>OZ023307.1:14378891-14881391 GCA_964007245.1 Hypomecis atomaria
GACTCCGGAGGCTGCTGATGATGATGTCAAGTGAGTGAGTGAGTGTCTCACCGAGAGCTGCGTGAAGTTGTTGTAAGACAGGTCGAGACTCCGGAGGCTGCTGATGATGATGTCAAGTGAGTGAGTGAGTGAGTGAGTGTCTCACCGAGAGCTGCGTGAAGTTGTTGTAAGACAGGTCGAGACTCCGGAGGCTGCTGATGATGATGTCAACTGAGTGAGTGAGTGAGTGAGTGTCTCACCGAGAGCTGCGTGAAGTTGTTGTAAGACAGGTCGAGACTCCGGAGGCTGCTGATGATGATGTCAAGTGAGTGAGTGAGTGAGTGTCTCACCGAAAGCTGCGTGAAGTTGTTGTAAGACAGGTCGAGACTCCGGAGGCTGCTGATGATGATGTCAAGTGAGTGAGTGAGTGAGTGAGTGTCTCACCGAGAGCTGCGTGAAGTTGTTGTAAGACAGGTCGAGACTCCGGAGGCTGCTGGTGATGATGTCAAGTGAGTGAGTGAGTGAGTGTCTCACCGAGAGCTGCGTGAAGTTGTTGTAAGACAGGTCGAGACTCCGGAGGCTGCTGATGATGATGTCAAGTGAGTGAGTGAGTGTCTCACCGAGAGCTGCGTGAAGTTGTTGTAAGACAGGTCGAGACTCCGGAGGCTGCTGATGATGATGTCAAGTGAGTGAGTGAGTGTCTCACCGAGAGCTGCGTGAAGTTGTTGTAAGACAGGTCGAGACTCCGGAGGCTGCTGATGATGATGTCAAGTGAGTGAGTGAGTGAGTGAGTGTCTCACCGAGAGCTGCGTGAAGTTGTTGTAAGACAGGTCGAGACTCCGGAGGCTGCTGATGATGATGTCAAGTGAGTGAGTGAGTGAGTGAGTGTCTCACCGAGAGCTGCGTGAAGTTGTTGTAAGACAGGTCGAGACTCCGGAGGCTGCTGATGATGATGTCAAGTGAGTGAGTGAGTGAGTGTCTCACCGAGAGCTGCGTGAAGTTGTTGTAAGACAGGTCGAGACTCCGGAGGCTGCTGATGATGATGTCAAGTGAGTGAGTGAGTGTCTCACCGAGAGCTGCGTGAAGTTGTTGTAAGACAGGTCGAGACTCCGGAGGCTGCTGATGATGATGTCAAGTGAGTGAGTGAGTGAGTGTCTCACCGAGAGCTGCGTGAAGTTGTTGTAAGACAGGTCGAGACTCCGGAGGCTGCTGATGATGATGTCAAGTGAGTGAGTGAGTGTCTCACCGAGAGCTGCGTTAAGTTGTTGTAAGACAGGTCCAGACTCCGGAGGCTGCTGATGATGATGTCGAGTGAGTGAGTGAGTGAGTGTCTCACCGAGAGCTGCGTGAAGTTGTTGTAAGACAGGTCGAGACTCCGGAGGCTGCTGATGATGATGTCAAGTGAGTGAGTGAGTGAGTGAGTGTCTCACCGAGAGCTGCGTGAAGTTGTTGTAAGACAGGTCGAGACTCCGGAGGCTGCTGATGATGATGTCAAGTGAGTGAGTGAGTGAGTGAGTGTCTCACCGAGAGCTGCGTGAAGTTGTTGTAAGACAGGTCGAGACTCCGGAGGCTGCTGATGATGATGTCAAGTGAGTGAGTGAGTGAGTGAGTGTCTCACCGAGAGCTGCGTGAAGTTGTTGTAAGACAGGTCGAGACTCCGGAGGCTGCTGATGATGATGTCAAGTGAGTGAGTGAGTGAGTGAGTGTCTCACCGAGAGCTGCGTGAAGTTGTTGTAAGACAGGTCGAGACTCCGGAGGCTGCTGATGATGATGTCAAGTGAGTGAGTGAGTGAGTGTCTCACCGAGAGCTGCGTGAAGTTGTTGTAAGACAGGTCGAGACTCCGGAGGCTGCTGATGATGATGTCAAGTGAGTGAGTGAGTGAGTGTCTCACCGAGAGCTGCGTGAAGTTGTTGTAAGACAGGTCGAGACTCCGGAGGCTGCTGATGATGATGTCAAGTGAGTGAGTGAGTGTCTCACCGAGAGCTGCGTGAAGTTGTTGTAAGACAGGTCGAGACTCCGGAGGCTGCTGATGATGATGTCAAGTGAGTGAGTGAGTGAGTGTCTCACCGAGAGCTGCGTGAAGTTGTTGTAAGACAGGTCGAGACTCCGGAGGCTGCTGATGATGATGTCAAGTGAGTGAGTGAGTGAGTGTCTCACCGAGAGCTGCGTGAAGTTGTTGTAAGACAGGTCGAGACTCCGGAGGCTGCTGATGATGATGTCAAGTGAGTGAGTGAGTGAGTGTCTCACCGAGAGCTGCGTGAAGTTGTTGTAAGACAGGTCGAGACTCCGGAGGCTGCTGATGATGATGTCAAGTGAGTGAGTGAGTGAGTGTCTCACCGAGAGCTGCGTGAAGTTGTTGTAAGACAGGTCGAGACTCCGGAGGCTGCTGATGATGATGTCAAGTGAGTGAGTGAGTGAGTGAGTGTCTCACCGAGAGCTGCGTGAAGTTGTTGTAAGACAGGTCGAGACTCCGGAGGCTGCTGATGATGATGTCAAGTGAGTGAGTGAGTGTCTCACCGAGAGCTGCGTGAAGTTGTTGTAAGACAGGTCGAGACTCCGGAGGCTGCTGATGATGATGTCAAGTGAGTGAGTGAGTGAGTGAGTGTCTCACCGAGAGCTGCTTGAAGTTGTTGTAAGACAGGTCGAGACTCCGGAGGCTGCTGATGATGATGTCAAGTGAGTGAGTGAGTGAGTGAGTGTCTCACCGAGAGCTGCGTGAAGTTGTTGTAAGACAGGTCGAGACTCCGGAGGCTGCTGATGATGATGTCAAGTGAGTGAGTGAGTGTCTCACCGAGAGCTGCGTGAAGTTGTTGTAAGACAGGTCGAGACTCCGGAGGCTGCTGATGATAATGTCAAGTGAGTGAGTGAGTGAGTGAGTGTCTCACCGAGAGCTGCGTGAAGTTGTTGTAAGACAGGTCGAGACTCCGGAGGCTGCTGATGATGATGTCAAGTGAGTGAGTGAGTGTCTCACCGAGAGCTGCGTGAAGTTGTTGTAAGACAGGTCGAGACTCCGGAGGCTGCTGATGATGATGTCAAGTGAGTGAGTGAGTGAGTGAGTGTCTCACCGAGAGCTGCGTGAAGTTGTTGTAAGACAGGTCGAGACTCCGGAGGCTGCTGATGATGATGTCAAGTGAGTGAGTGAGTGAGTGAGTGTCTCACCGAGAGCTGCGTGAAGTTGTTGTAAGACAGGTCGAGACTCCGGAGGCTGCTGATGATGATGTCAAGTGAGTGAGTGAGTGAGTGTCTCACCGAGAGCTGCGTGAAGTTGTTGTAAGACAGGTCGAGACTCCGGAGGCTGCTGATGATGATGTCAAGTGAGTGAGTGAGTGTCTCACCGAGAGCTGCGTGAAGTTGTTGTAAGACAGGTCGAGACTCCGGAGGCTGCTGATGATGATGTCAAGTGAGTGAGTGAGTGAGTGAGTGTCTCACCGAGAGCTGCGTGAAGTTGTTGTAAGACAGGTCGAGACTCCGGAGGCTGCTGATGATGATGTCAAGTGAGTGAGTGAGTGAGTGAGTGTCTCACCGAGAGCTGCGTGAAGTTGTTGTAAGACAGGTCGAGACTCCGGCGGCTGCTGATGATGATGTCAAGTGAGTGAGTGAGTGAGTGTCTCACCGAGAGCTGCGTGAAGTTGTTGTAAGACAGGTCGAGACTCCGGAGGCTGCTGATGATGATGTCAAGTGAGTGAGTGAGTGAGTGAGTGTCTCACCGAGAGCTGCGTGAAGTTGTTGTAAGACAGGTCGAGACTCCGGAGGCTGCTGATGATGATGTCAAGTGAGTGAGTGAGTGAGTGAGTGTCTCACCGAGAGCTGCGTGAAGTTGTTGTAAGACAGGTCGAGACTCCGGAGGCTGCTGATGATGATGTCAAGTGAGTGAGTGAGTGTCTCACCGAGAGCTGCGTGAAGTTGTTGTAAGACAGGTCGAGACTCCGGAGGCTGCTGATGATGATGTCAAGTGAGTGAGTGAGTGTCTCACCGAGAGCTGCGTGAAGTTGTTGTAAGACAGGTCGAGACTCCGGAGGCTGCTGATGATGATGCGCCAGTCGGCGTACATCAAGCTTATCTCGTTGTGCGATAGGTCCAGCGTCTGGAACACACAGATTGACAAAACTGACTATCGAATTTTCTGTTTTTTAATTTTCCACTTCCTTTATTAAGGGTGGTAAGGTAGGGCCTCGAAATATAATGCGGGCGAGGCTTAATATTCCACAAATCCCCTTAGAAGATCCCCTGCGAAGGGGATAAGTGGACTTTTTGTCCATTTATCCCCTGCGGTTTTGCGGCAGGGGATAAATGGACATTTTGTCCACAAATCCCCTTTCGCAACGCCGCAGGGGATAAATGGACTAAAGGTCTACAAATCAATATTTACATAATAATAATAATATAATATAATAATATAGCCTTTATTTCCCAAAATTCACACTAATTTACAAAGTTTCAAACATTTCTAATTCATAATAAACACGGTAAAAATTTAAAAAAGTGTTAAAATTCTATAGTTATGGATATAAATAATATTAGTAATGGGTCACCCATTTTTGGGTGTAGGCCTCCTCCATCATTTTCCAGCTTTCTCTATCGTTAGCCTGACGAGTCCAAGCTGGTCCGGCCATCTGGTAGATGTCGTCGCTCCAGCGCCGTCGAGGGCGTCCGCGAGAGCGCTTACCATCATACGGATGCCAATGTAGTATTCTCTCGCTCCATCTATTGTCCTGAGACCTCGCAGTGTGGCCAGCCCAACGCCACTTCAATCTGCATGCTAGTTCAACGGCATCTGTCACGTTTGTTATATTTCTAATGTACGTGTGCCTTTTTTTATCTTTTAGTTTTATTCCTAGCATACTTCTTTCGGTGGCTCTTTGAAATACGTTGATTTTTTGCACTATATCTTTTGTAAACGTCCAAGTTTGGCAGCCGTACAGTAGCGTTGGTAAAACGACTGTATCCATTGCTTTCCTTTTTAAGTGCACGGGTATTTTGCCTTTAAATATTTCTTTTAGGGACCAGTACTTGTTCCATGCTTTTTTAATTCGTCGCTCTACTTCACATGAAGTTTGTTTACCGAATGTTATGCTTTGTCCTAGGTAAACATATTCTTCAACATAGCCAATATTATGATGCTCAGTTTTAATTGGTACTTTACTGCTATTCGTCATGGCAAACGTTTTGGTTGTATTCATTTGTAGACCACATTTCCTGCTCTCCTTATCTAGAGAGTTCAACATAAATTCCAGGTCTTTGTGGTTATCTGATATCAGAACAATATCGTCAGCAAACCGTAAGTTGTTAAGAAATTCGCCATTTATATTTACGCCTTTATTTTCCCAGTTTAGTTGTCTGAAAACGTGTTCTAGTAGAGCAGTAAATAAATTGGCCGAAATTGGGTCGCCTTGTCTTATTCCTTTTTGTATCTGAAATGGCTCTCCCTTGCCTTCTAGTTTTATAACGGCTTTATTGTTCCTATAAATTTCTTTTAAAATCTCTATGTATCTGGTATCCACTCCTTGTTCTTTTAAAGCTAACCATAGAGGTTCGTGTTTTATGGAATCGAACGCTTTGCGGTAATCTATAAACACAACATAGAGTTCTTTGCCATATTCCGTTTGTTTTTCTATAAGTTGTGTCAATGTGAAGATATGGTCAATAGTAGAGTAAGAGCGTCTGAAGCCGGCTTGTTCTCTTGGTTGGTTGCTGTCTAGTATTTTTGACATTCTTTTTAGAAGCATCGTAGCAAAAACTTTGTATGCAGTTTTTTGTAGACAAATTGGCCTATAGTTTCCCAAGTCTAATGGATCACCTTTTTTGTACAGTAGAGTAATTATGGATGTTCCCCAATCTTGTGGTATTTTCTTTAGGGTAATTATGTCGTTAAAAAGGTGTGTTAGTACAGGTACAACAGGTTCAATAATTGCTTTTAGAACATCATTTGTTATTCCGTCATCGCCGGGACTCTTAGACAATTTTAAATGTTGGATTGCATTTATGACTTCGCTTTCTAGGAATAGCGGTATATCATTGCCGATTTCTGACATCGTGTCACGTTGTTGTTGCATTATGTATGTTGTAAATTCAGTCTCTTCGTTTCCATATAGTTTGGTATAGTATTCTGTAGCAGTCTTAACAAGTTCTCTTCTATTTGTCAATATTTTGTTGTTTTTGTTTTTTAAAGACATAATCCAGGGCTTAGTATTGTTTAATCTTAATGTTGCTCCTTTGACAGAAGATCTCTTGTCCAATTCTTCCTCTATTATCTTGTATCTATATGTTTTGTATTCTCGGTCTATTTGTTTCCTTACAAGTTTATAGAGTGCACTGAGCTGGTTTTTTTCGGAGCGGGTTTTATTTTCTTTATGTTTTAGTCGATTTCTTTCGTTAATGAGTTTCTCTACGTAGGCAGATAGAGGCATTTTATCTCTACTATTTCTTTTTGGTAATTCTTTTACTGATTGAATTATGGTTTTTATTAACTCGCCATAGGCTGATTCCATGTCATGCAGTTGGATATTGGATATATTATCTGCAAATATGGTTTTTAAAGACTCTAACTCCAATTGGTTTAATTTTGATATTTTACACTTGTAGTGTCTCCGTGACTTCTTGACGTTACTTTCAAGGGAAAAATTTGTTCTAACCAATCTGTGGTCTGTAGGAAATGTGGTGTTTAAAACTGTTACATCGGAAATATTTTGGATATTTTTGGATAAAATAAAGTCTATTTCATTTTTTACCTTCCCATTTGGTGCCATCCAAGTCCATTTCTGTTTGGGATTTTTCTTGAAATGTGTGTTCACAATGTAGAGCTGATTTTCGAAACAGAATTTTATCAAAATTTCACCTCTTTCATTTCTGTCTCCGTAACCCCATGGACCCATAACTTTCTTATCTTCTGGGTTAGGTTTTCCAATTTTAGAGTTAAAATCTCCCATCACAACAGTTTCTTTACCTGTATTTTCCAGAGCAGTCTGTAATTGTTTATAAAATATATCTAATTCTTCTAAGCTTGCACTTTCCGTAGGAGCGTAACATTGTATCAAATTGATAATTTTACTATTAAATGACATATCTAATCTTATGACTCTATCAGAAAATGTTTTAATATCAATTATGTTCGATTTACAGCGTTTATTTACAAGAAATCCAACGCCATTTCTACCACTTTTTTCACCATAATATATTAAGATATAGTTATCATTTTCTAGTATTTCATTTCCTTCTTTTTTTACTTCTGATAAGCCGATGACGTCCTATTTAAACTTAGTTAGACTGTGCTGTAGTTCTATATGTCTAGTTTCATGTACTAGTGATCTGATATTCCATGTACAAATATGAATATTGTTTTTGGTGGAGGGTTTCGGTCTAATCTTCCCGCGGGGACCAGCCGTATTGGGAGATGTTACAGTATTTTTTTTTGTGGATTATTATCGCTTTTATACATTATTGGTTGAGGTGGAGGAGGGGCAAGCGCTAGTTTTTTGAATGAACTTGATCTTCTGCGCTCGTCGAGGCTCTAGTGGCGAGATTCAGCTGTGACGGACGTAAGTAGTTTACAATGTTTTGCGATTTATTTTTCTTCTGTGTGTGGACAATTTTGGCTTGATTTCCGCTGACATCTACAGTTGCTGTTGTTTCAGGAGATTGCGACAGGAACCTTTTGTTGGTCGATTTTTCTACTGATGCTTGGTGCGTCACATTGCGTGGTCCTAGTGTAATAATTTTGTCATAGCGTATAGCAACTTTTTTACCAGATTCCCATTCTCGTTTCAGAACCTCTTGAAGCTCCTTCCTTTTTTGAAGTACAGCAGGAGAATAGTCTTCTTTAATGTAAATTTTCGAAGATGAACAGGTCTGAAGTGTTTTTTTCTTTCTAAGAAGCTCTATTTTTCTTCCCATAGTTGTAAACGTCACTACGACCGGCCTGGTTTTTTCACTTTTCTTGCCTAATCTTGTAATCGCTTCAATTTCATTTTTCTGGCATTGTACTTCCATCTTTTTATTTATTATGTTCAAAATAATGCTTAGTAGGGTATCATAATTTTTTTCCTTTTCTTCAACACCAAAGAAAACTAAATTTTTCTTCCTTAATTCTTTGTCGAGAAAGTCTAATTGTTTTTGCTGTTGTTCTATTTTATTTTCCAACATATTTGTTTTTAATTCTATGATGCTGAATTTCTCGTCTATATTATTATTAATACTTTCCTTTATATTTACTTCCATATTTTTCATGTCTTGCTTTTGCTGCGCTATGTCGCTTTGTATAATGAGTAGTGTTTTCATTATCTCTTCCATTTTATTTTAGCGCCCTCTGTTGATCGGTGGATGTTACTGAGTTTTTTTTGCTATAGATTGTTGTAGGTTCCGCTACTCACCGCTAGATGGCGCTTTCCGAAAATCTCAAACTGGTGTAATTTTTATATTTTTATTTGAGGTTATTTTTGCAGAAATGGTTTAAATTATTAGCTTTTAGCACTTTCTAAGCATAGTTTTATTGACTGACCTTCTGATTTTTGTATTTGTGTGTAAATTTTCGTTATTTTCCACAAAATTTCGTTTCTCAGCATCAACCGTTACAAACAGATTTTTGCACTTTCTGTCGAAATTAATGCAGTTTTGATGCTAATAACACTTCTGGAGCGGTTTCACAGCTTGATCCACGAGATTATCACTTTTTCGGGGTAAAATAACTGGTTTTAATATTTTATTTTAAGAAATATTACAGAGACGATGTAAACACTGGCACAGCAGCGCCCTCTCTTTCGCAACGCCGCAGGGGATAAATGGACTAAAGGTCTACAAATCCCCTGAATCAATATTTACATACTTTTGAAATAAAATAGCAGAACTGTGTTAATAATCGATTCTTTATTTTTTTGTGCATACAAAATATATTAAACGAGTGGTGAACCAAAATATAAAAAAAAATATCTTCGATTATTTTTGTATCAGTGTTGATATTTGTAATCTCTCTTGCACATATTTCCAAATATAACATAATATTTGGAATAGTTAAAATATCACAAAAAATCATATTTTCACATGAATCATAGATTATTTGTACAATGATAATGAAGATTTTAAACCTAGATGAGTTGCGTTGAAATGAAAAAAGGTACAAGTGGTATCACAAATAATATACAATAAGTAAAACATATTTTAGTCTTCGGTTATTAGTCTTTTTTTTGTAGGTACATAATATACGAGTGGTGAACAAAATTTACAAAGTCATTTAAATTTTCAATAATTTTGTATCAGTGTTGATATAGTTACCTATGTAATCACATATTAGAAAATTATTTTCACAATAATCATAGATTGTATAGATGATATAAAAGTGATGAAGATTTAACCTAAATGTGTTAACTGAAAATACTTTCACAAATAACCATAATATCTGATTTTTAAGAGATATAAAAAATAAGTTGCAATTTGTTTGTTGCAATTCGTTATTTTGTACAGAAATATACGCCTTAACGCTTGACAATATCATCCATAATCCTGTATCGTTCACAATTTTGTCAGCTTTTTTCTGGTTTTTAAAAGAGTGTTCATTGTTCTATGAATTCTTTGAATTATTATTAGTCCAGCTAGTCAAGCATGCGACCACGAAACGGCACGAAAAGAACTCATTTCGATGTGTGAAAAAGTGACAGATATATACTTTGCCATAACGCTGTCTCGTTCTGACACTACGAACGAAATAATTCGTGGCGCGCATACTAGCCCGGCTGGAAGTGTTTGCATTTTGTACAGAAATATCCACCTTAACGCTTGACAATAACACCTATAATCCTGTATCATACACAATTTTGTCGGCTTTTATCTGGTTTTTAAAAGGGATATTATTTTTCTATGAATTCCTTGAATTCGCTTTGGAAGAGTATGAGAGTATATATTAGTTTCAACATAACTTATTTAGGTTTAAATCTTTATTATTATTGTACAAACAATCTGTGATTCTTATTTTATTGGTAAAAAACGATTATTTTATTATAACACTTGCATAGTATTAAGTCATGTAAATTTAAATATTCTTCATTATAGTACCAATAATAATAACCTGTGATTGTAGAAGTTATTTTCAAAAGTATTTGTGTAAAAATATGATTTCTGTGTGATTTACTTGTTGTATATTATTTGTGATACCACTTGTACCTTTTTTCATTTCAACGCAACTCATCTAGGTTTAAAATCTTCATTATCATTGTACAAATAATCTATGATTCAGGTGAAAATATGATTTTTTGTAATATTTTAACTATTCCAAATATTATGTTATATTTGGAAATATGTGCATGAGAGATTACAAATATCAACACTGATACAAAAATAATCGAAGATAATTTTTTTTTTTTATATTTTGGTTCACCACTCGTTTAATATATTATGTATGCACAATAAAATAAAGAATCGATTATTTACCTAACACAGTTCTGCTATTTTATTTCAAAAGTGTGTAAATATTGATTCAGGGGATTTGTAGACCTTTAGTCCATTTATCCCCTGCGGCGTTGCGGAAGGGGATTTGTGGACAAAGTGTCCATTTATCCCCTGCCGCAAAACCGCAGGGGATAAATGGACAAAAAGTCCACTTATCCCCTTCGCAGGGGATCTTCTAAGGGGATTTGTGGAATAAGCCGCGGGGGCGAAGCCGCGGGCAAAATCTAGAACGAATATATAATGTATAACATAATACCTGTAAATTATGCAGCATATTGAAAGGTGAGCTCTCGTCAAACTCGCCCTCTTCGTGCCAGCGCAGCCTGTTGTGCGAGAGGGACAGCCGCACGAGCGAGCCCGCGCCCGTGAACGAGAGGGGAGATATGAAGCTCAGCGCGTTGTGTGCGAGCGAGACCGACGTCAGACGACCCAGACCCGACAATAAGTATCTGGAAAATTAAAATATATCATAGATTATTTTGACCGACGAAACGGAGGAGACACTCAATTTGACGCGTATACAGGGTTATTTCTAATCAATTAGCATCCTTTTAGGGGCTTATTCTGTCCCCCCCGAGTGGGTCCCGCCTTGTCGTGGCGGGGGGGCTTAGTAGCCAAGTCTCGCCAGCCTGGTGACCCAAGAGGAACCCGAGGTGGGGCCGGCCTCTCCGGGTCTTGGGCCCAGACAAGCCCGTGCGGAGGCTGGCCAGTAGGTCGGCTTGCCGACTGAGGTGGACTGCGGTGTCGCGCTTGTCGCGATGACGCGGCCGAGCCCATCGAGGCGGGGGCGGCGACGGGCAGGATGGGCGGTGAAGACACCGCTGCCTATCCTACCTGCCAGCGGCCCTAACGGGTGCCGCCAACGTGTTGGCGGAGGCGGTGGGGCTGCAGGGGAAGAGGAGTGTCGGTATCGCGACGGCCGTTCTCCCTATCCTCTGCAGCCGTAGTGGCAGGCGCGGGGCCACTTTAATTGACCCGTTGCATGGGGACCAGGGCTGTCGGACACGGGTGCTGTCTGACGCCCAGTGCTGGTTGGTCCCAGGTGGGGGATGACGATGTGTCTGGTGTTCGGCACATCGTCATTCTGGCGGGAGCAATTTTTTTTTTTCAATTTCAAAATAACTTTATTTATCAAATATTTTTTACAAACAGGTACAAGAGCCAGTGTACATATATCCTAGCGGTACAAAAACAATGGATTTAATTTTTGTTTTTCAAGCACGTAAGCTTATTCAAAACTTCTACCTGGAACATTATGTTTAGATGTGCGGAATGAATTTAAATCTATACCAATATTGTAAAGAGGAAAGATTTGATTTTTTGTTTGTTTGCATTGAATAGGCTCCCAAACTACTGAACCGATATGAAAAATTCTTTCACTGTTGGGAAGCTACACAATCACCGGGTGTCATAGGCTATATTTTTTTTTTTTTTAATTAGGGAGGCTGCTAGTTCAATAATAATCGTTTATTAACTTTACACGTAGACTTTAGTCGAGCATACATATAATGAAATGAATTGTTAGCATTGCTACAAATTAGAAAAAGTACGTCCTTTTATTTTTATTTTGTATAGAATGCGGGTAGGTAGCGCTAAACGATGTGCGGGCGCACCGATATTTAGTATGTAAACAAACAGCGACAAGAACTCGTCACGAACTACCTGCTCACGCATACAAGCGTCCCTACATACCATTCCCGACCTACATGCTGGCTAGTAATAGGGGCGAGTGTCGCGCGGCGGCGCCCAGCGGGCCGGGCGCGCTCACATGCGCGACTCGGCTTATTCATAGCACTCTAAAGGCGCGATTAAACGACGCGGGCTAGCCCGATCCTACGCGAGCCGAGCCGTCCGTGGAGATGCGGCTCGGCTAAATACGGACGCAAGCCAGCTCGTTTAAACGACGCAGGGTAGCACGATCCTACGCGAGCCGAGCCGTCCGCGAGCCGGCTTTTGTGACCTGGGTATTTTGGGTTCCATATGGCCGGTTCCTCTTCGTACAATTCAATGAAGAGTTGAATCTTCTCGTTGCTCCACTCCATCTCGTACAAAACCAATCCCCAATTAAAAACTTCGCTAAAAAAACGAAAAAGGTCTTCCTTCGTCGCGCGCTCTGTGTCTGTGACATCTGTTTAGACGGCGCGTATTAACACAAGCCGAGCCGCAGATGACGCGCGCGCCTTTGATCTGTGTCGAAAAAACCGACAAGTGATGGATCGTGCGAACTTTGCCGAGCCGCGCCGAGCGCAGTTGTTTACACAGCGCGTGGCGCGGCGAACCACGAGCGGAGCCAGGCTCGGCTCGCGTGTTTGCGCGCCGTTTAAACGCCGCTTAAGAATAAGCGATGGGGTAGTTTGTATCTATTGTAAGTATCGATGAATGATAAGTTGTTCTTTCTTGTTTTACAAATATTTTTGATAAGTTTGTTCTTATTGCGAGGAATTTTTGGAGATATAATTTCTCAGACAATTTATAAATGTAGACGTCAATTTTAGGTAGGCCAATGTTATTGTGCAGTTTTTGTAAGTTAGTGCGAAAAGGCATTGAATAGGCGTATTTGGCTTTGTTTTGGAGCACCTGGAGTTTCATAATATTGGTTTTACAAGTGCTACTCCACACAGGACATGCAGACGATGCAGGGTCTGACCAGGGTGCAATACGTGCGTAATTTGGTGGCACTGCTTAGGCAAGAACTTTTATTTAAAATCGGACTTGGGGCGTTTAGGGCTTTAATGTCTTTAAGGTGAAGCTTGGAAGTACTTTCCGTTCAGTTGAGTTTATTAGCCAGTGTGATGCCAAGATATTTTACGGAATGACTCCAGGGCATACCGTAACCATCAATTCTAAGGGTTCTCGTGGGCACACACGTTTCCTAGTGAATAAGATAGCCTCAGTCTTGGAAGCATTTATTTTCAGTTTCCATTTGTCAAAATATTCTTTGAGTAGGTTTAATGAGAGTTGTAACCGACCGATAATCAGGTCAATATCAGAAGAAGATGTGAATGAAGCTGTATCATCAGCGAAGCATGCGAGGTTCTCGGTTGAATAGGGATATCATAAAGGTAATACGAGAAGAGAGGTGGACCCACAATGGATCCCTGTGGGACGCCTGCAGGGACTGGTTTAGGTGAAGATGAATGATTTTTGATGTGGACACAAAATTTACTATCAGTTAGGTACGACTGTATAATTTTGACAAGAGGATTAAAGAGGCCCTCTTTGACAAGCTTATAAAGAAGTGCTCTGCGCCAGACCGTGTCAAACGCCTTTGCAATGTCAAGGAGAAACATTCCTGTACATTGTTTAAAGTTAAGGTTGTGTGACACGGTCTCAGCAACTCTTGCCAGCTGGTAAACAGTTGAATGACCTTCCCGAAACCCAGATTGTTCATCAATAAGAAGATGGTTAGTTTCTCTTAGAAGCTGCTTGAGGATGATCTTTTCAAATAATTTCCCAATACAGGGAAGAAGACTGATAGGACGATAGGAAACAGGATAAGAAGCATCTTTTTTTTTTTTTTTATTCTGAATAGGTTTACGTTTGACCACATACTGCCTGTTGCCATCTTTACCGGGCTTGTGAATAGCTATGACTTTAGCTGTTTTCCAGGGTGTTGGAAAGTAGTTTAGTAAAAGAGAAGAATTGAAAATGTTAGTAAGTAGAACAATTGATTTTTGGGGCAGATTTTGCATCAATAGATTGGTGATTTCATCTGAGCCAGGAGCTTTTCTCAGTTTAAGGCTAGCAATTATTTTTTTAATCTCAAGAGGTCTAACTAATGTAGCGGTTTGGATAGTGTTCTCATCCAATTTGGCTAGGGAACGCTCTATTTCTGGTAATTGATGTCTGGGCCAATTATCGGTGAGAAGCATGTTGTCTAGGAACGTCTTTGCTAGTGCATCACACTGTTTTTGCTCATTTTTAGTAAGGGAACCATCATTCAGCTTGAGGGCAGGAACAGTTGCTTTAGTTGACCGCAGTTCCTTCACTAGACGCCAAATATCGTTTGATGGGTTGTCGACTTTATTTAATTTGTTGTTCTCATTCATTCTCTTCATTTTTAAAGCAAGACTAATCTGAAATTTTAGTTTGTTTGTTACATTTACAAGTTGTTTACGCAACCCAGGAGTAGTTTCCTTTGCAGCTAATCTACGGATGTGGTTTTTGTAACTAATCATTCCTTTTATTTTACGAGGCAATAAAAAATAATTCCAAGGTTTCAGAATCATAACCGGTACGCCGGCGTCTCTGCTCTCGAGGATTATACGTTGAAAGTTAATTATGGCGTCATCTATTTCGGCTGGAGACGCGTAGGATTTTGAAGACAGCATAACATTATCATTTAGAAGTTTGCGAAATTAATGCCAATTAGCTTTAGCACAATTAAGTTTTTGAATTGGAACGCGATCAAACTTAGTTTCTATTTGGACATAAACGAGAAAATGATTTGAAGATAAAGGAGATTGTAGCAATGTGGCTAGGTGGATACATATTTTTTGATAAGACAATGTCAGGTATTGATCTTGAGGCGAGTGAATAACATAGTTGCTATTGAGCATGTGTTCGTGTAACGTTTTACCGCGGTTATTGCTAGGCCCAGGCGACCATAAGGGATGCTTCGAATTCAAGTCGCCCATGGCTAGAACCTTTGAACCAGATTCCATGATGCAGTCTATATCGCTTATGACGAGAGGGAGATTGGGAGATTGATAAATTGAATATATTTTTACGTTTCCATTGATCAAAGATAGAGAAATACCGATATTTTCCAGATTTTGGGTACACGGAGATGATATTAAGCTATGGTTTAGGTCAGAACGAACAATTATTGCTACAGCCTGGCCGACGCCATCACGATGTTTATCGCTGCGATAGCAATTATAACCTGGAATGTTGATAGAGAGCCGACTGGTCAACTTAGTTTCGCAGAGTGCTATGATGTCTACCTTGAGTCTACTGACAGCGAGTTCAGCGAGTTCCTGCAGCTTTCTGTGAATGCCACCTGCATTCCAGTATAGTATGCGCAACTCATGGCAACTAGACATAATGTCCCAGGTGAGTGAGTATTAAATTACTTTCTCCATGAAAGTTTTACACTTGATGAACTCCTGCTTGATGGATTGTATAGTCGTGAGGATATCTAACATTTCTATTGATTCTAGGTCTTGAGAAATCTGTCCAGGGTTTGCTCCAGTACAGGGTTTTGGCTGGGCTTGTTTCATGTTTGTTGGCAGCTTTGTAGAATGGGGGAGCTCCGAAGCTTGTTCAGGCATGCTGATACTATGATCATTTGATGGTTTTGCTTGGGGCTCTGTCGTTTTCTTTTTGGGTCCAGATTTCGCGATCTGAGTCCAAGTGTTAGGAGCTATCTTGGCCTTGACGCAATAATCTTCTCGAAGAAAATTCTTTTCAGCAGCCATGTTCCTTCGTCTAGCCTCGATCCGTTCGATATATTTAAGGCGTTCCTTACATTGAGCGTAATTTGCGGGATGATCTTCCTGGCAATTGCAACAGCGAGCAGGCTCTCCACGGTCTTTTTTGTGGCATTCCCAGGTGGGATGATCCTGAGCGCACTTCACGCACCTGGGTTGGCGGTTGCAGTTGCGGGCTGCATGACCAAAACTTTGGCACCTAAAACATTGGGTGCCTGACTTTTTATTGGGCTTGTATTTCTGAACTTCAATAACGCAGTTTGATAAGTATTTTATTTTATTAAACTTTGTCATGTCGGTCCCAGTGGGTAGTTGCACGAGTATCATAATCATATTCTTTATTTGTCAGAACATGGTAAAGTACACATAATACAAATAGTATACAAGATGGAGGTCATTACAAGTGGTACTCACTACTCATGTCCTTGCCTGATTAGGCGTACAAATATAATAAATCATTTTAATTGTTATATAAGTGCAAGAAATGTCAAGTAAAGTTCAGATATCGAGTCAAATAATAGGTATGTCAAAAATATAAACAAAAGAAAAAAAACATGTCAAACATAAAAATTAAAAAAAATAAAATAATCACACATTACCTATACATTAGATATTATTAATGTCAGACAAAATATTTTTATCACTGAGAAATTCTCCGATGTCATAGTAGCATTTTTGAGATAATACATATTTTAATTTAGTTTTAAATATACCAAGATTCATTTCCCTTAGCTCTTTGGGTATCTATGAATAGATAATGGGGGCCATACAAAATACACTTTTTTGCATTAAGGCCGTCCTAGCAGTTCGAGGGCAAAGTCTCATCTCTTCCTGTCTGCGAGTTCGTACACCCGCATCGGTCCAGTCACCATAGTATAGGTGGGCAATCCGAAGGGTGAAGTGTTTTCAGCTCAGTGATTTTAGCGTTTGGGAAGCCTAAGTAAGGTTAATTCCTCTAAGGAAGCTTAGTTCCTCTGGAATGTCTTCGTGGACTGTCAGTGGTAGGCCTCTTATAACCACTTTGGGAAGTTTTTCATCCTTTCTTGTAAACGTCTGGTATTTTACATTTTCTTTGACTAAACCGTCTTAAAGCAGCTGATGCGATTTGGCAGAATAACATTGCACTCTGAGCATGTTTCGTCCTCGATATTGCAAGTAAAAGTCTTTTGTGTATTTTTCAATCGCGTTTCTTATATTCTGGTGACTCCATTCACCCTTCAATTCTATGATAAACACCGGAGTGTTGTTAACTTGTTTCTTTTTAGAAGCGTTTAGGAATGACTCCTGGTTTCCTTCGTCTGGTTCAACGGGTATTTTGACAGAAGTCGCAGAACAAAAGTTGTTAGTTTTGATGTACAGAATAAGCCCCTAAAAGGATGCTAATTGATTAGAAATAACCCTGTATATTAGTCGAGAGGAAACTTTGAACATACGAAACTTACTCCGGTAGCTGCTGTATCCGGTTCCTGTCGAGGTTGAGTTCGACCAACTGCGCGAGGTTAGCGAACACGTCGTTAGTAACGGCCGTTATCTCGTTACCGCTAACGTCGAGGCGCTCTAACGACGGCAGGGAGGAGAACACTTCCACGGGGAGGACGCGGATTCTGAAATGCGATCATTTAAACCAATGTTAATTAACATTTACATTCATAAGAAAGAAAGAAAGAAAGAAAATCATTTATTGACATAATATTACATTTACACATTCTCATATGAGGAAAAGGAGTATAAATGGTTCTATTATGGACTCGTCATTACTTACAGTAGTTCTATTGTTTTTCTAATCTACCTACATTACAAAAAAATAAAGTGTTACGTATTATAATATTGTTTGCATGTCATCGAAATTGAAATGTTAAATGTCGGCGGTTGCCAAACATTCGCAGCATGCTATGCCTACGTACATAAATCCTATAGATTTAAACGAGTCAGCTGTAAAAGGGCATTGTCAAAAATATAACCAAAATTTAAATAATAGTAATACAATTGAATTATGTTATAAGTAGTTAATATTAAAATAGAACTGTACATTATACATTTAAAAAAAGTAAAAAGGCCTTGTCAAAAAAATTATAAGAAGAAGTACAATTTACATTATTATTATTTTTCTTTTCTATCATTATTATTTTAAAATAATTAATTTTAAAATAACAAAAATATATTTAAAATAATCAGATGTTAAATAAGCTAATCAAACAAAAACTTTATAGACTCAAAGTCATTCGAGAAAAAAAAACAACAATAATAAAAAGACATTTAAAATTGCATAAAATACTAATTAAAATTAAGTCATTCAATAAATAATAACAATAAATAGACATTTAAAATTGTATAAAATATTGATCAAAAGTAGGTAACAACAATTTAGCTGTAAAGGGGCTTTGTTTGTACCTTCCCAGTCCAAAAACAATAGAATTATACTCAACAGATAGACAAAGTTATCATATTAGTATAATTATCACAATGAATCAGAAATAATATACATTCTTATTCTAACATTGGTGATCACTATAGTCGTTATTTAGAAATTCCGATATTTTGTAAATTGATTTCGATAGAAGCAAATTTTTAACGCTGTTTCTGAATTTCCCTTCTGTTTCTGTCTGCTGAACTTGTAAATACATAAATATTAAGAGTGTCATACAAATGTATAGACTTTCGTAAGAGCACGTCTCTTATGAAAGTCTATACTTTTGACATATGTATGACACAACCCCCCCTCCCAAACTTTGACAAGATTTATATCACGTCGTAAATGCACTCAGATTTCGAAGAGCAATAATTATTTTTGCAAAAACTCGCATGACCGACTTCACCCATGTACAGTATTCGCGAATATTTCGCACGAATCGATGTAGCATTTTTCACATTGTTGTTGATTTATCAAAAATGGCTCAGCCGATTTCGATAAAATATAAATAGGACCAATTTCGAAGTATACTCTTACCAATAAAAAAAGAATTATTGAAATCGGACTATGTACTACGAAAAAAAGTTATGCGTGGTTTTACATAAAAAAAAAAATATATACGCGTCGAATTGAATACCTCCTCCGGTTCGGTTCGTTAGTCAAAAAGAAAAAATTACGTGTTCAATATGTTTTGATAGATCTAACTCACGGACTAATTACAGTAATGATTGTTTTACCGTCATCATGTCTGTTCCCTAACACCCGAAGTCAAGTTGCCCAAATCGGGGAAAAAATAATTTTTCGATTCGGTTCACAATTGGCGAAATTATAGATTTTAATCATGTACAAAATTCAGATATTTCGCTCGAAGCCGTGGTGGTCTAGTGGTAATGACACCCGCCTCACAATCGTGAGGTTGTGGGTTCAAACCCGGTCCCGTACCAATGAATTCCTAGGGAGTTTATGTACGGAATTTTCACACTACTGGCTTTTCGGTGAAGGAAAACATCGTGAGGCAACCTGCATATGTCCAAGGAAGAAATTCCATGGCGCAACCTGCACAGGGCCAGCGTGGTGGATATGGCCCAATCACCCTTAGTGGGTAGGCCTACGTCCTGCAGTGGACTATTAAAAAGGGCTGGGACAGTACAGTACAGCTGGAATTGCTTACATTATTGTTGATTTCTTCAAAAACTTCAGCTTCATACCAGACAATTTGGCCCTAGATTCTACTACGTACTGTTAGAGGCAAACCCGGAGGCTGCCTCCATGTCAAGATGGTCGTGCGGTTAGAAATGATACTGCCGTATCACACTTAGAACTGTATTCACAATGTTATAGCAATATTAATAGAATAGTAAATAATACACGGCCGCGCCATTGCACGGCACCTAAGCGTCTCCCTCTGTCCTTTTCTCGCGGCGACTAGGGTTGCTATGTTCGCGCCGCCACCACTCGATTCGGGGAATCGAGTGAGCTCGTAATAGATTCGGCCTTCCTGATGATAGTCCACGACCTCGTGGCACCCTCAGCAGCTAGACTCCTGCACTGAACACAGGAGCATGGACCATGCGCAGCAACTGTTCACAAACAACAAAAATTAAACAGGTCCTCGTCCTGCAGAGGTTGTTAAACATACTCAACCTCAACTGTGCTGTACGTCACATCAGGATTCACGCTTTGTGTTGACTAAAATCATAGAACAAGGACTGGATGTTTTATGAATCTCCAGCCCACATATCAAGATTTAAGTATCTGTTGATTAAAATCCGTTAACAAGGACTGGATGTTTTGTGAATCTCCAGTCCACCAGATGTATCAAATCATCGCCACATCAAGAGTGTAATTCTATCAACATATCGTCGAGTTCTGAAGTATTTCCTTTAGCTTTAACTATAGCCAGAACTCGTATTTGAATTCTTAACGATATTGACTTTTAAATGTAGAAAACAATGATATACAGACCCATGAGTGGATGTTACCATACAGTATAGAACAATGTCACCGTATTGTTCCAAGTGTGCAATGTAGTCGCGTGGAGAGTCGTATGGCGCAGTGATGCAGTCTCGACCAGATGTTGCCGTAGTCAGCAACCGCTCTGGAGCAGCATCACCGGCACAGGCGCTGAAGCAGGTACAGCACCTCTGGACTCGCCAGCAGTAGCAGAGCAGCTGCAGTTGTTGTTGCGCTGCTCGGAGTTCTCGTGACCCGATGTCATATTCTCGGATTCTTCTGTCATATGATTTTGTAGTTTCTGCTGACTAGCTCTTAGGAGGCTCACAGTCTCATGATCACGTCGTGGTGGTTGACGATCAATACAATGCTCATAAGGAGGCTTTCAACACGATGCTCATAAGTTTTCAACACCATGCTCATGGGAGGCTTTCAACACAATGCTCATGAGTTTTCAACACAATGCTCATGGGAGGCTTTCAACACAATGCTCATGAGTTTTCAACACAATGCTCATGGGAGGCTTTCAACACAATACTCATGAGTTTTCAACACAATGCTCATGGGAGGCTTTCAACACAATGCTCATAAGTTTTCAACACAATGCTCATGGGAGGCTTTCAACACAATGCTCATGAGTTTTCAACACAATGCTCATGGGAGGCTTTCAACACAATGCTCATGAGTTTTCAACACAATGCTCATGGGAGGCTTTCAACACAATGCTCATGAGTTTTCAACACAATACTCATGGGTTTTCAACACAATGCTCATGAGTTTTCAACACAATGCTCATGGGAGGCTTTCAACACAATACTCATGAGTTTTCAACACAATGCACATGGGAGGCTTTCAACACAATGCTCATAAGTTTTCAACACAATGCTCATGGGAGGCTTTCAACACAATGCTCATGAGTTTTCAACACAATGCTCATGGGAGGCTTTCAACACAATGCTCATGAGTTTTCAACACAATGCTCATGGGAGGCTTTCATTTACGAAGGTTTAGGAAGCCCATACATCCGACCTCGATGCTGTAGGAAGGCTTACGCTTACTATGATTAGACATGTTCACCTTAAGATGTTGAAGTTCAATTCAGATTACCGCTCCGCTCACAAGGCTTAAGTTGTCATGACCCATACGTGTGCTCGCGGAAGGCTTACATTGTCATGACCCATACGTGTGGCTGTGGAAGGCTTACATTGTCATGACCCATACCTGTGCTTGTGGAAGGCTTACATTGTCATGATCGAATCCATACGTGTGCTTGTGGAAGGCTTACATTGTCATGATCAATACGTGTGCTAGTGTAAGGCTTAATATATCATGATCACTCACCAATATTATGCTTATAAGAAGGCTCTGGTTCACGAAGGCTTAGGGAGCCCATACATCCGACCTCGATGCTGTAGAAGGCTTACGCTTACTATGATCAACCATGATCATCTTACCGCATACTCTTAGTAGGCTGTTTTTGGTATGATCGACAATGATTAACATTGCACAGAGAGCTGGATGAACAAACATTAGCAATAATCGCCTTTGTGGATAGGCTCACGTTCAGCAGTAGGCTATCAGAATTCAGTACAGTAGTAATGCTGGTAATAATAAATGGCCGCTCAAATCGTGATCAGAAATGATCACCACATGCACTTACAGATCTTGTTTATGAACAATGATTCTTTAAGTAATCAGACGAGTCGGCTGCAGGGATTACAATTCACAGGCTGTTATCATGATGATGATGACTGATTATGATTACCGTACATAATGCTCCTTATAGGCCCTGATAATTATGAACAGTAATGTTTACCTCATGTGATGTTATGAGTCACTCACACACATACTATCGATGATGATGATGGTCTCACGCTGAATCGGTACTCATAGGAGGTTCGTTCATTCTCAATTGTCAGAGAAATATATGCCATTGCAGGTCTCGCATCCACTGGAGTCCAGCCAGCAAGGTCCATTCGCTTTGGTAGGAGTGCATTTCATTTGTGTCGCTCTCATCACACATTTCCGTATTCCGATCCATTGGACATGAAAAACAATAAACAATACATTATAATACTGTACTAAAACATTCATACACTGTTTCCATTCATATAGGAAACAATCATCAAAATTTCAAGACGCCTTGGAAAATATCATAGCAATTCACTGAATATAACATATGATTTGTACTATCAATTTCACTGCCATGGTGATTTCACCCTTAGTCTTTAGTCAGACTAGTCGTAGAACATTCCAAACAGTTATATGGTGATACATGTCAACATCCAAAATTCTGACACTAGGACTCACCAGTCAGCCCATTAGCAATACATGTAGACGATAGGTACTTATGTGCAGAAAAGTATAAGCCATGTCTGAAACTTTTGTGTTTCACAGTCAACGTTCGGACCTGAACTTTTATGGATGGGTGACCATAGAATTCCTTCACTAACATTGTAATTGTATGACACTATGATATTGACAATACATGAAAACGATATACTTATGTGCAGACAAGTATAAGCCACATTATGAACTTGCTTTGTATTTCACGGTCAACAATCAAAATTCTGAACTTTTATGGATGGGTGACCATACCATCCAATCACATCAGAGCAGGCTGAACTATTGTTATTACAGTCATGCACATGGTAGTGTGTGTAATACACAGTAGCCAAACATAAATTCTCACCTCGGTTAGTAAAATGTCTTGTCCGGACCAACGTTGAGATGTAATTGCATGATGTACTAATGTATTATCCGGACCAACCTTGATATGAAATTGTGTTAGATATGACAGTATAATCATTAGTACTACTACTCAGCACTACAGAGTAGAGAGTCTTACCAAAATGATCGCTGACAGTATGAAGCGTTCACTGACCCATCGGTACGATCCAGTTTGGAAATTACACTATGTGTACCGGAGTGACTGTTCATTTTTCAGAGTGCTTTGGATTTGTACTCTATGAAATTCAGCTGTGTGATACTATACAGTATTCACACTTGACCCGGATCACTGTAATACTTTTGTATAATATGTGTTATGTTGAAACAGTATTTTACAAAGCAATTTGTGCGATTGGCCCCATACAAACATGTCAGCTTTGCAGTGAACAATCACAGCTGGGGACGCCTCTCAGTGACTGTTTGTTAACAATTAGTTGTATAAAATGCACAACACAAATTAAAATCATTACCGCAGCTTTTTAGAACAAATTTTTTCAGTACAAATTACATCCTTGGCTTATTTTCATACATTGAGAGAGTACCTAGCGTTCCAGTGATATAGATAGCTCTTACCATGTTATTTTCACATTGTAGCGCAGTATAAATGACACAGCTAGTTCAAGCTATCCCAGGCTGGCTTGGCCAGATCCAGTCCAGTAATTGTTAAAAATAAAACACTTTTACTTACAATACTCATGTTGTTGGCTAGTTTAGCACCGGAATAATGCATAAAGATGATGTTATACAGTACCCATTCAGTTCACATTGTACTTTTGATGAACTGCAGACTTGTGACCCTTGTTAATGAACTGTGTAGGTCAATGACCTCAGATTACTTGGTAATGTCACGCATCTAGGTATAGTTCATGCCACACCAGCACTAAGTACTCCGCTGTGACCATTTCCAACAAGATGCAATGCAAAATATGTTGCACAAACTAGGTAGGTATAAGATTATCTTGTTGGTATGCTAAGATAACTACGTTTAGCATCATTTTGACCTCAGATTGTGTATGTAATGAATCATTTACCTTTATTTGACGATATTTCAGTAATATTAGCCACTGTGATACCTTGTTAGCGTAGTTTTATGAACGATGACGCAGTTGATTTTCTGTAGGTAGGTATTTAAGTAGGTATTTCACCAATTTTCACAATCATCTGGATTTCCCAGGATTCCACAGGTACGATGTGTACCGGCACAAGACGCAATCACTGTGTTCGTCACTTTTTCCGCAGCATTCATCTAAAAAGCTAAAAATAGATTGAGCAGGCGCAGTTAGGTTTTATCCCACTTCTGAAATGTTAGAGGCAAACCCGGAGGCTGCCTCCATGTCAAGATGGTCGTGCGGTTAGAAATGATACTATCGTATCACACTTAGAACTGTATTCACAATGTTATAGCAATATTAATAGAATAGTAAATAATACACGGCCGCGCCATTGCACGGCACCTAAGCGTCTCCCTCTGTCCCTTTCTCGCGGCGACTAGGGTTGCTATGTTCGCGCCGCCACGACTCGATTCGGGGAATCGAATGAGCCCGTAATAGTACGTACGTACGTTACGTTACGGTACGTTACTATTCATTTTCGCACACAAATTGTTCCTGCTTGTAAAAGTTGTCATTGCCAGGTGACAGATAGTAGATGATGGTAGTTATTCGGAATAAACATTTCGAAATGAATTTAATAAAAATAAATTGTATGATTTTTCTCGTGTTCTAATAATTATTGTAATTATGGTATTTAATATTGGACTTAACTGTGATTCAATTTTTGTCATTAGTATTAGGATCTCAATGTAACATAATTCAACAATAAATGTTCTTTGACTTTGAGCGTAAATACTATCAGGAATCGTTATTACAACGCTATTATTAGGCTGAATCATACAAGTTGGCGGATGTGAAGTTAGCTACAAGCTGTCCAAACCCAATCAACGCGCAGCTTTATGCGAGCTTCAGTCAGGATTGGATATTGCGCAGCTTGTAGCTAACTTCACATCCGCCGACTTGTATGATCCTTTTAGAGGCTTATTCTGTGCATCAAAACTAACAACTTTTCTGAGACTTTTGTCAAAACTCAAAAATAATTATTATCGTTCCATAGTAAAATATCGTTCAACCGCGAAAAAATATATGGAACAGCTGTTTTTTTTTAAAGTTTTGACAAATTTAATGTCGCTGAACAAAAGTTGTTAATTTTGATGTACATAATAAGCCCCTAAAAGGATGCTAATTGGTTAGGAATAACCCTGTATATAATAATACGTACTTATTATAGCTGAGTGTGAGATTCACGATCCCGGTTGTCCCCCGGAAGACGTCCCCCGGCAGTGACGTCACGCCGGAAGTCGTCAGCTGCAGGGACCGCAGGGAAGGTAGGTCGGAGAACGCGCACGGCCCTACAGTCAGGTTCTTGTTGCTGATGAGGTTTATCTGAAATTAAAATTAATTTTTATTAATTAATAAATTGCCAAATAATTTAAAAGATATCGAAAGAGAAAACTGTTTCATATAACAACTAAAAATTATCCTATTATCGAAATGCTACAACTATTACACATTTGACGAATTTTTTAACGATAATCTAGAAAACATAATATTAAATTGTTCCAATACGAATCATACGCATAATATAATTGCCATACCCTTATCAGGGTCATATGTATAACTATACAAAACATGTTAATGAAGAACCGCATGTAAATCTCATATGTTGCAATTAATGATTTGACTTTGAGTTTTTAATTATTTTTTGCAAAAAATAGCAAAACCGACTTTAATCTATACCAACATCACAAAGGGGAGAGATTTGATTGTATGTTTGTTTGTTTGCATTGAATAGGCTCCGAAACTACTAAACCAATTTGTAAAATTCTTTCACTGATGGGAAGCTACACCATCCCTGGTGAACATAGGCATTATTATATTTAAAAAAAAAATTAGGGATCCTTATTACCCGGGTGAAGCCGGGGCGGGCCGCTAGTCGACTATAAAATTTAAACAGTTCGCTCGATGTATTCAATTTTTACATTATTGTAGATTTTTCAAAAACGGCTCAGCCGATTTCGATAATATTTAAATGGAACCACCGAGTATACCTGTTCGAAGTTTTTTTTGATTCGGTTCCCAATTGGCGAAATATCCATGAACATACACAAAAAAATACATACAGACGAACATAGAACCTCCTCCTTTTTGGAAGTCGGTTAAAGACTTAATTTCTCTGTTGAAGAAAGTGAATAAATTAGATGGATAAAACTCTTATCCTGCGCGCGGCCGAGCCCGCGGCCGGTTGTCCCGCCGGGCCGGGCCGGCGCCGGTCCTGCGCATGGCCGAGCCCGCGGCCGGTTGTCCCGCCGGGCCGGGCCGGCGCCGGTCCTGCGCATGGCCGAGCCCGCGGCCGGTTGTCCCGCCGGGCCGGGCCGGCGCCGGTTCTGCGCATGGCCGAGCCCGCGGCCGGTTGTCCCGCCGGGCCGGGCCGGCGCCGGTCCTGCGCATGGCCGAGCCCGCGGCCGGTTGTCCCGCCGGGCCGGGCCGGCGCCGGTCCTGCGCATGGCCGAGCCCGCGGCCGGTTGTCCCGCCGGGCCGGGCCGGCGCCGGTCCTGCGCATGGCCGAGCCCGCGGCCGGTTGTCCCGCCGGGCCGGGCCGGCGCCGGTCCTGCGCATGGCCGAGCCCGCGGCCGGTTGTCCCGCCGGGCCGGGCCGGCGCCGGTCCTGCGCATGGCCGAGCCCGCGGCCGGTTGTCCCGCCGGGCCGGGCCGGCGCCGGTCCTGCGCATGGCCGAGCCCGCGGCCGGTTGTCCCGCCGGGCCGGGCCGGCGCCGGTCCTGCGCATGGCCGAGCCCGCGGCCGGTTGTCCCGCCGGGCCGGGCCGGCGCCGGTCCTGCGCATGGCCGAGCCCGCGGCCGGTTGTCCCGCCGGGCCGGGCCGGCGCCGGTCCTGCGCATGGCCGAGCCCACGGCCCGGCACTAAGTGCTTGAGATGCTGCAAGTATGAGCTGAACTCCAGCCAGTGCCCGACGACGGAGACCAAACGAGACGAGTGTCGCTCCGCGATATCTTATCGCCTGGGTCCTAGGTGATCTCCGACGATGGTGACCAGCTGGAGCTGGTGGAACGATTTATTTTCAGGTTTATCCGGAGCCACACATCAAATCGTGTCATCCATTTTCACGAAGACAACAAAAAAAAATCGAAACAATTATTTTTTTAATTACGCAAAAAGTATCTTTCTATTTGTCTTCGCGGAAATGGACGATGCAATTGAAACACAAATGCGGTAAGTAAGTTCGTATAGGCTGGGTGGCTAGCCCTGGTGTCAGAGTTTTTAAACCACCTGAAGGCATCTGTACTGTTATGTATTGTATCAGCCTTTTAATAGTCCACTGCAGGACGTAGGCCCACCCACGAAGGGTGATTGGGCCATATCCACGAAGGCCTCTGACGAACACGGCTAAAAGATTCAAGCAACCGTGGGCCACGATTTAACGTGTCATCCGAGCCACGGTAGCACTCAGTTGTAAATGCCACCCGCGGCCACCCATCCGAAGACAGGCCGTGCCGAACGCTGCTTAACTTCGATGATTGCTTACGAACACCTAGTCAAATTACACTATGAGCGCTTCAAAACTGGTTTACTTACTATATTATCATAACGTATGGTAGATGAATATCTTAGATTTACTTACAATACCTAACAATCTAGGACCTAGGGTGTTAGGTATTGTACCTAAGTCCTAGGTAGGTACTATCTAGAATGTTTCCCAAATCACAGATGTGCTCTACTTCAAGTAAGATGATGTTTGATGAACTTGGTATATTTTATTCGTATTGCTATTTATCATCAAAGAATAAATGAATAAAGAAACAATGTTAATAAGCAACACAAGGAAAACCCAAGTAACTATAACTAAATATACTTATCTAGGTAGGTACACGCGCCAAACTCGTGTTGGGTTTTTTTTATTTATCCTTGAAGCTGCGTCTTATCAGCGGGTTAATTTCTCGGGGAACTTGATAGCCCACTTCTAAATTTATAGGCATTCACTGTTTTAACCAACTTCAAAAGAAGAGGTTCTCAATTCAACTATGATTTTTAACAACAAAAATCATACAAATGTACGTCACGTGATTATTAGGTATGAACCGATTTTACTGATTCTTTTTAGGGTTCCTTACCCGTACCCAAAAACGGGACCCTATTACCGTAGCCTCATCTTAGCTCTTTTGTTAGCTGCAATAGGAATCTTATTTCAATGCGGGTTTTTTAAATGTTTTATTTTATCTTTATAGATTATATTGGAAGCTACTGTACTTCGTTGTGCCTCCACATGAAACCTGTGGACTGCTGTGGACTTACTACTAAACACAACAAGATTTATTTAATAAGTCTTTTTTCTATAGATGAGGTCGCATATTCACGTCCACTAAACCATTACCACTCACAACCCATCAAAAACGGTCCACCCATTAAGACGAATTAAACTCGACGCGATTGTGTCGCTTAATTAGGTACTGAGTTCAGACCAAGGAGCATGATAATAAGGTTCAGACAAATCAAACGAGCCCATACTCGATGAGGTTGCGTCGTTTCTTTACTGAGTTCCTATGACCACCTTCCAGCTCCATCATCAGATCAGTCCCTGGTATCCATCTAAAAATCCCCTCGTTCTTGGGCGTATTCAGTTTCTCTTTTACATTAATGAACTACCAAAATTATTAACGACATTTGCATGTTAATGGCGGTAGATATATCTATTCTATTCTTCCTTCTTGCACAAATGATTTGAATGACAATCTTAATAGTATATTTGACAGCGTAACTGGTTGGATGAGTGAGTATTGCAGTTTAGACCCTATTAAAAAGCCCCACTTAATTTAAATTATCACCACAAAAATAATAAAATAGAATGCGTCAACTTCGCAACATTGCTAGGCTTAGAACTAGACTCACACGTAAATTAGAAAGCACACATTAAAAACCTTAGGACCAAATTAAGTAGTTTTACTTATGCCCTTAAGGAACTTAGACTATCTACAGACTTACCGACTGTTTGAGTTTGAAATTGATCCCGTTTAAATTTTATCGATATCGGCTTAGCCGTTTCAACAATAATGTGAAAAATGCTACTTCGATTCGTGCGAACTATTTACGAATTCTGTACACGGTTGAAGTCGGTCGTGCCATTTTTTGCGAAAAATAATTATCGAAAGGAATAGGAAGAAAATAATAATGAACGAAATACAAGGTGCAACAAGTTGACGGCACGAACTCAGATTTGGCGTAGCTTTAATTAATGATATCTCAGCTGTATTGTCTGAAGAAGAGATAGATTCGATGATAAACAGTAGATATAGTGCGTGTGCACCTAATGCAATATAATTTTGTTTTCATTTGTTTTAAAATACCTATAATTACAGCTGCGTTCTAAATGCGCATAAGGTTTTCTCCGTAGTAAATTTTAAAAAAACTGTTTAGTTAATTTAAATAATAGTTAATTGAACTGACGAACACATTTATAAACTAGGCCGCTATTTTCTTAAAAAAATACTCAGTTTAGTTCTTCAGTCTGTGTTTTTATTGCATCCAAAGTTTCCTAAAAATTAGAGGCAAAATTCAAATGTTCCGAGGCTTATATCATTTGAGTGGAGTTTTTTTTTCACAGTTTTATTAGCAATAAGCATACATTTTGTAAAGACAAATTGATATAAATGTTAGTTTTAGATATTCAACAGCAAACACTGGTGTGATTACCCAGGCCGAGTCGGACTCGCGCACGGAGGTTTCCATACTGTATGGGAGCCCCCCTTAAATATTTATTTTATTTTAATTTTATTATTTATTATTGCAGTGAATATAAAACTAAATATTCTGTGAAAATTTCAAGCATCTACCTATTACCATTATTAATATAGAGTGAAAAACGTCTAAAAATTCAGGTTTGTTGTATGAGAGCCCCCTTAAATATTTATTTTATTTTATTTTTAGTTTTGTTGTTATAGCGGCAACAGAAATACATCATCTGTGAAAATTTCAGCTGCTTAGCTATCATGACTCATGCCCGGTGACAGACAGACAGACAGATAGACGGACATCGAAGTCTTAGTAATAGGGTCCCGTTTTTCCCTTTGGGTACGCCGCCCCGCTTAAATGTTTATTTTATTTTGTTTTTAGTATATAGCGGAAACATAAATAAATGTCTGTGAAAATGTCAACATTCTATCACGGTTCATGAGATGCACCTGGTCTGTCACCGCAGGCTGTATCTCGGACAGAGACGGACAGCGGAGTCTTAGTAATAGATTTATTTACTCATTTTTACCCTTTCTGTACGGAACCCTAAAAATCAACAATAGTGTATACTTTGATTCGAGCGAACTATTCGAATTTTGTACACGATTAAAGTCGGTTGTGCTATTTTTTGCGCTAAATTATTTATTATTATAAGTTATTCTTATTTCTGGTATTATCCTTTAGCATCTTTATTTAGGCCCATGTCCATCAGTGGACGTCTTATGGCTGATGGAAGGATGGATATATCTTTATTTATGTTATCCTTTTCATGCTGAGGTTTCCTGAAAGATATCGTTTGCAGCAATAAGGCCGTCATTTTGACTTACATTTCAAAATGTTTTTAATAAGCGATTTCCACAAAGGAGGAGGTTCGATGTTCGTGTGTATGTTTTTTTTTTTGTGTATGTTTATCGATAATTTCACCAATTGTGAACCGAATCGAAAAATATTTTTTTAGTTCGAAAAGGTATACTCCCGAAGTGGTCACATTTAAATTTAACAGAAATCGGCTGAGCCGTTTCTGAAAAAACCAACAGTAATATAAGCAATTCGAGCGAAATATCCTAATTTCGTACACGATGAACATCGATAATTTCGCCAATTGTGAACCGAATCGTGAAATTATTTTTTAGTTCAAAAGGGTATACTTTCAAGGTGGTCCCATTTAAATTTCACAGAAATCGGCTGAGCCGTTTTTGATAAATCAAGAATAATGTAAACAATTCGAGCGAAATATTCGAATTTTGTACACGATGGAATGGCGGGTTTTGCTATTTTTTGTGAAAAAAAATTATTTTTTTCATTTTACTTAGTTATAATTTGGTGTAACTGTAAAGAAGTTTGTAGGTGCTCTACTTTCGACACTTCCGCCAAACATCGACGTCGTTACACCGGGCGGGCATTCCTGTTCCTGCAGAACTGTTTTTATGAACTTAGTACTTTTCATCAAAAGATTAATGCTTTTTAAGTACTTAAAACAAAGAAACCGTGTCATTAAGCAACATGACAATAATTCAAGTATCAACAAAATATTTTTATCTACACGCGCAAATTTCGTGTTGGATTTTTCAGTTCTCATTTTTGCTGCCTTTGATAATTCTCTATCACCGTATACACTACAGTGTTCACTAGGAATCCACATTTTTCCTGTTAATTAAAATACTAAGAATAAAATTATTCATTTGTCACATCCGAGTCGTATACCTAAATATAATTTTAACCTAATTAACATCTAAACATAGGGTTATTCCTAATCAATCAGCATCCTTTTAGGGGCTTATTCTGTACGTCAAAACTAACAACTATTGTTCTACGACTTCTATCAAAACACAAAAAAAAAATGTTTCATAGAAAAATATCGTTCACCCGCGACAAAATGATCAGCTGTTTTTTTTTTTGAATTTATAATATTTTAATATAATAATAAACCTGTATATATAACAATGAATCGTGGTTGTTAATCTCGCTAAAACTCGAGAACGGCTGAACCGATTTGATTAATTTTGATCTCGTAATATTTGTGGAAGTTGGGGAACGTTTGAACGGTGAGAAAATTTATAAAAAAATCGAGAAAAATAGTAAAAACAATAGTTTCATTTTCCCATACAAAGTGTTCTTGCATGTAAAAGTTGTCATTGACAGTTGACGGATGGTGTGAGGCGAAGTTCACCGGGCCAGCTAGTATTATTATAAATCTGTATATAGCGAGCGAGCGCTGCGGGCGGCTATCAAGATTAATACTTGTCGTATAACTATACAAACGGCTCTAACTTTTACCTATAAACAATACAATTTAGCAAGGAGCATCGTCTTAGAGTACACATCCTACTAATATTATAAACGCGAAAGTTTGTAAGCATGTATGGATGTTTGTTACTCATTCACGCACAAACTGCTAAACCGATTTGGATGAAATTCGGTATGAAGGTGACTTTGACCTTGGATTAACACATAGGCTATTTTTATCTTAGGCTAACGCGGGTAACACCGCGGGGCGCAGCTAGTCCTACTAATGTTATAAACGTGAAAGTTTGTGAGTATGTATGGATGTTTGTTACTCTTTCACGTAAAAACCACTGAACGGATTGAGATGAAACTTTGTAATAATAATGCTTAAATATCAGAATAACACATAGGCTATAATTAATTAAGATGTTGCGTGAAACTTCGCCGGGTCAGCTAGTAATATTATGAACGCGAAAGTTTGTGTGTGTGTATGGATGTTTGTAACTCTTTCACGCTCAAACAGCTAAACCGATTTGGATGAAATTCGGTATGTAGCTTAGACCTTGGATTAACACATAAACTACTTTTTATCTCGGGCTAGCGCGGATAACACCGTGGGGCGCAGCTAGTAAATCGGGAAACTATACATTTTTAGTTAGATCACGTTAATATAGGGCCTAAATGCAATAGACGAGGGTCCAAATTTTAAAGGGATGTAATAGTATAATGTGGGATAAAATATGAAAGAACTTTACTAGTACAAGCTAAAACAGGTTTTTAATTATTTTTTGCCTTGTGACTTTCGATGTATAACGAGAATTACTTAATGTAAAAAAATTCGCCTTTTTTGCGTTTTTTGTGCGAAGGTGGTGGTCCAGTGGTAATGACACCCGCCTTACAATCGTGAGGTCGTGGGTTCAAATCCCGGTCCCGTACCAACGAATTCCTTGGAATTTATGTACGGAATTTCACACTACTGGCTTTTCGGTGAAGGAAAACATCGTGAGGCAACCTGCATACGTCCGTAGAAGAAATTCTATGGCGTAGTGAATCCACCAACCCGCACTGGGTCAGCGTGTTGGATATGGCCCAATCACCCTTCGTGGGTAGGCCTGCGTCTTCATATTTATATTCATTTATTTGCGGATTTGGGTACATTAGGTTGACAATATAAATCGAGCTCCATATTCTGCCTTTCGGCATGCAAATGTCATAATATTCTTAAATCTGCTTAAGTTATGTCTTGAAGTTGAAGTGGACATTTAAAAAAAGGCTGATGCAGTACATTACAGTAATACATATATTAATATGTCTTGAAGTTTCCTTAGTTAGGGATATAAATGAAGTATTCGTCGTAAGTTTACGTTAAATCATTTTGCGACCAAGAGTACGTACCTGGTATCAGAGGCAGAGTAGTATATCTGTAAATCGTAAATGGCAAAAAAACAAGAAAATTGGAATTTCGGGCGCTGACAAGAGCTTCCTATAATATATTGTAGTTGTTACACATATAAATTTCTGATAAACTAAATACCTACTGTACCTAGTACAAACTAGTATTTAATACAATCTCTTTAACATGTGTTGTAGTTTCCTCGCATAAGAATGTCTCTCTGTACTGGGATTGATTTTAGACAACATTGCTCTGGCTTTATGAAAAACTATCTTTGGCCCGCCACTTCGCCTGCGTGATATTAGCCACTCTCCGACTTGGAAACTATATTCGAGCAAAATAATGTGTATAATGTTTGCATAAATAAATAAAGAAAGAAAGAAAATGTCAAGTGGATCTGTCGCTCCGTGGCTGAGTGAAATAATAACAAATAAATTAACGAACCAACAAGCATAGGAACTTTGAGATTTATAAAATTACTAAGGATGAAAAATTCGAAATATTATGATATAATATTTTTGTATTGAATTTAGGAATGTCTTTGGCAAATTAATATTATTGGTAGTAAAAACGATACTCCCTTTAAAAGTGCGAAGTTCTAATTAGATCCTAATTAGATTATCTGTCCTTAATTAGGTAGATGTCCACCTAAAAGCGAGGTTTGACTCGCACTTGGCGGACTTTTCTTCAACTAAAGGTTTGCTATTAAAGCAGTACGTTCCATGAGCCATTATTATTGATGAACTTGGTACTAAATTTATTATTATTGGTACCTATCATCAAGAGATAAATTTTGTTTACTTAAAACAAAGAAACCACGTTGATAAGCAAAATAAGGAAAACTCAAGTACCTACATATAACAAAATATACTTATTTACATGCGCCAAATTCGTGTTAATTTTATTAGTTATATAAATTTAGTTATTATTGAAGCTGCGTCTTAACACCGGGTAAATTTATCGGGGTAACTAGGTACATGTTTTACTAGGTATTTACTGTTTTCCTGTTGAAAAATAAGATTACATTTTTGTCGCACCCGACGAGTCGTATAAATATCGCAATAACTAGATAAATCTGTCAAAAGCGAGCAAGCGGCGCGCGCGGCAGCCAAGTTTAATATTAATCGCTTAATTAATCATTAAGCAAAATGGAAACTAGAATTAAAATTTGTTATTCTTTCTTCTTTATTATTATTTTTATTCTTATTATTCTTTATTCTATATTCAATCTCAGTAGGATCGTGCAAGGCGGAGACAACTCACTGATGAATGGTAAGTTTTTCAAAGTTTGTTTTTATATTTAAATTTTGACTTACAGACTCCAGGGTCTGTGCCCAAAGGTATTTCAATAGTTCTTTCATAAAGAGGCCTACTCCATAGACTTATAATAAGGCTCCAGCTAAATCCAATTTGTATCCAGCGTGTCCCTTCGGTCTTGAGCAGCCAGATCGTCAGTCCACCTTGTCGATGAACGTCCTTGCTGCTATTGCTGTGGTATCTATTCGAGAACTTTGCGATCCCATCGATTATCCGTTCTACAAATAACGTACTATGTTTATAATCATTTCAAGTTACGAATCAGCTGTGTTTATATTTTTAAGGTTCCTCTACTATTGAAAAAAATCAAAAATCTCATATGAATTATTCCGAACTACAAACAAACCAAAAAGAAGAAAATGTTACTAAGGCTAATTGGCACTTTGAAATCACATAGTGATGCACTATGTGATTTCAAAGTGCCGGCTGCAATAGTTCCTAACCCCAACATTTGGAACGACGGGCAGATCCCTGAAAAGGATGACTTGGACACCTACATGATAAACAAAACAGGTGAGCGATATTTTTTCGATAAAAAAAACTTTATTTTGTGCTAATAAGAACTCTACTTTATTGTTGATATGATTTTTTTTTTGTTTTTTTTTTGCCATTTACAGCTGAATACTCATCTTAAAGTCGTCAACGAAAACTTGTTTCGCGACCATATACAGGGTTATCCAGAACTGGTGTACTCAGCCGGAAAGGAGTAATGAAGACCATTATTACCTGCTGGCCCTGAGCAATACTACAACAACTTTACAAGCCGAGTCCATGGGCCTGTTACTAGCCGCACAAGCACTTGTACCCTTAAATGAGCTTCTGACAGCTACTGAAAACAGAGAGGCCAAGGAAGCCATCGTGTTCACAGTTGATAGCGCGGCTACTATCTACGCACTCAAAAGACCTGTAACAAGGTCCAAAGTTATAGCTGAGTGTCATGCAACACTCCAAACTCTTTCAAATAAACACAGAACAATCGTGCGCTGGACTAAGGGGCACGGATCTTGTTCGGGAAACAACATAGCCGACACCCTTGCCAAAGAGGGCACGAGTAAACAGATAGGAGACGTGGCAATGAAATACTGTAAGCCGACAGCGGTGGAGGTGCGCGAGTTGCTGCGTCGTCACACTGAAAAAGAACAACAGAATTTATGGAACAAGAGAGAGGATTGCAAGCATTCTAAGGCTGCTTTCCCCAATCTGAATAGAAATATCACAAATGACCTGTTGAAGTTGCAACGGCAAGACCTCCGACTTATGGTAGGCCTCATTACTGGTCACTGCAACTTAAATAGTCACTTGTATAAACTGGGAGCCACTGACAGCCCACTTTGTCGTGGCTGTTTGCAGGAGAACGAAACTGTAGAACATGTTCTGTGGCATTGCAAAGCCACAGAAGACATTAGAATAGCTAACGGATTGCATGATGCTTCTGCACTGTCATCTAAATCGCCATCATCTCATTCACCATCTAAGCTACTGGAGCAGTTATGCCAGCGGCCCAGAGCCACGCTCCGTTACTTTAAGGAGCTGGGCTGGCTCGGGTAGACGCTGGAGGGGGAAATGCACAAAACACCCCATGCGGGACGTCAGTGCAGGACTTATCGCCCCTACTTCAAATTAGAATTAGAATTAGATTAGACCATTATTACCAACAACTTTTACTATGGGGCCAACTCAAATATTTGAGGAAAAAAATCAGCGGTTTCATATATTTTGTTGCAACTATAATAGTATAAGGAACAGCCGATTTTTTTCTTAAATTTTGAGTTGGCCCCATAGTAAAAGTTGTTCGTAATGATGATCTAATCATCCCCTTTTGCCTTAGTACTGGGCAAGCAGATAACCCTGTTTTTGTAGTGCTAACGATTTTCAATTGACGATATACATGGTGAGATGTTTTAAAATGATGTACACGGTTATTTTAATTCACGAGTGATACCGTGTTTCCATACATTTTACTTAACATTGGTGAACGCACAGTAGCGGTGTGTTACCAATTCTCGGTAACAGTCGTGAATTCAACTTACAATATTTGGCGACTTTTGCACTTCTGTACTTAGCAAGTGTGAGAGTAGTAAGAGCAGAACTTATATATACTATGGAACCAACTGTGATATACCGACAAGAAATCGGCTGTTCCATAGAAAGAGCTCATTTTATTAATAAACTAGCGACCCGCCCCGGCTTTGCTTGTGCTGTAACTATGAACTACTGACTCAATCATTATTTTTTCGCCAAAAATGGCACGACTGACTTCTATCGTGTACTAAATTCGAACAGTACGCTCGAATCGATTTACAACATTTTTTGATAATTGTCGATTTTTTCAAAAATGGCTTAGCCGATTTCGATGAAAAATAAATGGGACCATTTCTGAAGTATGATCTACCAATAAAAAAGAAATCGAAATCGGTTCATAATTGGAGAAGTACCTAATCGCGTAAAATACGTACAAAACATTGTGTCGAAATGATAATTTTTTTTTCCCGTTTCCGGCTTTTAGATTGTAAACAAGTATTTTGTTCTGCTGCTCGAAAGTTTATTCTAAATAATGTAAATAGTGATTGACAATACTTACAAGACACAAAATTGTCATGCCAGTGGTCGGCGTACTTAGATTTTATTATCATTTTGTGACTAGATAACGGAGTGCACTGGAAAAACAGCTTTTTATCATCACAAGACACCGTTGGAACCTACAATCAACCAAAATCACTCAAAATTATTGGACTAATCACAACTGTAAGTTTTTGATTCCAACCAAAATGAACATCTGATTGGATCAGCTGTTAACTGTCACTCCTACGCATGCATAACCAACATTACAAAATAAAGTTGCGTTCAAAAACGGTAAATTTCTTCCGTCATCATAGACAAAAACTGTCATAAGCGCAGACTGATATTTTGGTGTGACCAGCATCTTACGACTTTTCGCTACTTGGTAGAATTTAAAATTATTTTAAATATGACTACTCGATCAAGGGCTAAAGCAGATGGAAAATCTAACATTGCAACAAAACCAATCGAAAATGAGTCTCAGTGTATTATAAAAAAATATGAGAGCACTATAAACATTCTTAAAAAAGATATAACAGAAAAAGACAAGTTAATCAAACGATTACACGACGAACATGAAACAAATTCTTCTGAATTCGAAAAAATGTGTGAAGAAAGCAGCACATTACGAAAAAAGTTAGCATTGTCTGAAAAGTCCAACAAAACACTTCTGGCTGATGTAGATAAATTAGATGAAAGAATTCACGATCTAGTAGAAATAAATAGGATCTACGAAACACAACTAAACAAAGGCTTAGATCCCATAAAAAATGAGTTAAACGTCATGACAACCAACTATAAGAATTTACAATCAGAATATAGTACATTGCTGGTACAGTCCGCTGATAATATGACTACAAAAAAGAAAACTAAAAAGAAAACCCGTAAATCAAAATTCTGCACGTGTAAAAGAAAATCAATTAACAAACTCAAAAAATTGATAGCGAAACTGAACAAAAAGATAAACAGTTTAAAATTGGACATAAGTAAATTTGAATCTCTTAATAAATCAAACGACGATTACGACATGTTTACAAACAACCAAAATGAAGAAATAATAGAGATGAAAAAGGATCTATCACAAGAAAATGAATTACTTTTAAGTGAATTAAAAAGAAGAACCAGTTTAATAGAATCTCAGCAAAGTTTAAACAGCATATTACTAGAACAATTGAACGTTTATGGATCTGATTTGAAAGACAATGAAAAAACAACGACAAAAATCAATTACATTGATGAAAAAATACGAGGAATCGAAACATTAATTCAATACATAGAAGGAGATAAGTCAGAAAAAAGAAACCGAAAAGATGAAGCGGTGAGTGAAAAAACCCTTGCTGATGTATCCGGAACACAAGCGGAGAATAAAATTCTTACACCTATCCTAACAGACGACAAAAACGAGAATATATACATATATTCTGACAAAATAGGTCGTGACTTGGGGAAAAGACTGCAACATCGAGCATCAAAGAATGTAATCAACATATGTACTCCTGGAGCACCTTTTGAAAGAATCTTACATAATTTAAGCACGGGAAAGCGACTAGAAAATTCAGTAAGTGTATTGTTAATAAGTGAAAACCCAAAAATGGGTCGACTAGAATTCAGAATATGTCTTCAGTTACTCAATGAAATCTGCAAAACTCAAAAAGTATTTGTATGTACATTGCCATACAGTCACGACCTAAGCTATAATGAAAATATTTATATGTTCAATACAGATTTGTATGAAATGACCGCGGGAAATGATAATATACACATAATCGACGTTAATTATAATAATGATTTACTATATTGCAAATCAATCTACAGCAACAAGTACAAAGATATCTTGTGTAATGTACTACTCTCAAACCTCATAAATTCATCAGAAGACATAAACACTGTAGACAAAATTAAATGTAGTAAGGTAAATAGTTCTTTGTCTCTGAATGCCACTAATTCAGCGAATTTTTTAAGCCGGTCTCATCAGCATCATGTATTCGGATAGTGCATCAAAATATACACGGCATACAAAATAAGGAATTAGAGATAGGTTTGTTCTTGGAAAAATTCAAAATTGACATACTATGTTTAACCGAAAGTTGGCTAAAGGAATCTCAAATGCAATTTGGATTTCCCAACCATGTTGTTGGAGCATTTTTTGACAGAAAGCACGCTATAATGGGGGGAGCAATTATTTTGATTAATAAAGAGTTACAATTTAAAAAAAGAGAAGATATTGGAAATCTGTCCGTAGAACGCGATATCGAACTCGCATGTGTTGAATTAAAAGATTATATAATTGTAAGTGTATATAGACCACCAAGTGGTAACATTGACACATTTGAAGAGGTAATGGAAGATGTACTCAGAAAGATAACGAAGAAAAAGAAAAAAGCGTTAGTCGTAGGTGACTTTAATATAAACATCTTAAAACAATCAAAAAGGGTATCTACTTTCATTAATATTTTCCGTAGTTATGACTTGGATCCAGTGTTTAATGAACCTACTCGGATAACCGAAACCACTGAAAGTTGCATTGATAATGTATTTCTAAACTGTGAAGTACTTGAAAAATCTATTATTCATAAACTAACTTCGGACCACACAGGTCAATATATTAGTATACCAGTTACTAACAATAAAAATGCCAATTTTGTGTCACAAAAGCGTGTAGTAACTAAAAGTAAAATAATTAGATTCCAAAATAATATAAGTAATGAAATCGACAATTGTTTTAAATCAAAACTCAATAATCCTGTAAATCCTAATACGATGTATAATGCTTTGTCGAATATAGTTAAAAATAACTATGATAAAGAGTTTCCTAAAACGAATTTCACTAGGAAGATTAACATGTCTTTCAATGATTGGGCTACAATTGGCATAAGAAAAAGCAGAGATAGATTATACGAATTATACGGAGAAAAACCCTATAGACATGACATGGCTTTCCAAAATTATGTGACTAATTATAGCAAAACATTTAAAAGAGTTTGTAAATATGCTAAAGCCATTCACTTACAAAGGCAAATTAACAATTCGTCTGATAAAATTAAAACCACATGGTCCATAATCAACCAAGAAACTGGAAAATCTAGACAACAAGTCCGCAAAATCAAATTAAAACAGAACGATAGGATTATTGATAATGATCTAGAAGTAGCGAATACTTTTGCAAATTTCTTTAAAAATATACCTGTAGAAACAACTAAAAATCTGAACACACAAAAAGATCAGGCCATCAAATTGCTTAGTGAAAATGTCAGTAGCAATCCCTCAAATTTTTCGTTTCACCAAGTTACTCCAGAAATTATTGTAAAAACTTTCAATTCTTTAAAATCAAAAAAGTCAGAAGACATTTGCGGAATGTCTGTCAAATTTGTTTCAAATATAGTAGAAATGTTAGCTTCGCCTCTTTGTGAAATTTTCAACAGCTGTATTGAAGAAAGCGTGTTTCCTGATTTGATGAAATGCGCTAAAGTACTACCACTGTTCAAAAATGGAAATTACAAGGAACCCGGAAACTATAGGCCCATATCAATTTTACCAGTATTTAGCAAAATTTTTGAAAAGATTCTACTAACGCAGCTTATTTCTTTTTTCAATTGTAAGGGCATCTTCTACAATAAACAATTTGGGTTCTCAAAAGGTTGCTCGACAACAGATGCTGCAACAACATTTGTTGAGAACATATACGAATCCTGGGAAAAGGCACAGGATGTTTTAGGTATCTTTTGCGACTTGTCGAAAGCCTTTGACTGTGTAAATCATGACATCTTACTAAGCAAACTAAATCATTACGGTGTCAGAGACGGTCCACTTGCACTACTTAAATCTTACTTAGCTCAAAGAATTATGCAAATTGATGTAAATGGCGTACTATCTGATGCAATGAGTGTGGATGTAGGAGTTCCACAAGGATCTATTCTCGGTCCATTTCTTTTTTTAGTTTATATAAACGACCTGCCATTTTTTGTTCAGAAACATGCTGAAATTATCTTATTTGCAGATGATACCTCCTTATTGTTTAATGTTAACCGAAAATCTTTAGATACTTCTAAGATTAATGAAGTACTTAATAACGTCTCGAAGTGGTTTAGTACAAACAATCTGGCATTAAACGCACAAAAAACCAATTGCCTTTGTTTTTCCTTAGTGAATAATAGGAAATTAAACCCTATTGAAATCGAAGGAAATTCTTTAGCCATCTCCAACGACACAAAATTTCTTGGCATCACCTTAGATTCAAAGCTACAATGGGGTCCTCATATAAAACAATTATCAGGAAAATTAAGTTCAGCAGCCTACGCTGTAAGAAAAATAAGAGATTATTGCGATGTCCAGACAGCTAAAACTGTTTATTTTAGCTACTTTCACTCCCTTATGAGCTATGGAATTATTCTTTGGGGAAATTCGGCAGATTTTAAATCAATTTTCATACTGCAAAAAAGAGCTATAAGAGGCATCTACAGGATTGGACCGAGAGAATCTCTGAGAGAACTATTCAAAACCATAAATATTCTGACAATGCCATGTCTTTATGTTTATGAATGTATTTTGTACGCTAGGAAACGTCAACATAATTATACTACTCATAATTTAAACACTAGACTGAAAGGTAAATTAGTATTACCCAAGACCCGCCTTTCAAAGATACAAAAATCGTTTAAAGTAAATTGTGTCAAATTTTATAATATCCTTCCAAGATGTTTGACAAGCCTTAATGACAGCGAATTTAAATCGTATTTGAAAAAATGTTTACTAAAGAAAGCATACTATAAAGTAGATGAATTCATAGAGGACAGAAAGGCGTGGCAGAAAATGAATATAATAGATGGTATTAATTATTGAAGATGAAATGGAATGTTTTTAGAATTTGAATTAGTATTTAAACCATATTTTATTTTTACAGTGAACATTTTATTGGACATTTTTTTAATGTATTAATTGTAGTTTATTGAATTGTTATTTCATAATTACTGACATTCTTAATATTATTTATTATTTGACAATTGCTTATTTATGACTATCGTTATCCTGACATTTTCAATTAAATTGCTAATTTTGGATTGATTTAATTTTTCTATTTTTTTTTTTAATAAGCAAATCTAATTCAATTTAATCTCATTTTAATTCATCATTATTATTTGAGTGGTGTAAACCAACCAACCAAACCAGCTGGTGGGTTTCCATAACTCACATATGGCAACATTGTGTTGTTATTTTTAGATGAGGTTAATTTTTACTTATTTTGTTATTGTTTATTTTCCGTGGTATTCTTGGATTAAAGATTGGTTAGTTTGTGATGAATGGTCGCGCGACCAATCATTAATCTAAGGTTATTTATTGTTATTTATTATTTTTTTTGTTTTTAACTTTATTGTTAATAATTTGAAATGTGCTTAAATTCATGACGTTTCAAAAGTGTATCTTTGGTACTTAATTGAAATAAATATATTTGAACTGAACTGAACTAATCTCCTTTTTGAAGTCGGGTAAATATGACGGGAGTGACTTCCCGTTACCATGGAGACGAGAGGGCGGCGGGCTCGAGCGCTATGAGGGAGGACAAGGATGCTGTTTAGAAATAAGTTTATCATTTATAGATAGATGACTTGATTTTTTTGACGTGACAACGTTTTATAAATTGGTTTGCCGGGTGACACTTCAAGAAACTGCGTTACGCTCCGCTCACGTTATGCGCTCACAATGAGAGCGAGTGAGAGGCAAGTAAGTGCCTCTCACTCGCTCTCATTCGTCTCAAAGTCGTTGTCACGTAAAACTTTCGCCCGTATACCGACTTTACAGACAACCAATTTTTTTCGTATATGTTTGCGTTTGACTACACACTGCCTGATGTTAAGCAGATATGCGGTCTAGGATGTAACACGCTTACCTAGAAGATACCTATTTACTAGGGATTTGAAGACACCTACATTGTACTTTAGAGGTTTACATTGTCATGAATTACAACTACAATTATCTATTTTTACCAACTTCCAAAAAGGAGGAGGTGCTATGTTCGTCTGTATGTTTTTTTGTGTAAGTATGTTTATCGATAATAATTTCGCCAATTGTGAACCGAATCGAAAAATTATATTTTAATTCGAAAGGATATACTCTCGACCCGAAGTGGTCCCATTTATTTTTACAGAAATCGGCTGAGCCGTTTTTGATAAATCAACAACAATGTAAAAAAATTGAGCGAAATTAAAATTAAAAACCGATTTCAAAAAATCTTTTATATTTCGAAAAGTATATTCTCGAGGTAGTCTCATTTGAATTTACTTGAAATCGGTTGAACCGTTTCTGATAAATCAACAATAATGTACATGGATGTCACATCGATTCGCGCAGACTATTCGAATTCTGTCCACGGTGCAAGTCGTTGGCGCCATTTTTGCGAAAAATAATTAAAATGGTCTCTTATTTTTGGATCAATGAAATAAAAATTATTACTAATTAACTCATTATCAAATAGGTAGTTAATAATATTTCAATTTCAGGATAAATTGTGTTTTAGATTATTGATCACTATATTATGTTAAACAGGACTCTAGGTAAATTTCTCGTTTTTATATCACTGTACTGTACGGTACCGGCCTTTTTGATGTTTTAATCCACCACGCTGGCCCAGTGCGGGTTGGTGGATTCACACACGCCATCCAAATTTCTTCTACGGACGTATGCAGGTTGCCTCACGATGTTTTCCGTCACCGAAAAGCCAGTGGTGTGAAATTCCGTACATAAGGTCCAAAGAACACATTGGTACGGGACCGAGATTTGAACCTACGACATTACGATTGATATCAGCTTTGAACAAAAATACAGTTAAGATTAATTTAAAACAAAGATTTGAAGATGATTCAGTAAAGTATCCCGTTCACATATTAAAACTAGTAGTTCTCGGAACAGTAGACCTCGCGGCGCATCTCTAGCTGAATCTATATAACCAATTTGGTTAATCATTATTGACACATTTGGTTCGCGAATGTTGTTTATTTAGTTACTTATCGACCTTGCCAAAATATTATCGAAATCGGTTGGTATATAGCGCGACAGCAAATTTCCCGCCATTTTGAGACAAACTCCCCCTATCAAAAATCACCGACGACAAAAACCTATAATTAGGTAAATGTAGGTAAAGATCCTGTGTACCAAGCTTATTTAATTCGTTGAAAAATGCGACCTGTAGACGAAAACCAACATCCGGACAGACGAAAGCAAAATCGCCGTGTCTGTAATCCGAAGATCGTCGCTCCGCTTCGGTCAATAAAGGAAAATGTACAGAAACCACGTTAGTTTGTATATTAAATGTTTGCAGGCTGCTCGTACCTGGCTGTCGACTTCAGCAAGCCCCACCAGCTCGCGGCCGGCCCCCTCCCCGGACAGCTGGAGTGGCGCGTGGCGGTGCGCGCGCGGGGGGAGGCGGAGATGTACCTCCGATGGGATTCGGATAACAAATATATCTTCTGTGAGTTACACTTTTCTTCTAACGGCCAATGTTATGCCAAATAAGGTTACGCATTTTACATTTCATAAAACAAATATAAATATTAAAGGACATCTTACACACGGTCTCTGACGCCAAATTAATAAAGCTTGTGATATGGCTGCCAGAGACTGATATACTACATAATTATTATACATATTTTTAACCGACTTCCAAAAAAGGAAGAGATTCTATGTTCGTCTGTATATATATTTTTTGTGTTTGTTCATCGATATTTTTGCCAATTGTGAACCGAATCGAAAACTTCTTTATTAGTTTGAAAGGGTTTACTCCCGAAGTGGTTTCGTTTAAATTTTATCGAAATCGACTGAGCCGTTTTTGAAAAATTCGAGCTAACTATTTTAATTTTGCCAAGATAGAAGTCGGTTTTGCCATTTTTTGCGAAACATAATTATTATAAAATCATACCTACTTATATACAGACCGAGTTATCTGCTTGCGCTGTACAAAGCCGAAAAGAGATTATTAAAGCCATCATTGTAAACAACTTTTACTATGGGAAACTCTAAAATTGCGAAAATAATATCAGCTGTACCATACAACATTGGAACTCGGAATCGAACAAAAGTACTCAACAGCAGATTTTTTCTCCAATTTCGGGTTGGCTCCATAGTAAATGTGTTCATAATAATGATCTGAAACACCTCCTTTCAGCTTAGTACATCAGTTCTGGATAACCCTGTATACAGGGTTATTTCTAATCAATTAGCATCCTTTTAGGGGCTTATTCTGTACATAAAAACTAACAACTTTTGTTGTGCGACTTTTGTCAAAACTCAAAAAAAAAATTGTTGTTCCATAGAAAAATATCTTTCACTCGCGACAAAATGTATGGAACAGCTGATTTTTTTTGAGTTCTGATGAAAGTCGCAGAACAAAAGTTGTTAGTTTTGATGTACAGAATAAGCCCCTAAAAGGATGCTAATTGATTAGAAATAACCCTGTATAGATAATAACTAATAACATCCAAACACAGAGCAAGCACCTATGTTCATCACACCAATGTCCGCCCTGGGTGGGAATCGAACCCACGCCACTTTGGCCCAGGAGTCGGGGTCACTAACCACTGAGTCCCCGAGGCAGACATTATGTAAATCTAATAATTATTATTTTTCACCAAAAATGGCGCCACCGACTTCTATCATATTATTTTACAGAATTCGAATAGTTCGCACGAATCAATGTGTCATCCATGTAGAATTTTTTTTATCAATGTAAATTTTTCAAAAACGGCTTAGCCGATTTCGATAAAATTTAATTGGGATAACCTCGGGAGTAGGTACACCTTTTTGAAATATAGATTAAATCGGTTCACAGTTGGCGAAAATATCGATAAACATACATTAAAAAAAAGTACAGACGGACATATGATAGCACCTCTTAATTTTTTCTTCCAAAAAGGAGGATCCTACTTTTTGGAAGTCGGTAAAAAATTAAACATTAAATTTATGTTGATTTGGATCTACTGTGCAAATTAAGAGATTTAAAACAAAAACAAAACTACAAATACTACAAAACGTGCATATTTTTAACCGACTTCAAAAGAGGAGTAGGTTCTCAATTCGACTGTATTTTATGTTTGTTACCTCAGAACATTCGACTGGGTGAACCGATTATGATGATTCTTTTTTATTTGAAACATGTTGCTTCGTGTGTAGTCCCGTTTTAAATTTATCGAAATCAGCTGAACCATTTTTGATAAATCAACAATAATGTGAATATTACTACATCGATCCGTGTGAACTATTCGAATCCTGTCCACGGTTGAAGTCGGTTATACCATTTTTTGCAAAAATAATAATATCATAAACAAATTATTTATTCAGGGTTATTCGAAACTGGTGTTATAAGTCGTAAGGAGAAGATTCAGACCATCATTATGAACAAATTTTATTTTTACTTCATTTACTAGCGCTCATACCGCAGTTAAACTAGGTGTTCTTTAGCGATCATCCAAGTTAAGCAACGTTCAGCACGGTCAGTCTTCGGATGGGTGACCGAGGCTGGCATTTACTACTGAGCGCTAGCGTGGCTCGGATGACACTTTAAATTGTAGGGCCCGGTTGTATTAACTGTTTAGCGACGTCAGAGGCCTTTAGGCGGTATAAAACCTCTGACACCAGGGCTAGCCTCCCGGCCTATACGAACTTACTGACTATGAAGAGAAACAGCTGTTCCGAACATTTAGTTTTACATTTAGTTCCAAGAGTCGATGAACCTTTTCCTGCTGCTACTGCTGACTTGTGTTTGCGATGTCAGGGTTGGTCCCATGTTGCAAGTTGTTCCCGATGATGAGTATAGGTACATACCTTTGAAAACTCCATGCACTTTGCAAAGCAACAGCTTGTATACAGGGTTATCTGCTTGCCCTGTACTAAGCCGAAAGGAGGTGATTCAGACCATCATTAAGAACGACTCTTACTATGGGGCCAACACGGAATTCGAGAAAGAAAATCAGCTGTTACATACAAAATCGCAACTAAAAATCAACAAAATGTACGGCTTAAGATATCTGACACCAGGGCTGGCCACCCGGTCTACACGAACTTACTTTTTTATGGACCAACTGATGTTTTTTTTTTATTCCGAGTTGGTCCCATAGTGAAAGTTGTTCATGATGATGGTCTGAATCATTTCTTTTGTCTTAGCACAGAGCAAGCAGATAACCCTGTAGAGTGATATTGTGAATCGGCTTAGTACAGCAGTCCTGGATAACCCTGTATTATTTGACAGTACCTATTTTAAGGTGGGCATACACGATGCGATGATTTGATCAACTGGGAGCTCATTCAGTTAATTCAAAGGTAGGAATTGGTAGTTAACGATTTGTACTACTACCTGAAACTGGGCGCACAGAACGCGATGATCGCATCAATTCATCAGATCAGTCCAGTGGAGGCCAAATATAGGTAGTTAACTATAGCTGGTTAGTAGTTATTGAGGAAACAAAATGGTACACCTCCTACCTTTGAATTAACTGAATGAGCTCCCAGTTGGAATGAAGCGAAAATTTGATCAAATCATCGCATCGTGTATGCCCACCTTTAGTATCACTGGACGTTATCTTAACGAAATGCAATAACTTGGTGTTTATAGGGGTAGGAGGCTACGGTAACACGAAGTCGTGGTTGTATGATCGTGTACACGGGCAGTACCCGCAGCGGGCCACGCCGGGGGTGCTGGCTGAGGACCGCTACGTACCCCTCTACCTGAAAATAGCAAACGGTAAGCGAAATCATTATTCTTCGACAAGTACCTACATGTAGGCCAAATCATACAACTTGGCGGCTGTAATGTTACCTGTTAAGTGAGCTTCAGTCCGAATTTGGCTATCCGCAGCTTGTAGCTAACATCACAGCCGCCAACTTGTATGATTTGGCCTTTAACAAATAATTATTATACGACGATTTGTGTGGTGTTGCTCGTAGTATATTTTGTCTAGTATCGAATGCAATTTCCTTACCGAAAATAAATAATATATATTTTTTGTAATTCATTAAGGTAACATTTTTATTAGAAAAGTACCTACGTAACAGCCGACTACATACAATCGGCGCTAAAAGCTCGATTTTAGTAAAACTGGAATTTTCATTTTTTTGGAATTGCTTGAAAATCACTAATCAATGGTACATCAAATTTATTATAAGACTATGTCGCGATGTTACTCTACAGATAATTAACTAAATTCGAGAATCAGCGCACAAACAACGAAGTATGAGCTATCATATTGTATTATCTCCGTTGTTTAGTGGCCTCCTCTTTTTTAACCGACTTCAAAAAGGAGACAAGACAAGACAAGACAAAAACTCTTTATTTACAACCACAATTTAAAATAAAAATAATTTTCACATACAGACAAAAAAGAAACAAATATGATTATAAATTGGCGGCCTTATCACCCATGGCGATTTCTTCCAGGCAACCTTGCACGAAAATGAACTGACAAGAACATAAAATAGTGGCCTTAACTAGAGATTAACAAAAGAAAACACCTAAGAATAATAAACTAAACACACTTATATAATACAAAAATTAAATATACTTACATATATACGTTAAATACAAATAATAATACATATACCTACATAATTAGATCTACATACACCTACACAATAAGACCTACATATACCTACATAATTATACCTACATATACCTACACACGTTACAAAATAGTAGCTATGGGAAAAAGTAGCATTATGGTTTTAGATAGTGAGCTTTCACAAGTTGTTTGAAAACATTCAAGGAAGGTGAACGCTTAATTTCTAAAGGTAAGTCATTCCACAGCCTGACTGCCTCCACTGAGAAAGAAGAATCGTAGAAAGATGTTTTGTGACGAGGGAAACTAAGGGTGAGATTATCGGAAGATTTTAGATAACGGCTCAATAGAGAGTGTCGAAAACGAAAACGCTCTCTGAGATAGGGTGGGGACGAAGGAATAAACAGAGTACTATACAAAAGGGAAAGAATATGAGCATCCCGGCGACGACGAATGGGGAGCCACTTGAGCTTAGCGCGGAACTCTGAAACGTGGTCATATTTGCGCAAGCCAAATATGAACCTGATACAAACATTTTGGAGGCGCTCAAGTTTATCCAGCAGGACTTGCGTGAGATCTAGGTAACATACGTCGGCATAGTCAAGGATTGGAAGTAAAAGGGATTGTGCAAGCGCAGTTTTAGTGGCAGTCGGTAAAAAGTTACGCAATCTACGCAAGGAACCGCTAGACGTAAACATTTTGCGGCTAGTCTCAGCAATTTGCGGACCCCAGGACAAACAACGATCGAAGACAATACCGAGGTTCTTAACCGTGTCACTGTAAGGAATGGTGACATCATCAAAAATCACTCGCGGAAGCGTGTCCCAGTCTATTTGACATATCATGCGAGAGCTGCCTATTACAATAACTTGCGTTTTCGATGGATTCACTTTGAGCCCAAAAGATTTGCTCCAGTGTAAAATGCTGCGCAAGTCATTGTTGATCGCTTCCACGGCTTCTGATAGCCAACCCAGAGGAGCTTGACAGTACAGCTGCAGATCATCGGCGTAAAGATGGTAGGACGTAGAAAGAGAATTTGAAATAGAATTTATGAAAATGGCAAAAAGAAGGGGTGATAAGACGCCACCCTGAGGTACGCCGGCCGTAGTATTACACCACGAGGAGTAAGATTCTTCAAAATGAATCCTCTGCCGACGCCCATACAGGTAACTATGAAACCAGTCAACCACCGTTGGAGATATGTTAGAAGAGCGAAGTATAGCCAGAAGGATATCAAAATCTACAGAGTTAAAGGCATTGCTGAAGTCCAGGAGCGCTAACACAGTTAAATCACCATTGTCCATTCCTAGGCGTATATCATCCGTGATTTTAACAAGTGCAGTAACCGTGCTATGCCCCGGACGAAAGCCAGACTGAAAAGGATTAAGAAGGTTATTACTGATAAGGAAAGAGTTTAGCTGGTTATGGACTAGACGTTCAAGAACTTTGGATAGGAAGGGAAGAATAGATATGGGACGATATTCGGAAAAAGATATAGGATTTGCTTTTTTAGGTAAAGGGATTATCTGGGCTTCTTTCCATAAAGATGGGAAGACCCCATTTGACGCAGAAAAATTAAAAATGTGGCACAGGATTGGGAGTAAGTGGTCTAAGATAGGGATAATCATATTGCGGCTTATAGAATCAAGCCCAACAGCGTTCGAAGAGATTGAGAGGATGCTCTTTCTAACATCACAAGCAGTGAATTGACTAAAAACAAACGGAGGTAGGTCAGAAGTGGTTTCATTAGAAAGACGTTCTAGTGTATTAGCTTTATAAGCAGTGTCCATAGCAGGAGATGCCGAAAAATGATGGTTTAATGCATTAATGTCTAAATTTTTAGGAACAGTATCTTGACGGGATTTACCAACTCCTAAGGACCTGAGAAATTTCCACACTTTGGCTGGATCCTTATCTTCCACAGAGTCAAATATATGGCGTCGTTGAGCGTCTCTACACACCCTGTTGCACCGGTTCCGCAGTTCTGTGTAGCGTGCCTTGTTAGCGTCATTGGGATGAGTCTTGTACTTTGTTCTGGCCATCGCTTTTTTGTGTTTGAGCAGTTTGATCTCATCAGTAAGCCATGGCGCAGGAGCATGCTTGATTTTTATGGCACGAATCGGCGCGTGGACATCAAATAACTGCATCAACAAACAGTTAAAAACTGCGACCTTGTCATCAATCGTATGAGCACTTGTTACCGGCGACCAGTCAATGTTTTTGGCGTCATTCACTAAGTTATCATGGTTAATGCCACCAAAATTACGCTGCATTATTATAGTGGGCTTAACTTTAGGAGGGCGTACTTTATACGAAAGAAAAACAAGATCATGGTACGAAAAATCGGCTGAAAGCTGCCCGTGACTGGCAACATGAAGAGGAGAGGAGACAATAGCTAGATCTAGAAGAGAAGGAGTAGTGTTAGGAAAGTGATGAGTTGCACTCAAAGGAAGAATATGCATATTACAGGATTTGACTAGATTTTGTAATTTCATGGTGCGATGGTCAGCCTTCAGCAGACAGGTATTGAAATCTCCCATTATAATTGTATGAGAGTATGAAGGGATAAGATTTTCCAGGATGCCCTCGAATGACGAGAAGTAGTATTATGCGACGTATTGCTATAATAAACACCGAGAAGAATTTTGGTATGAGAAAGGGATATTTCTATAAAGAGATGCTCACCGGCATGAGCAGGAGGCGGCTGAGAGGAGGAGCTAATCACAGAGAAAGGAATATGATCACGCAGATAAATAGCTACGCCCCCACCAACGCGCCCCACTCGATCATTCCGGATGAGATGGAAGCCGGGTAAAGTGAATGAAATAGATGGCAGAGAAGGTTTGAGCCAGGTTTCTGAGACTAATATGCCATGAATATTATTATTATCAAAGGATGCCTGCATATCAGTAATATGGCCAGGGATGCTTTGGGCATTTATGTGTACAAGATTAAAGTTTTGAGGAACATTAGAAAACTGTGCCTCTAAAGACTGCGAAAGGGTTGGAATACTCACAAAAGAATCATCAGAACTATTTACAACTGAAGAAGACAAGGACTCATACTCACTATCGTTGTCATTGCTACAATCACCAAAAATATTTAACATAAATAAGTAATACAGCTATACAATAAATAAAATAATATAAGTACTATAATAACAATAAAATAATAAAAACCTACAACAATACATTTCCAATACCTACTGGACTGTTTCATTATGGAAATTACATCACAGCATCCATAATGCCTCAACGAAAAATACAGCATAACCTAACTTAATTTATCAACTAGGTAACTATCAGTATTAACGGTAAACAATTTATAGTAAGCAACAAGAACCTACTTTACTCTAAGATATTTTTAACGACTTTGGCTAAATACAATCTGTGATAAGTTAGCACATAAAAAAATAAAAAAAAAGACAAGCATATGTGTCAAATTCAGACTGTCAGACGTCAAAGAAGTACTGCTAAGTGCTATAAGAACGAAAAAAAGTTAACATAAATAGTAGAAATTTTGCCGTTAGAACTTTAAATTCATATATTATTTTCTATTTAGATAATATTAAAAGAACATAAATTTTTAGTACATTCAAAAATGAATGATAGTGAAAGACAAAAGAGATAAATAAAGAACTTATAAAACTAAAAAGTTTATATGGGCTATATTATTTTTGGAGTAAACTACAACTTATATGATAGCAACACTACCTTCAAATAAAAATAAGAGTTCAAGTTACCTTAATTTTGAGAAAAATATCATATAAAATAACACTACCTGCCAAAAAGTGATACTAATTAGCATCTACATACATAAATTATAAATGCTGATGAAATATGAAGCGGAAACATCACCAAAACAACAACATGATCGTCATAACAATGCACACAGATCCAACCAACTTTATGGAGATGGAGAATTACTTCTTGGGCTTCGGCGCGCGCTTGACACGTTCAGACAGCTGAGACACCTTGATAGCTGCTGGCTGGCTGCCACTGGCTGCTGCTGGGGCTACTTCTTGCGAGACATCAATTTTGTTTAGCTCAGCAAGGCAGTTTACACGGTGCCGTGTACCATCAGAACTTAATACAAAGACCGATCCGTCTCGCGTCCAGCACTTAGCTACTCCAAACCGCAGACGCGCTGCCATGAAGGCGTCATGCCGTGTCTTAGTTAGAAATTCAGACAGCGTTATGCCGGTGCCCTTCAGGTTTGTTTTTACTGACCATATCTTAGCCCGAACAGACACGTCTTTGAGCTTAAAAAGGATGGGCCTGGGACGATCCGAAGACGATGAGCTACCCATTCTGTGACAGCGACTTATATCTGTGGCCTGAAAGTCGCCTAATTTCAAAGTCTGCGTTGCCACCTTGACAATGACAGAGAGTGTATCTTCTTTTTTGTCTTCGGGTACACCATGAAGCAGAAGAATTTTCCGTCTTGTATGCATTTCCAGATTGTCACCTTGCTTGGCCAACAATTCCACTTGATTTTGCAGGGACCGGAGCGCATGTAAAGTGAAAGACTTGAAAGTGACAAAATCTTCAGAAAGGATACCTTGATTTGGCGACGATGGCGCGGACAACTTTTGTTGCCTTTCCTCAAACTCCGCCAGCCTCACGTTGAACATATGGGTCATTTGGGCCATAGACTCCTTGATTGCTTCCATTTTGGGGTTAAGTACCAAAATCAGAGATTGCACCAAAAAGTGATGTTAAGTGTGTCTGAATGCAGGGAAAATACTATCCAGCAGGTATTGTAACTAGTTTATGTATTTGACATAGAAATAGTTAAGAAAAATTGCGTTATTAAATTAAATAAATAATTTTGAATGTTTACTGACTTTTTAAAGGTGTTTACACAAGTACCCTCGGCCGAGGAAAAAAAGGAGGTTATCAATTCGTCTGTATGTTTTTTAGAGTTTCCGCCGAGAGACTCCGCCAATTATTTACTTACCGATTTTGATGATTCTTTTTTCGTTTGCTAGATCATACTTTATTTAAATTTTATTGAAATTGGCTGAACTGTTTTTGATAAATCAACAATAATCAAAAATTGTATACATCGATTCCAGCGAACTATACGAAATTTCCCGAGTAATTAGGTATCTTCTAGGTAACCCTAGAGCGCATATCTGCTCAACATAAGGCAGTATGTAGTCAAACGCAAACCTATACGGAATTAAAAAAAATTGTACACGATTGAAGTCGGTTGTGCCTAATAATCAATAATATTATTGAAAGTCGGTTGTAAATGTGTCCCTCACTGTTTCCAGGCAAGCTGACAGCAGGCGCCGAGTGCGAGCCCGAGCCGTGGTTCACGGCGGACTTCCCCAGGGAGGAGGGAGAACTAATACAGAGGCGCGTGATATCGTTGTCGCGCTATGGAGCTAAATTTCTATACGACTGTCCCGCCAGCTTCACAGGTACCTCCATACTCGATCACTTGTTGCAACCTGGGACGGTTTATCTCATTAGCTCAATCCTCTAAGGTTGAAACTTATCGGACCGTGATGCGGATCATAAGTATAATTTATAGTATAGTTATACATATATGACCCGGTTAGGGTATGGCAATTTTATTTGTTTTGGAAAGGATTAGTATTACGAATTATAAATAATTTAACTATTATAATTATTAATCGCAAAAATGTGCACAACCGACTTCAATACAAAAATCGAATGGTTCGCTAAGGTAAGTTCGTACAGGCCGGTGGCTAGTCCTGGTGTCAGAGTTTTTAAGCCGCCTGAAGGCCTCTGACATGGCTAAACGGTTAAAACAACCAAGACCTACAATTTACCGTGTTATCCGAGCCACGGTAACGCTCAGTTGTAAATGCCACCCGCGGTCACCCATCTGAAGACTGACCGTGCTGAAAGTTGCTTAACTTCGATGATCGCTAACGATCACCTAGTCAAACAACGCAATAGTTAGCTCGAATCGATGTATAGAGTTTTTACATTATTGTTGATTTTTAAAAAACGGCTAAGCCGATTTCGATAAAATTTAAATAGAACCACCTCAGACTAAAAATATTTTTTTTCAAATCGGTTTACAATTGGCGAAAATATCGATGAACAAACACAAAGAAAAAAATACAAACAGACGAAAATGGAATCTCTTTTTTTGAAGTCGGTTAAAAAGCATTTCATTTTCTTAGTATACGTTCTAAATATATTGCGAGATATTCCGTACATTCATTTTCAGATTTATTGTCCGATCTAACAAATTTTATTTATTTAGTCCACAACGAAGCCGTGGTAGTCTAGTGGTTGTAACGCTGGCCTGTCATTCTCGAGGTCGTGGGTTCAATCCCGGTCCCGTACCAATGAGTTTCTTTGGAACTTATGTACGGAATTTCACACCACTGGCTTTTTGGTGAAGGAAAACATCGTGAGGCAACCTGCATACGTCCGTAGAAGAAATTCAATGGCGTGTGAGAATCCACCAACCCGCACTGGGCCAGCGTGGTGGATATAGCCTAATCACCCTCCGTGAGTAGGCCTACGTCCTGGAGTGGACTATTAAAAAGGTTGGTACAGTACAGTACAGTCCATAACACAATGTACATACACACATTGAAAATAAAAAAATAAACTATTGTTTCATGTATTGTACTCGTAGATCATCCAAGGTGTGACAACGTAGAACAGTAGAAATTACGTCAAACTTTATCGCGGCTCTAAAGTGCGCTACTCGCTGCAGAACCCCACCCCCACCCTCACCCCCGCTGACACATACATTGCTACTGCGCAGCGACTGGCCTCGTGTTCCAAGCTGATCGTACTGTACGTGTGCAGCAGCAGGCAGGGTGCTGGATGATTACATAACTATAAAATACGCGCGTTACGTGCCCCAACTTCAGATTTATTTTAGAATTTTCGCGCGAAATATGATATTAACTCAGTTTTACTTACTTTTAACGTCATAGTAAATAGTCATTTATGTCAAAAAATCGTGGGTAAAGATTTTTGACCCGAAACTAAGCAAAGCTTGTACTCAACATGGCTGCCAGAGACTGATATAAAGATGTCACCGGATTGTTGTACTTTGAGTTTTAACATTTGTAATTCTTCTGAGGTTTTAACCGCCGAAACGGAGGAGGTTATTCATGTCGACGCGTAATTTTTTTTTTATGACTACGCATAACTTTTTACAAGGTAGTCCGATTTCAATAATTCTTCTTATATTTGGTAAGGTCATACTTCACAAGTGGTCACGTTTAAATTTTATTGAAATAGGGCTCAACCATTTTTGATAAATCAACAATAGTGTGAAAATTACTACATCGTTCCGTGCGAACTATTTGAATTCTGTACACGGTTGAAGTGATTATATTTTGTTACGCACAAGTTCACAATTTGACGTTTTACATTGTTAGTTTATAAACATACGAAAATATAAGCGTTAAGGTATGATTCCGAACTCCGCCGCAGGCAGCAGTGCTACCGTGATACAGTTACTATACAGTTACTATGAATTACAGTTACTATGAATTGTACGTCGTTATATCCGTTCACAATCTATCGAACGCTTATAATTTGACGCGATAGATTGTAAACAGACGAGTCGTACAATAACCTGGTGACCTATTATATACCTACTCTTGATCACTCATCTATTGTTTCAGGCCAGTAAAGAGAAGAAAAGCTGACACGCAGTCTCCGGCGATACCAACATAGCAACCGCAGGGCACATTTTGCAGTGGTGTTTTTCATATTTTACTTAAGTAAATATTATAAAACAATACCCATTTATTTGATCAATCTTTGATAATATTTATTTTTAAATGATATATTTTGTATAACTTAGATAAAGTACAGATACGTATAGTTTGGAAAATTAGTTATTGAGTGAAAAAAAAAACATTTTAATAAATATTTCAATATAGCAAGTGTTGTAGTGAATTTAAGTGTAAAATTAGCAATAGACCTCATCCTTCTGGTGAGCAGTGGCGTGCACACAGTTTTAAGACAGGGTAGGCAGAAAATTTTACTCAGCAAAAACACGTTGGTTTTGGTTCGTCGTCTTGTCGATTGATAATGTAGGTAATTGCCAAATGCCAGCTCAAATTTTCATAGATTGACTGCTTTTATAGACATATCAATTTAAGGATATTCGAAGTGGCCTTTCGGCGCGTTTGTTTGATGTTTTGTAATGTTTGTGTGATTAGCAAAATTTAAATGAAAGCAGTGAAAAGATGGTGGTGTGAGTATACTATATAGGATTGTTTTATTTGTATATTAAATCAACACGCCTATCTTTCTGTAAGAATGTCTGCAATATGGAATCGTAAAAGTTGAGAAGGTGCAAATCCGGTGCACGACCTATCTCGATAACTTGTTTTTTTTCACCTAAAGATAGTTTTGAAAACGCATCATATTTTATTTTCTCACACACACCATCAACAACTTTCACAGACAATATTATCAATTTTTCACTCTATTAACAACGTTAAAATCCTAAATATCTGATAGCGTAGTCACAAACACAATGCATATCAAACAATATGGCGACTATTGACTATTGAAATTAGTAGTAAAAAAGGGAAATATAATACTATAAACTACAATCTACTATCAACTATACTATCTATCAACTATAAATCTAGGTAAATGTATAAGATTCAATGAAACTCCTAAAATATTTGCATTGCATAGCAAACTTTCTTTCGGAAATGTTCGGTACGAGTCGTAATTGTTCGTGTTAGCCAAGCAAAAAGACACTGTCTTTTCATGCAGTTGTGTGCGTGATTTTTGTCATTGTGTGTCAGCAAAGCCCACGTAGCTATAGGAACGCACACACATTAAATCCGCATGACCACGACTTACCACGAGAGCACACATACAAAACATTAAGAGATCCATAGTTTGTGTCTTTGCCGTGGCAAGGGCGGGTGGCGCTTGTGCAGCGCGAATCGGGAAATTGTCGATCTTATCTTAATAATACCACCGGCACTCGATAGGTGGAGCTGATTTATGATTTAAGTTTTTTTATGTTATTTTGTTTATTGATAAAATATTATTAGATCTATTATCAGAACTAGGGTAGGCAGTGTCTTTCTGTCTTTATGAAGCGTCCGCCACTGCTGGTGAGATATCGTGAGGTTTGCCTCGACCCTCTCCCTCCATCTGCATCTCACGTGAGATTTATCGAAGAAGTTCTTGCAAAGGCCCAGACTTTGTACAGTAGCCGCAAAGAGGTTTAAAATATAGTAAACAAAACAACGGTAGGTATTTAATGGTTAATTACAATGGAACTTTGCACCTGTTTTCTAATTTGATTTTAGTGTAAGGCCGCCATCACGCCGCCATACCTATTTGACAAGCAATGTCAAAAGATAATAAGATCCGAAAATGTGAAATTCCTTTAAATGGTGAATTTTAATAATAATAATAACAAGGAATCAATTTTCTAAAACAAATAAATCAAATAATTAAATACTGTACTAGATAATGGCTTGAGCTCGATATACTCGTATATTAATATCTGCATTATATCCTTTGTAGTTTAAGGGCCCTTGTTAACGAGACGGTTTCTACCCGATCCGGCGCCAGCCGGTGCCGGCTCAGCGTTCACGAGCACGATTTGTGCCTGTAAATTTGACGTCGTATTATTAACAGGGTATTTTTGAAATTCGAACGCCTAGGAACGTATACGGAACTTTGACAGTGACAGTTCGAAAACCATTCGCCATAATTATTTGTTTTATTAGTTTTCTTTTTAAATTAAGTTCCATTTCACGATTTCCTCCTTTACAGTTAATGGTTTCTTGTTATGAATGGATAAATGGATTATTTAAAATATAATTATCACTTAATTAAATTTAGCAACGTTCCGCACGGTTAGTATTTGGATGGGAGACCGCGGGTGGCATTTTCCAACTGAGCGCTACCGTGGCTCGGATGACACGTTAAATTGTAGGCCCCGGTTGTTTTAACCGTTGAGCCATGTCAGAGGACTTCAGGTTGCTTAAATACTCTGACACCAGGGCTAGCCACGAAATTACTTAATTACCTATTTGATCTTAATTTCCACTAGACCGTGGTGGTCTAGTGGAAATGAAACGTAAGTACAGGTAGCGGCACGTAAGTCTAGCGCTGAGGGTAGTGTGGTGGGGATGACTGCGCATGGTGACCGCCACACTAACCCCATGTGCAGCCATCCCCTCCACACTTCGCTTAGCGCTAGACTTAAATGCTGTACGAAGCGTTTTGACTCAACATTTCTGATTCGTCCCGCCAGGGAATGCTTGTCTTCCTGCTTTCGTGTTTCCTAAAAGATATAATCTAAAGCTTTTCAAGGTCAGAGTGAATAGGTACCTCCTAAGTCTGCGTGCTTCATCTTGGACCATAACGTCGCTTACCATCAGGCGAGTTGGCGGTCAAGCGCAGACTTATTCGCGCTATTCATACGATCTTAGGAGTGATTCGATGCCGTATGTGAATCCAGCAACCCGCACTGGGCCAGCGTGGTGGATATGGCTCAATTTCTTTGTGGGTAGGCCTATATACGTCTTGCAGAACGAATAGGTAAAGATCTCGAATGGAGACCACGTACCGATAAGCGCAGCTTAGAACGTCCACCATTAGCGTGACCAAGACCGCAGAATCACGCTGGATGCAATCCGCTTCCAACCAGTCTTATTGGAAATCCGTAGGGGAGGCTTATGTCCAGCAGTGGACTTCTCAATGGATAATAAAATATGTACACACATATTTCATCATCATTATCCTGAGAGCTCTTAAGGCATTTCTCGAGAGGCTCCAACTTGACCGTATAAAAACAATTTATTAGCTGTTATCTAAATATTATCCAATTTAAATGTTTTTTTTCCAAATAATCAGCTCTTCAATCGCTAGGATTAAACGTCTTAGTTTTTAAAGTTATTTATTGACCAAAGTTATAAGAGTCCTCTAAAGAGTCAAATTTTTCCACAAAAACTTGGCTGAAAAGTATTTATAAACTAAAAACGTTCCTGAAAACAATAAGACGTACGAGCGTGCAATATTTCTATAGTGCGATCACAGAATGTGTAATAACACAGGGCGCTTTAAGGTCGCTGAGTGCGATTGACACCAAACAGATAACATTTCGTTACAATTTAAGGGTGAAAAGAGTTTTCTTTCGGAACGTAAATTTTATCAAAATGTACCGAAAATTCTCTCGATGTTCTACAGAAAACGCTAAAACAGTGATCGACTCACGATCCTCTTAATGTTATCGGAGATATTTGAAAATGAGTTGTTCTATACATTGTCTCGAAATGAGTTGTGTATGAAACAGCTGATTTCGTGTGGTTGATATTGTTTGATATTATTCTTCTTCGTCGAGTCAATTGTTCAAAAATGATTATTTATATGATACCTATATATAAATATTAGGATATTAAATAACTATGGATAGGTATATATGTACATTATAATAAAAAAAGTATGCGTCAGCAATTTGCTTAAAATATTTTTAATTGACAAAACTTAAAACTTAGGTACAACTAGAAATAACTAAAATTAATTCATTAAGATACGAATATGGCTCAATCGAGATTCTCAAGTTCGAGAAAAAATAGTTGTAACGTTTACGACAGCGAACTCTTTTTACCGACTTCCAAAAAGGAGAAGGTCTATGTTCATCTGTATGTAGGTATTTTTTGTGTATGTTCATCGATATTATCGCTAATTGTGAACAAATTTAAAAATCTTTTATTTCGAATAGTTATACTACTGAGGTTGTCCCATTGAAATTTCATCGAAATCGGTTCAGCTGTTTTTGATAAATCAACAATAATGTACATGCATATCCACAGAAGATAGAAGTGGAAATCACATCTATTTGTGCAAATTATTCGAATTGTGTACGAGTACACGGCGGAAGTCGGTGGTGCCATTTTTTGCGAAAAATATTTATTGAATCATGAATTGTGAAAATAAAATGATTTCCAATAAATGTAGGTACTTAAACGTTAGTTTAATCAATTATTTAATGAACTAGTTTACCCAATTATTCAATTAATTGAATTTCAAACAATAATGGCCAAATAATTGACAAATGCCCCAAACGAAATACAAAGTAGTTTGGCACAACACCGGTTTTTAGACGTTTATAGGGGAGGCCTATGTCCAGCATTGGACATCAAATGAAGATGCCAAAAATAGAAAAAATGTAATTTCACGCGCTGACCTAAACGTTACACCTAACTAAAATTAATACATTTAAATTAAAAAATATACATAAAAATTACAGACGTCGATTATTCACCAACTTTACAAAAATGAGAACCTCCTTTCTTGAAAGTCGGTTAAATTGTTTAGCAGCATCATTCAGTTTAAGAGAAACAAGTTAAAGGCGCGGTTCCACTGAGAAACATATTCGCCATTTTTGTTAACAAATTATTTACAGAATTAAATAAAATACAAAGATCTTGCAAAGTCGGCCCAGACTTTGTAATTTGTTTTTTATGGACGTAATAAACATTTTTTTAATAAACAGACATGTACATATCGTAATTTTTCTGTAATTATTTTATGTTTTAGATTGGTGTATAATGTTGTTTATGGACTTAATAGAAAAAAAAAAGATTCATTTCATTTTGATTTTGCTTACATAGCTTGTAAATAATTGTAATAAATCTGCTTACGTAATACTTGACGGCCCCTGTGGCGTCCAGTAGTCGCCATTTTGAATTTTCACAAACGTCATGTCTTTAGTGACACTCGCCGGACTAAGAGGAATGGATTGACGTGTGAATCATAAAAATCGGCTCAGGCGTTTGGTCTGTATAGTGCTTCAAAGGAACATACAAACATAAGTACATATATAGGCTGATAAACACATTACCACTCGTTTGTGTCGCGCAGTCGGGTAAACATGGCGGCATGATGGCAGCCTTGAACAAAAATCAAATTAAAAATCAAGAAAATATGAAATTCCACAGCAAAGCGTTGTTTTTTAACCGACTTCCAAAAAGGAGGAGGTTCTATGTTCGCTTGTGTGTATCTTTTTTTTTGTGTATGTTCATCGATAGTTTCGCCAATTGTGAAGCGAAATAAAAAAATCTTTTTTTGTTCGAAAAGCATATAAGTACTCCTGCCGGGCCAGTATGCGCGCCACGAATTATTTCGTTCGTAGTGTCAGAACGAGACAGCTTTATGGCAAAGTATATAACTGTCACTGTTTCACACGTCGAAATGACTTCTTTTCAACGCTTTTCGTGGTCGCATGCTTTATAGCCAGAAATGGTTTCATTTAAATTTTACAGAAATCAGCTGAGTAGTTTTCGCAAAATCAACAATAATGTAAACAATTCTAGCAAAATATTCGTATTTTGTACACGATGGAAGGCGGTTTGGCCATTTTTTGCGATAATAATTATATTATCATGTGATTTGTTCACCATATTTTAACGCATTTTTTTGGCTACTGTATAAAGTCTCGGTCGACTTTCCAAGATGTTTAAACTTAATCTGAACAGTTTCTACGTCGGTGCGACCGCGCTCTGAGTCCCAATAGCTACCAAAGTGAGGTATTACTTTTTACTATTTTGTTGTTTCAAGACAATTAACATAATTTAGGAAATCATTTATCGGATCCAGACTCGTGGTTACACCGCTTTGTTACACCAGTGTGACTACGAGTAACTTTTTTACTCGTGGTTACACTACTCTAAAAGGATCGCGCTTGACCAAACAATATTTATTATTACAATCGTAAGACCCAATCTTAAAGGCTTTTTGACAGCTCTAAATATAAATTTGAAGTGTTGCTCTCCTGCTCTAATAGACCGGAATCAAAAAATAGGAGAATATACCTGATATTATATAAATTAACGTTGCCACACCCTTACAGGGTCATATGTGTATAACTTTTGAAACATGTTTTTTAAGATTTACATGTAGTACCACATATGTTGCAATAAAGTTTATTGATTGATTTATTGATTGATAAAACAGTTATAGTTTTGGTTACTTAGTTTAAAACTATCGACTGCCTTCAAAATAGAGCCTTTTATTATGAACAACTTCCACCATGGGGCCAACATCGCGAAAACAGCAGAATATTAATGATTTTCACCTTATAACAATATTCAATTCAATCGTTTTTAGGGTTCCGTACCCAAAGGGTAAAAACGGGCTCCTATTACTAAGACTCCGCTGTCCGTCTGTCTGTCACCAGGCTGTATCTGATGAACCGTTATAGCTAGAAAGCTGAAATTGATGATGTATTTCTGTTGCCGCTATAATAATAAATACAAAAATAGAATAAAAATTATATTTAAGGGGGGCTCCCATACAAAAAGTCTATATTTTAAACCGTTTTTCGCTCGATATCTAAAATGGTAACAGGTAGATGCTTGAAATATTCACAAAATATTTAGCTGCATGCCTACTTTAATAATAAATAATCATATTAAAATAAAATAAATATTTAAGGGGGGCTCCCATACAGTACGACATCCTTAATGCGCGAGTCCGACTCGTACTTGGCAGATTATTTTTGCACCAAAAATACATATTCTCAAATAACAATATACTAAAAAAATATTAGAATATTTTTGTTCTAGTAATAATACTTTTACACTGTTCAAGTATTTTACATTTTAAATCATTTAAAAGAATAACTAATTAATGGGAATAACAATTTTAAAAGCAATTCCTTCAATTTATAGTAAAACATTGATTTATTTTTTGAGAATGGGCCCATAGTAGAAGTCGATCATAATTATAAAATCAGCACATGTCCATTGTACAGAGTTTCACCTAGTAACCAAATATTAACATTTACATTAAAAAAAATATAAAATACATAATAATACAAAATAACTATTAATTCAAAAGTCATTATAATACAAAAGTTGCCAAAAAATGGCGTTAATAATATCAATAAGCTTCAGAATACCTTAGTCATATTTTCAATAGCTGCCTGTGCAAGGATGGAAACTATACAACAATATAAAATTACACAAAAAATATTAATACGATACAACACAGTCAAGTTAAAAAGCTAAACAGTACATATTATAAAGCAGTCGCATTTTGTGTTTGTCTGTGTGTCTACTTAGATCTTCTAAACTATGCATCAGGTCGCAACGCGGCTTTCTCTTTGTTTCGGAAGGTTAATAAAAAGTAAGCTTTATGATACAGGGTTATTTCTAATCAATTAGGGCTTATTCTGTACATCAAAACTAACTACTTTTGTTCTGCGACTTTTGTCAAAACTAAAAATAAATCAGCTGTTCCATACATTTTGTCGCGGGTGAACGATATATTTCTGTGGAACAGCAGTTTTTAGGGTTCCGTACCCAAAGGGAAAAACGGGACGCTATTACTAAGACTTCGATGTCCGTTTGTCCGTCTGTCTGTCACCGGACTGTATCTCATGAGCCATGATAGCTAGACAGCTGAAATTTTCACAGATGATGTATTTCTGTTGCCACTATAACAAATACTAAAATCAAAATAAAATAAATATTTAAGGGGGGCTCCCATACAACAAACCTGAATTTTTAGACTTTTTCGCTCTTTACTAATAATGGTAACAGGTAGATGCTTGAAATTTTCACAGAATATTTAGTTTTATATTCACTTCAATAATAAATAATAAAATCAAAATAAAATAAATATTTAAGGGGGGCTCCCATACAGTACAGAATCCTCCGTGCGCGAGTCTGACTCGTACTTGGCCGATTATATTTTTTTTTTGAGTTTGGCAAAAGTCGCAGAACAAAAGTTGTTAGTTTTAATAAGCTTCTAAAAGGATGCTAATAGATTAGGTATAACCCTGTATAACAGCTTTAGCTAAATAGTAATAGTTGATAGGAAGACGGGCTACAAATATGCCGAATCAAAGTTGTTGTCGGCTGTGAGGGTAGCTAGAAGCCGCGTACAGACCATTGATCGCGTGATGCTTTAACCCGACTGCCAAGGAAGGGTACTGTTCTTTAACAACGTGTTTACCCTCCTTTCCCCGCTCCCCCTCTGGTAGTACGTGGGGATGTTCTATAGGTAGACTAACCTACTTCAAATAAAAAAAATGGTTGCCCGAAAAGTCCGACCATAATTTTACGTAATAACGTCATAAAAAATATTGTTGAACAACTGAAACAAGCAGAACGCTTAGGCCGATAGTGCCTCTCTATCGCTCATTCCGCGCTCTCGCTTGCACGCTCAGCTTAAGCGGAACGTGACACTTTTTCGCGCGTGCAGCCGGCGTTCATCGATTTACAATACGTTATCACGTCAAAAGAAAATAAACTACAAGTGTTCAACCAATCAGTGTCTAAAGCGTATGTTTAACAAAAAAATTACGTCATCTGAACACATGTTAATCTACACATCTTTAATGTAACCTTTATTAATAAGCTTCCCCTCCTTATTAAGCACCACATCGAGTCCCCCCCCCTTTCCAAAATTGCTCCAATTCCCCCCCACAACCCTTAACTTCCTCCCTTCTCGGGAGCGCAAATCTCAATTTATCCCAGAACATAATTTCATTAAATTTAAGCAAAGTAGAAAGGGATAACAACGTTTTTGTATCCTTGTCTAGCTCTTTCTTTTTGACGTCTAGCAAGACGATGACAGCCCTTAACCTTTTGTCATTAGTAGCTTGAATGTGAATTGTACGAAATTCTTCCGAAGCCCAAATCGATTTCAGAAAATGACTCGATAAAATGATCAAAGTACGTTTCGATTGTTCGATCGATCGATGTATTTCTGCCGGGATAGTGTTGCCCACCACCCAGTCTCGATCTTGCACATGTAATATATATTCCCCCTCCAACTTGGGTAAAATAACCTCTCTAACAAATTTTTCATCCTCAACCGCGAATGAAACGAAAACATCGAACTTTTTGTCGATATCGATAGATTCCTTCGGCAAAATAGAGAGGCACCAACCGCGACTGTACAAGAATACTTGTATCGTGACCCAGTATCGATATAATAGAGCTAGAATCACAGCTAACAATATAAGTAAGATAGCGATAAGTCCGCCAGTGAAAGCTGATTTAAACACGTCACACATAGCGTTGGCATCTTTAGATTTGAGCAAGGTGCCGTCGGAGCAGCTCGTGTTCACGTAATTATATAAATATCGATAGTTTTCCTGCAGCAACAATGTTGCAGTTCGATAGATAATTATAAGTAAGATAATAGATTGTAGGTTCGTGATATAGATTAGGCATGACCAAGATATGGAACGTTCTTGATAGTCATCTAGTATATAAGTTGTTACTGTTAAATAACAAATCAGACTAATTCCATCCTGTGTCTCATTATGGTGCCTATTGCCATACTGGCAAAGTGGTGACCCCGAGTGTCGTGAAGTGAAATGTGACGAGTTAAGGAAATTATAAACCATGACTTCCTCACCGGGAAAATCGGGCTGCAGTCATGGGACAGCTCTGGACGAGGTAGCAAGATTGTCCAGCATTCCCGAGCTCTGGAGAGACCATCCTCGCTTGTGGTTCGCGCAGTTGGAGGCAATTTTGGCGACAAAGAGGCAAGACGACGAATTCATATATAATGCGGTAATCGCCAGGCTATCAAAGGAGGAGATACAGAAAATTAGTGATCTCCTTATCTCTCCTCCACCGATGGGAAAATATCAAGCAATTAAGGACCGGCTAATCTATTGTTATGAAAAAACCGAGAAACATCGATTCCAAAAATTGTTCTTTGAGATGGATCTTGGTGATGAGACACCATCCCGACTTTTACGCAAGATGAAGGACCTCGGCGGAGGGAGAGTTTGTGACGAAATTATTAAATTTTTGTGGCTAAGACTGCTACCATCATCAGTCACTACCGTGCTTGCAGTCACGGAGGATATCGAGCTTGAGAAGATGGGTCAAATCGCTGACAAAATTTTATATAATACCAAGGTTACTAAGGTATCAGCAGCGAGCAAAAATATTGAAAACGCAGATAATACCGTACGTGTTTTGGCACAGTTAGCAGAAATGCGCTCGGAACTATGTGCAATTCAGCACGATCGGCGAGAATTTCAACGCAGCATTCAGCATAACAACAGTCGTCATCATTTTTTGCCGAGGTCAAGATCATGCAGTACGGAAAGGAAGCGGTTTTATTTCTATCGTGATAGATTTTCGAAGAAAGCTAAGAAATGTATTAAGCCGTGTGATTCGAGACGGTACTCTGGTACAGCAAAACTAATTGAAGTGCCGGCCAAGGCAGGACTCTGTGCTATTCACCCGTCAAACCGCCTCACTATTACCGACCGTAAAAGTGGTATGAGGTTTTTGATTGATACGGGAGCAAATATTTCAGTTGTATGTAAGCAGAGGCATTGTACGCCAGATGGAAAATATACACTATACGCTGCTAATGGTACAAAAATTAATACGTATGGTGAGAAAACTCTTACTCTGAACTTGGGACTACGAAGATGTTTTAAATGGACCTTTGTTATCGCCGATGTTAAGCAACCAATTATTGGAGCAGACTTTTTAGAACACTTTAAATTGTTAGTTGATATAGCTGGTCGGAAAATTATTGACAGAGTGACGGAGCTGACAATGCCCGCATCTTTGTGCAACTCGACGCAGCAGACAATTCGTACTATATATATGGAAATGAATCTACGCGTAAAACAATTATTGGAGAAATATGAGGACATTACAAAATCTACTTCTCTTCGCGCTGCTCCAAAACACAAGGTTGAGCATCATATTATTACTACGGGACCACCGGTATCGGCACGAGCGAGGCCATTGCCTCCTGATAAATATCATATAGCTAAGAAGGAGTTTTCTACGATGATGGAGCTCGGCATTTGTCGCCCTTCGGACAGTCCGTGGGCTAGTCCTTTACATATGGTGAAGAAAAAGAATGGTGAGTGGCGACCGTGTGGAGACTATCGAATGCTCAATAAGGCAACTATACCTGACAAATACCCGCTACCAAGATTAATTGATTTCACATACGTATTGGAAAATAAAAAGATTTTCACAAAAATTGATATTCGGAAGGCTTATCACTGCATTCCCGTCAAAGACGTTGAGAAAACTGCTATTATTACTCCTTTTGGATTATTTGAGTTTCCAAGGATGCCTTTTGGGTTACGCAACGCAGCTCAAACATTTCAACGATTTATGGATTCTATATTTAGAGATTTAGACTTTGTTTTCGTTTACGTTGATGATTGTTTACTGGCGGCAGAAAGTGAAGAGGACGGTTACCGGCAATTGGAAATAGTTTTCAAACGCTTCCATGAAAACGGGATAAATATTAATCTGGAAAAATGTGAATTTCTGAAGAGCGAAATAGATTTCTTAGGTTATCATATAACGAGCCAAGGAATACGCCCTACTGAAGAGAAAAGCAAGGCAATATTGGATTTTCCCAAACCGAAGACAATCAAGGAGTTAAGAAGATTTTTGGGAATGATTAATTTTTATAGAAGTAATCTTCCGCAGGCCGCGCAATATCAAGGCGTTTTACATGCTTACCTACACGACTCAAAGAAAAATGACAACTCTCCTATTTCTTGGTCTGTGGAGGCAGAGAAAGCTTTTGAAAAATGCAAGGAAAGCATTATGAACGCAGTGTTGATAACACATCCTTCACAAAGGGCCTCGTTGGCTCTTATGACTGACGCAAGTTCTACATGTGTGGGAGCGGTACTTCAGCAAAAGTCTGGACGCAATTGGGAACCATTGGGATTCTTTTCAAAAAAGTTGAGTGAAACGCAACAAAGATATTCAACATTCGATAGAGAGTTACTCGGCATATATATGGCAGTCAAACATTTTCAGAGGTTAATCGAAGGAAGGGAGTTTACAATCTTTACGGATCATCGGCCTTTGACTTATGCATTTTCTAAGAAGCCTTCGGCAAACGATACACCTAGGCGGATACGGCAGTTAGATTATATTTCGCAGTACAGTACCGATATTCAACATATTAGCGGTCAGGATAATATTGTCGCGGATGCATTATCACGCTTGGAGCAGATAGACATGCCTTCACCAATTGATTATGCTGATTTAGCGAGAAGCCAGAATAACGATCAAGAATTAATACGGTTACGGGGCAACAAGAGTTTAAAATTTGAAAATATTCGGTATCCTGGTTCTACGAGGCGCATTGCCTGTGACACGTCTACAGGAAAATATCGTCCTTATTTACCGGAAAAATTTCGAAAGCAAGTTTACGATGCGATTCATGGGCTGAGTCACCCTGGGAAGCGGGCGACTAGAAAGTTGGTAACGCAGAGATATATATGGTCAGGTATGAATATAGATATTAATAACTGGTGTAAGTTGTGCATAGATTGTCAGAAATCAAAAGTACAGCGCCATACTATATCACCAATCGGGAATTTCATGCCTGCGCAGCGTTTTGATCATATTCATGTTGACATAGTCGGATCTTTACCAGTGTGTCAGGGAAAGCGATACTTAATCACCATCATAGACCGATGTACTTCATGGCCTGAGGTGTTTCCTGTGAGTGATATCACGGCTGAGACGGTGGCGCGCACGTTGTATGAAGGATGGATAGTAAGATTTGGGACGCCTTCACGAGTGACGTCAGATCAAGGGATGCAATTTGAATCAAGAATTTTTGAGGCACTCACGCAATTTTTAGGAGCACATAGAATTAGGACGACACCTTATCACCCACAATCCAACGGGATGGTAGAGCGATTTCACAGGACCTTAAAGGCAGCGCTCATGGCGAGAAATTGTGGCGCTAATTGGTTGGGAGAGATTCCTTCAGTCTTACTTGGTTTACGAAATTGCTTACGCGAAGACACAGGATTTAGTGCGGCAGAGATGGTATATGGCACACCGATTAAACTGCCTGGAGATTTTTTTGGTTCATCGCAGCAATTTACGACATACGAGGACTTCATTGAAAATATACGAAAAAATATTGCGCATATGACGTCAGTGCCAAAACGTCAGAAACACAACCAGACCATATTTGTGCATCCTGAGCTTAAGGAGTGTACACATGTATTTATTCGATGTGACAGGATTAGGAAAAGTTTGACGCCGCCTTATGAAGGGCCATATCCAGTTATAGGGAAGATGGATAAGACATTCATTATTAAGGTCAACGGTAAAGATAAAATTATTTCAATCGACAGATTAAAGCCTGCGTTCGTAATCAATGATGAATCTGTGAACGTGCCGACTACGGAAAAAAGCAAACACGAGCGCAGCACGTACGTCACGAGATCTGGAAGGGTTTCTAGGCCAGTGGTTCGATTCGGTTTTGACTAACGTAGGCAATCTGTAAGCTTTAACTGCAACAGAGTTTGGCTAATAGGTTCTTTTGATGATTTTTGTTTTGTTACTATTCTTGTAATCATTATTTATTATTTTTTTATGCAAGTTTGTAATATTGTTTTTTTTCAAAGGGGGGAGTACTGTTGCAGTTCGATAGATAATTATAAGTAAGATAATAGATTGTAGGTTCGTGATATAGATTAGGCATGACCAAGATATGGAACGTTCTTGATAGTCATCTAGTATATAAGTTGTTACTGTTAAATAATAAATCAGACTAATTCCATCCTGTGTCTCATTATGGTGCCTATTGCCATACTGGCAAAACAACACTCCGTCAGTCGTGTAACAATCGCAAACTAAAGGATTATTCATTAAAGAGAAAGTCGTCGTATTATAGAGATTCCATTCAGATTCTGATATGGTTTCGATTTGGTTTCTGGATAGGTCCAGTAGTTGGACTGTGGGGGGGGAAAGAGGGGATGGTTGTGAGGTTCAAATTGGTCAAGTTAAGGGTGGTCACGTAAGGGGGGAGGTGGGTTAAATCGGTAGATGGGGGGGACGTTAAACGAAGGTCCATGTGACGTACTCCACTCTCAGCTATTGATGGCACCTGTAACAAAAAACAAATAATCTTATATCTATACATACATATGAATACAATTGTAGTGTCTGTTTGTAATATTGAAAAACCGTTTTTTCCTACATGTATATGAATATATACGTCATAACGAGTGGCTCAAAGCTTATTTGTAGTGGCAAATTCCCGTCAAACAAGCTGGGTTTGTGAAAGGGCGTGGCACCAGGGAACAGATTGCGAATGTCATACAAATCATAGAAAAATGCCGCGAATTCAACATAACAATGCTAATGTGTTTTGTGGATTGCTCTAAAGCATTCGATTGTGTACAGTGGGTTTCTCTATGGAAGATTTTGACCGAGATGGGAGTACCGGAACATATTACTATCCTCATTAGAAACCTCTATGTAGAGGGTAATACCGTCGTTAAGGTGAACGACATAATTTCCAGACCCTTCAAGCCACAAAAAGGTGTACGGCAAGGATGCATTGCATCTCCAGTTCTCTTTAATATATACGGGGAGCACATTATGAGGAAAGCCCTAGATGGATGGAAAGGTGGAATTTCTGTTGGTGGAAAGCGAATCAGTAACCTAAGATATGCAGACGATACAACCCTATTCGCATCGTCCGAAAAAGAGATGGCAGAACTGCTTTCTAGAGTGGAGAAACAAAGTGCAGTGGTGGGCCTCAGCATAAATAAGGCAAAAACCAAGGTCTTAGTGGTAGATAGGCAAGGCACACAAACTCGCACTAACGAACTCAAGGACCTAGAATTTGTGGACCAGTTCATATATCTTGGTTCCCTTCTTAATAACGAGGGTGGCAGTGATAAGGAAATCACAAGGAGAATACAGATGTCCAAATCAGCGATGACTAAACTCACACGGATTTGGAAAGATCGGAACATATCCCGCAACACTAGAGTGAGACTGGTACGGACATTGGTTTTCTCAATTTTCCTTTACGGTGTAGAATCCTGGACTAACGTCCAGGTTACGGAAGGAAGAAAGATCTAAAATAGACGCATTTGAAATGTGGTGTTGGAGGCGTATGCTTCGTATTCCTTGGACTGCGCGCCGTACCAACGTGTCCATTCTTGGGGAGCTCCGTGAGATCCGCGGCAGACAGGTCCAAGTGGAAGAACATTGTCCAAAAAGTGATCCAGGATCAAACCGCTCCAAATTAGACGCGACCTTCAGTAATGAAAAATACGACTAAGAAGAAGATATGAATATATATACGATACATACACAAAAATAACTTTTATCACAACTTTTGTCCGTCTGTCTGTTTGTTCCGGCTAATCTCTGAAATGGCTGGACCGATTTTGACGGAACTTTTATTGGCAGGTAGCTGATGAAATAAGGGGTAACTTATGCTACGTTTATTTCAGCAAAAATCTTTTTATCTCGGGCTAACGTGGATAACACCGCGGGGCGTAGCTAGTAATTTATAAAAATGGATCGTGGTTGTTAGTCTCGCTAAAACATGAGAACGGCTGAACCGATTTGGCTAATTTTGATCTTGAAATATTTGTGGAAGTTAAGGAAAAGGTTCAGATGGTGAGAAAATTTATAAAAGTTGCGAGAAAAATAATAAAAACATGAATTTAAATTAAATACAAAATGTTCCTGCATGTAAAGTTGTCAATGACAGTTGACAGATGTTGATATGAAGTTCACCGGGGCAGCTAATAAATAAATAAATATTAGGGGGCATCATACACACGGTCTCTGACCCCAAACTAGTGATATGGCTGCCAGATACTGATATACTACATATACATATTTTAAATACATACTTATATAGATAATACCTAAATAACACCCAGACACAGAGCAAACACCTATGTTCATCACATAAATACTTTCCTTGGGTGGGGATCGAACCCACGTCTCTTTGACCCAGAAATTAGGGTCACTAACCACTGAGCCACCGAGGCAGTCTCAGTTATATTTTTCGCTAGTTTTTTCTCGCGGCTACGCCCGCGTGATATTTAACTTTTTGTGTTTGAACATTATATTTTCCCGGGATATAAAGTAGCCCATGTCACTCTTCGTGTTACAAACTATGTTCAAACAAACATCAAGTCAATCCGTTGCTGCACGAAAGAGTAACAAACCAACAAACACTTTCTGATTTATAATATTAGTAAGGAAGTAAGGATAATAATAATAAGAAATCGTTTATTTCAGGAAATTATACACCCATAATAAACCAACAAAATAAATTAAATTAACAAAACTCAATTTGATGTTGTATGACTTAAACGGATGCTGCTTAATAATATGTAGTAATAGTAGGTAGTTGACCGAGCGAAAGCGAAGGTCTCTGTTTTAACACGGCGATTTTGCTTTCTTCCGTCCAGATGTTGGTTTTCCTCTACAGGTCGCATTTTTCAACAAATCTCGACGAAATTTGGTACACAGGTTCTATTCATTTATGGATTTTTTGTCGTTGGCGATTTTATAAGGGGGAAGGATATTTTCTTTAAAAAAGGTGAAAAATTTGCTATCGCGCTATTTATCAGCTGATTTCGATATTATTAGGAGATTGTTTAGCTTTAGTATCTAAACCCTAACGATATTTGTGAGTATGAACCAAATCGGTCAAGAGCGAGTCGAGACATAGTCTCATGAAGATTCAGTTAAAGAGATGTGTCGCGAGGTCTACTGTTCAGAGAACTACTAATATTTCACTATTTTACGAACGTGTATTAGGATATCGATGTTATGTATCTGTCTATGTTTATGATCATTAAATGTTCTATGTTCGTCTGTAGTATTTTTTTGTGTACGTTCGTCGACATTTACGCCAATTGTGAACTGATTCAAAAAATTATCCACAAAAAATTATATACAATCCATTTAAATTTTATCGAAAGTGGCTCAGCCATTTTTGAAAAAACAACAATAATGTAAAAGCTGTAAACATTGATTCGAGCGAACTATTCGAATTTTGTACACGAGTAAAGACGGTTGTTTGTGTGTGTTTTTTGCTAAAAAATATGATTATAAGTTATTCTTGTTTCTGGTATTATCTTTTAATATCTTTATTAAGGCCTATGCCCATCAGTGGACGTCCTATGGCTGATGGATGGATGGATGGATATACCTTTATTTATGTTATCCTCTTCACGCTGAGGTTTCCTGAAAGATATCGTTTGCAGCAATAAGGCCGTCATTTTGTCTCACATATCAAAATGTTTTTATTTTTCATTTTACCTAGTTATAATTTGGTGTAACTGTAAAGAAGTTTGTACACTACTTTCGACACTTCCGCCAAACATCGACGTCGTTACACCGGGCGGACATTCCTGTTCCTGCAGAACATCCATTTTTATGAACTTAGTAGGTACCTACTTATCATCAAAAGATAAATGTTGTTTAAGTACTTAAAACATGACAAAAATTCAAGTATAAGGTAACAAAATATTTTTATCTACACGCGCGTTATTCGTGTTGGATGTTTCAGTTTTTGCTGCTTTTGATAATTCTCTATCACCGGATACACTACAGTGTTCACTAGGTAACCACAGTTTTTCTGTTAGTTAAAATACTAAGAATAAAATAACTCATTATATGAACCTAATTAACATCTACATATATATATATATATATATATATATATATATATATATTTATCCCGCAAACAATTAGACGTCCCCTGAAGGCGAAAGTGCATTCAAACTGGCATCCACCTGCTTTTGACGTCCGCATATCGGACGCCACTTTGTTGGTCAGTGCGACTTACGTCCTATTGGTCCTAGCTAGCCGTAGTACAAATATCGACGGAAGCTGAGAAATCGTTAAAACGGTTGCAAAAAAATATTGAAAAGTTCCCGAAAAAATCTCAGCGCAGGGGTGGCGCTGCTGCAGCGCGTATATCCACAATAGTATATCTGAGAGAATTCCTGACTACACAATCGCGTATTTGGCGTCCACAATTGCGACGTTGCCAGCTTGCTTATGAAGTCTGTAACAACAACTCAAATATAATTCCTACCTCAATCAAAACAAAATATATTGTCTTCGGTCACATACACGTTGCGTAATATTCGGCGCCCGATTTAAGTTTTCTTTATATTTTTATATTGGCTTTCAGCCGCAACTTCGCCTCCTTCATATGAGGAAAAAAAACAAAATCTTACATCTAATTAAAACATTAATATGAAAATGTATTATGACATGTTTTAGCTGACTTCAAAAAGGGAGGTTCAAAATTTGAATGTATGTTTTTTTTTGTTTGTTACGCGATTACTTGTCTAAATATCATGAATCGATTTCGGCCATTCTTTTTTTGATAGATAGTTCAAAGTTGGTTCGAATTTTGTACACGACTGAGGTTGGTATATATTATAATTACCAATAAAATATAATTTTACAGGTAGTTGGTTGCAACAAACTGATGTAAAGCTTTATACTTTGTGCGGACGTCCGATAGTTGTATACGGACGCCTTATATCCACAGATGGACGCCAAATAGCTGTATACGGACGCTCAATAGCTATATATGGACGTTCAATCGCTTGGCGATCTTGATTGCAGGAATACGATACTATAAAAGAGTTATAAATGGCCACAAGCTAACAACTGTAACGTGAAAGCACTGTTCCCAGTAAAATTTTCATCTATCTATTTATAAAAGGCAAAAAGGACTGACAGGTATCAACACACAGGTCAAACTCTTAAGCCTAGAAACTAAAAATTTCGCACACGTATTCCTTTCATGATTTAGAATCCACTTCTAAAGGGATACAACGGGCTCTTTTCGATTGTATGAAATGTTGTATTGTCTGGTCCGATTTGATAGGAAACTTGGCAAAAATATTTATGAAACAAAATTTAGAATACATTTTGATTCAATTTTTGCGATTTTAATATCCTAGGGGTCAGATAGAGTCCAAAGTTTCCGAAATAAAACATCGATTACGACTAACGAAGTAAACGGATATAAATACAATCTGGTTTATGAGAAGCTTATAAGATGTACCTATCTGTACAGGAGCTACGGTCTTCCTGCAAAATCCGCACCATAGGTACGGATATGGATACGTAGGCATAATGAATTAAATTGACAACTTTTTAACATAACCAATTTTTATTTCCAGTGAAGTTGTGTGTAAATAAAGTAAATATTACAAATTAGCACAGCGGCTAATGTTACCCCAAAATATTTAAAGTGTTCTTTGGGGAATTAACAAATAAAATAATTTGATAAGAGGCCCAAACGGAGTCGAATTTAACTAAATTTGAAAATAGCCTACAGAGATAGAGTACAAGTAACTGTAGGCTAAAACATAAACTTTGATGTCCCGGAAAGTATTGATGATTCCTTCAGAAAAAAAAATATAACTTTGTTAATAAATTATCCTATCACATTCAATAGGCTTGAATAAGGTATTTGGAGTAAGCAGTTATGTAGATTCGTTTTCTTTAATATAAATAAAATATGAACAGTTCCTACAGGACATCGACTAAGGGAACAAATTAAAAGTGGAACAATATTTTTAATAAAATTTTACTAACTAGATGACCATAAATTATTGTTTTAAAAAATACTAAAAAATCATGGGCCAAATTACGGGCTATTGTCATTTTAAACAATTACTTAAACAACGTGGGCCAAACCGCTGGCGATTAGTATTAATATGTACTTAGACAACGCGGGACACACCGCGGGCTATTATTATTTCAAACAAGTACTTAGACAACGTGGGCCTAACCGCGGGCTACAAATATTTTAAACAAGTACTTAAATAGCGTGGTCCGAACCGCTGGCTATTTAAATATGTATTAGCAAGTTCTTAGGAAATAAACTTTTGGTGTCCTGCGGGACAATTCTGTTAGCCGATCTCTTTACTGAAGTGATACGTTTTTGAACCTCTCTCGTTTTTCTGACAGTTTCGACCGCTCAAAACTATCAGAAAAACAAGATAGGCTCAAGAACGTGTCTACTTAGTGACGAGATCGGTTGACAGAATAGCCCCGCTGGAATATATTGATGATTAGTTCATAACAACATCTAAGTATAACTTTATTAAGAATTTAATTTAACTATTGACGGGCTCAAATATAGATACAGAAGTAGGCATTTACATGGGTTAGCTTTCTGTAATCATAAAAGATGTTTTTTTATTTGCCAAAATAGCGCAACTGACTTCAATCGTGCACAAAATTCAAATAGTTCGTTCGAATCGATGTCAACGTTTTAACATTATTGTTGATTTTTCAATAATGACTTATCCGATTTCGCTAATTTTTTTATTTTTTATTTGAATGTTACACTCCACAGACTCCAGGGTCTGTGCTTTTTAAGATTTACTTTTGTTTTTTAAATGACATTTGAACAATATTGCTTATAACTAAAGGCTTTACAAGAGGACACTGAAATGAATCTAAATCTAATTATCTTTCTCTTTAAATACGATTTTAAACTACGATTAAATTATTTATTTATTATTTTCCAAATAACTACTTATACCGCTCAGGGCCTCCATCACCGCCGCGTTCCGGTCTTTAATGGCCATCTTTAAATTTCGCTAAAATTTAAATAAGATTACCTCAGAAGTATATCCTTTTGAACTAAAAAATATTTTTTAAATCAGTCCTCAATTTGCGAAAATGTGCGAAAACTCTACAAATTAAAGAATATAATAATCAATTTTTAATGACTTTTTAACTAAATAGATGCCCATAAATTATCATATTGAGCAATTACTAAAACACGGGTGATTTTCATTTTAAGCAAGTACTTGGCAGCGCAGGCCAAACCGTGTGCTATTTTAAGTAGAACTAAAATAATGCGGGCCAGATTGCAGATTATTATCTTTTTAAGAATGTACCTACTAAGAAAACGCAGGTGAAGTCGCAGGTGCTGAGCTACAGAGATATACCTAATCAATTAGCATCCTTTTAGGGTCTTATTCTGAACATCAAAACTAACAATCAATCAATCAATCAAATTATTAATCTTTTGTCAAAACTAAAAAAAAAAAACAACTGTTCCATATATTTTGTCGCGGGTGAAAGATATTTTTGGAACAACAATTTTAAGAAGAAAAAAAATTGTTAGTTTGATGTGCAGAATAAGCCCCTAAAAGGATGCTAATTGATTAGAAATAACCATGTATATAGGAACGGCAAAAGTGACTGACTAACGCACAGGCAAAACTCTTAGGAGCTAGAAACTTAAAAATTTGCACACGTATTTCTCTTAGAACGTAGACATTCACTAAGGAAGTATTTTCGAAAATTCGATTACTGAAAGGGTTAAACGAGACCTGAGTTTGTTTAAAACTTTTTATTCTCTCGATTAATAGACTTGAAATCTGGCTTAAGTACTCTTCAATCTTCAGAAAAAATATGTTATGTTCAATTTTTGCGGTTTTTTTTATCCTGGAAGCCCAATTAAAATCCTACAGTTTGTATAAATAAAACATTAATTACAAAAACAAACATATGGACAGAAACAAATGGACGGATTCAAACTTATATAGCTATTGAACGTCCGTATACATCTGTTGGGCGTCAATATATAGCTATTGGACGTCCGTATACAGCTATTGTGCGTCCGTACAAAGTATAAAGCTTTACGTTAGTTAGTTGAAACTATATACCAATACTAGCAAATACAGGCCAAAGGCCAAACATTGGGCTATGTCATTTTAAGCAAATATTAGGACGAGGGTCAAGCCGTGGGCTATTGTATATGAAGTACCTAAGTGAAAGGTGAGCGCGGGCTAAGCCGCGGGCTATTACTATTTTAAGCAAATACTAAAACATCGCTGGTCAAACTGTGGGCTATTGTCGTACCTAAGTAATCGGTCACCGCGGGCCGCGGGCTTGAGCTAGTTCAATAATAAACTATCCTTTTATTATTATTATGAAATTTATAAAAATATATAATGTTTTTTTTAAATTTCATTCAGTAAGTGTTGTGTGAAAGACGGACACACATTTACTATTCAATTATTTTATCTATGCTCATCACAACACAACATAGATCAACAACTCGTAGATCTAGATACATTTAATAACATACGACTATAGGGCATCCGTATATTTATAGACCTGATAACTATTGGAACTTATTAAATGGAGAAACTGTGCACTACAGACAAGCGATAGGAAAAGAAAGAGATAAAAAACCCAAAGCTGGCAACGTCGCACTCCCAAACACCGTCCATCCTTCGAGGAAGTAAAATAATCGATGCCATAGTTAAATTAGGCTCAATATATCTAGGATGCCTATAATGCATCACCATGATTCGGGGTTCAAAAATGTTTGAGCATGACTGCAAGACGAATATCGCGATAAATAAAATCATCGGAAAATGACGTATCCCACGAAGCTGGAAATCGAAAAAGCAAGCAATATTCATAAAGATATGATAAAAAAAGTAAAGGGAACTGGGGGACGTCGTAATGATGCACGACGAGCATGACGCCAAAATGACTTTAGGATGTAAATATATATATATATATATATATATATATATATATTTGTCGTAAAAAATTTCATAATCCGTTTTATTGCAAAATTCCAAGGAATTTTGCAAAAACACGGATAGTTCGACATTGGCTATGATATTTCTCAATCTTACTGAAAAAAAGTTAGAATTTTTACATAAATACGAGTTGCTTTAGTAAGATTTGATAACCAAATCTAACCTTTACTCTGATTGGCTTGATTTTGGTTTACTCGCCAATAAGAGTGATTACTGTATGTGATAGATTGTACCTTGTTGTTTCTTTTTAGGGTTCCGTACCCAAAGGGTAAAAACGGGACCCTATTACTAAGATTCCGTCTGTCCGTCAGTCTGACTGTCTGTCTCCAAACTGTATCTCATGAACCGTTATAGCTAGAAAGCTGAAATTTTCACAGATGATGTATTTCTGTTGCCGCTATAACAAAAAATACTAAAAACAGAATAAAATTAACAATTAAGGGGCCCGGCTCCTATACAACAAACCTGATTTTTAGCCGTTTTTCGCTCTATATTGATAATGGTAACATGTAGAATAATGTAGATGCTTGAAATTTTCACAGAATATTTAGTTGGATATTCACTTCAATAATAAATAAAAAAATAAAATGAAATAAATATTTCAAGGGGGCTCCCATACAGTAGGGAACCCTACGTGCGCGAGTCCGACACGTACTTGGCCGATTATTTAAAACCGAGGGAGTCAGAAACTCAAAGGACATCCTGAGTGGAGCAAGCCAAGTCAAGGCCGAGTGTAGGGCTGTAGGCCCGTAAAAACGGATTATCGAATGTTCCTAAGACATTATATACAAATAAATATTCCGTGAATATTCCAAGCATACACCTGTTGCCGATATTACTATCGCGGCAAAAATCACGTTTCTTGTATGGGAGCCCCCCTTGAAGATATATCTTATTTTTAAATTCATTGTTTAAGTGAGCATACAAATAAATATTCTGTGAATATCCGTAAAAACACTCGTTGAATAAATATTGTAAGGTTCCGTACTAAAACGCGGAACCCTAAAATTATTCTACACGTTCCTATGATTTATTCCGCAAATTAAACAAAAAATGATGAAATTATAGCCATTTCATATCGACGTGACGTCAATAGCCCTGACTTCCGAACTTTGACGCTGACCTTTGAAGCTTATCTTTATCATTACCTTTTTTAATCAACTAAACTTTGCTTTGTCACGCACTTTAATTTGTTGACACACGTACTTATTGTTTTGATAAATAAATAATCTAACTTACATAGCGGGCCTATTATATAATAGTGAGCTTTTGCCTGCGGCTTCGCCGGCGTCATACCTAATATATTAATTTTTGTGATATTCCATAGAAACCTTTTGTTTTTCCGAGATAAAAAGTAATAAATGAAAGTCAATCTCCGAGGTTTGAACTATAGCTATGGCAAAAATCGGCCAAGTGCGAGTTGGACTCGCGCACGATGGGATCCGTACCGTATGGGAGTATTACTTTTTTACCGTATTTACTTTTGATGTGAATATATAACTAAATATTATGTACTTATTCTCTGAACATTCAAAAAATAATTGCGTTTTTTGTACGGGAGCCCCACTTAAATATTATTTTATTTTTATTTAATTATTAAATTTTAAAGTAATTATTAAAATTAAATATTCTTCGAATATTTGAAGCGTTTACGTTTTACTGTTATTAATATTGAACGAAAAACGGTAAAAAAATTCAGGTTTGTTGTATGGGAGCCCCCTTAAATATTTATTTAATTATGTTTTTAGCATTATTTGTAATAGCGGCAACAAAAATACATCATCTATTCTGTGAAAATTTCAACTTTCCAGCCATCACAGTGCTTGAGATACATCCTGGTGACAGACACTGACAGGCAAACTGACGAGTCTTAGTAATAGGGTTCCGTATTTACCCTTTGGGTACGGAACCCTAATAATCAGCTAAATGCGAGTAGGACTCGCGCACGGAGGGTTCCGTACCGTGTGGTGGCCTCCCTTAATATATTTTATTCTAATTTAATTATTTATTCTTAAAGTAAATGTTTAACTAAATATTCTGTGAAAATTTCAAGCATCTACCTGTCACCGTTATTAATAGCGAGCGAAAAACGGCTTTAAATTCAGGTATGTGGTATGGGAGCTCATCCTAAATAAATTTAAATTAAATTATTTTAAATCGAAGATCTTTGTATAAACACGGCGATTTTGTTTTCGTCTGTCCAGATGTTTTCGTCTACTGGTCGCATTATTCAATAAATTTCGACGAAACTTGGTACACAGGTTTTGTGTATTAGATTTTTTTTGTCGTCGGCAATGTTTGATTGGGTTGATTGGATATTTCCCGTAAAAATGGAGGAAATTGCTTTCGCACTATTTAACAGCCGATTTTGATAATATTTGGCAAGATTGTTTACTATCTGAATTCTGACAAGATATTATGCGACTATGAACCAAATCGGTCAAGACCGAGGCTACGAAGTAGGCATATAGGAATAATATAGGCTTACGAAGATTTAGTTAAGGAGATTTGTCGCGAAATCTACTGCTCAGAGAACTACTAGTTATAATCCTACTTCCTACTAATATTATAAGGGCGAAAGTTTGTGAGTATGCATAGATATTTGTTACTCTTTCACGCTAAAACGGCTGAACCGATTTGGATAAAATTCGGTACGAAGGTAGCTTATTGGACCTTGTAATAACACATGGGCTACTTTTTGTACTGTGGATATAAGTTCGTAAACATTATATATTATATAACATTAGATAATACCTAAATAGCACCCAGATACCGAGCAAACACCTATGTTCATCACAAAAATGCTTGCCCTGGGTGGGAATCGAACCCACGCCTCTTTGATCCAGGAGTCAGGGTAACTAACCACTGAGTCACCGAGGCAGTCACTGTACACTTGAATTTGCTCAAACACAACACAGATTTTGTTTGCTGCTTCAATTTACTTGGACACACATGATACATACATATTTCTTGCAGAAGATGATTCAGGCTCGTTTGAAGGTGGTAGATTTGGTAAATCACGACCTACACTGCCTACACACGACGTAAAGCATTATTAATTTTCGCAGCATCTTTACACTAGAAACTTTTTGTTCATGCCAAAAGGAACTAATTCACCATTGCTTATAAATACTAACTAATACTAATTTAATTCTGTCAATACATAAAACTGCACTATAAAAAATTTGATCTACATATTTTACTAAGGTTGTTACTATGGATACAATTAATTTATTGACATGAGGTATGTAAGACACTATGGAGTTATGGCGATATTACAGACCACACGTATATCAGACCCATCACTTATTACTGACCTGCGGTCTTGGTGACACCGAACAGCTCTAACTCTACCTGTATAATGCAGCTGCCGTCACTGTATACGGGAGGCGTTTGTCGACTCGGGAAGTTATAGGGAGAGACAGAATGATACGCTACCAAACGGTGACTAAGCAACAACAAATAGGTATTGAAGAGTATCTCAGACCTCACGTCAGTTGCAGAGGTACCATACGGTACAGGTCCCTTTGTGCGCGAGTCCGACTCGCACTTGGCCGATTATTTCAAGTTTGGCGACCTTTATCTCAGAAATAATATTTCTTCAAACAAAAAAAGTTTATTGTAACCTTACATTCACTTTACATTTTACATACTAAAACTATCATTCATAATGTACAAGTAGGTAATTGGTTCATTGAATACCTAAATGTGGGAGATATGAGGCTTTGTGACATAGGGGCGGACAGACGGATGGACACAACAAAATTATACGCGTTCCTTGTTTTATTACGGAACCCTAAGAACCTAACACGAGGTTTGTTCATGTACTAAGATAAGAATATTATGTCCTCGACCTCGCCGCTATTCCGGGAGATATCAGTCTGACCTGTGTGGGTGTCAAAACATGCACATCATAAGTTTAGATACGTTTTGATTATATAACTGAACTAGTAGTTTTCCGAACAGTAGACCTCGCTGGTATTAAATAGGTACATGTATAGCATATTCGATAGTATAGTTTTTATCATCGTAGCGTAGTTTGACTAGGTGTTTGTCAGCGATCACCGAAATTAAGCAACGTTCCGCACGATCAGTATTTGGATGGGTGACCGCGGGTGGCATTTTCCAACTGAGCGCTACCGTGGCTCGGATGACACGTTAAATTGTAGGTCCCGGTTGTTTTAACCGTTTAGCTAAGTCAGAGGCCTTCAGGCGGCCTAAAAACTCTGACACCAGGGCTAGCCTCCCGGCCTATACGAACTTACTATCATCATCATAATCATCCTCACCATCTACGGAAGCCTACATACGCGTGTCTCGAAACGCACTTGACAACTTATTGCCACATGTACCATTTCTGAGATATAGGTCGCCAAAGTTGAAATAAAATAATCGGCCAAGTGCGAGTTGGACTCGCACACGAAGGGTTCCGTACAGTATGGAAGCCTCCCTTTATATATATTTTTTTTCTTTTTTGAAGGAAATGTAATAGTTAACATTCTGTGAATATTTCAAGTATCTTCCAGTTGTTGTTATTGAAATAGAGTAAAAAAATAACGTTTCTTGTATGGGTGCCCCCCTTATATATTTATTTTAATTTAGTTATTTATTTTTGCAGTGAATATTTAATTCAATATTATATGAATATTTCAAGTATCTACCTGTAACTACCAAATATATTTCGAGCAAAAAACAACTAAAAATTTAGATTTGTTGTAAGGGAGCGCCCCTAAAAATAGTTATTTTTTCTGTTATTAGTATTTGTTGTTATAGCGGCAACAGAAATACATCATATGTGAAAATTTCAGCTTTCTGGCTATAACGGTTCATGAGAAACAGCCCGGTGATAGACAGACAGACGGACAGCGGAGTTTTAGTATTAGGGTCCCGTTTTAACCCTTTGGGTACGGAACCCTGAAAAGAGTGTCCCCCCCCCTTTGTTTCTAAAGTATAAAAGATGGAATCTTCTTACATTCTGGGTTTATAGACCATAATAAAAACTATCATTTAAAAATATTTTGTACTCTGTTGAATTATAACTCCGAGTTACAAAGAAAAATTTATAAACTTGTACACTCATACTCAATTATTCAAAGGTTATTATCATCATCATAATTATCGTTACCATCTGCTGAAATCCATCATACGCGTGTCTCGACACGCACTTGACAACTTATTTTTAACTAATTTGTTATGTTTCACTTGGGTAAGAAAAACAACGGCCTATGCTCAGCAGTCGGCGAGTACGGGCTTCAAAATGATGATGATGATTGTTCCGAGTTGTGTAACGAGCTGGAGTTCACTCCGGCTCCGGGGCGCGCGCGAGATAAGATAAGCTCCAGCGTCAGCTATTGTGGTTCTTAAACTGATGGCTAACGTCAACGCGAATATTCTTTTCATAAAAACATTGATTATTTAGAAGTTTGATAGTTTTACCGACTTCCAAAAAGGAGGAGGTACTATGTTCGTTTGTACGTATTTCTTTTTTTTTCTGCATTTACATCGATGTTTTCGCCAAATGTGAACCGATTCAATTTTTTTTTTATTTTGAAAGAGTATCTCGTACTCCCGAGGTAGTTCCAATTTAATTTTATCGAAATCGGTTGAGCCTCTGTGATCTGGGACTTGCGGGCAGATCAGTGACTGGACACAGCAGCGACCAAGCCTTGATTGCCTCTGTCGCGTAGGGTATACGGATTGGGACGTTCGTTTGCGGCAGAATGCGAGAGACAAGACCCGCGACCCCATGAGAGGAAGCAAGGAAGGCCATGGGACCAGTCTCCCGCAAACAGCGTACGCCCAAACCCCCGAACCGAACCGGCAAGCCAGATTGACGCTTAATTAAATTATAATAAAATAGATATTTACAGGGGGCTCCCATACAAGAAACATAATTTTTAGCTCGATATTAGTAACGGCAACAGGAAGATGCGTGAAATATTCACAGAATATTAAGTTGTATAATGTCTTCAAAAATAAATAATTAAAATAAAATGTTTTTTATTTTTTTATTTAATTTATTCATCAAAGGTTACAGCAACATTACAGTTAACACCAAGTTGATGCTGTCCTTACCAAACATGTGAAATATGAGACACAAATTTAAAAAAGTACAATCATTACCTTAAAATCAAAATGAGAAACAAAACATGAACTAAAAAATTGACATTTATGGTTTTTCGCGTGTTTTCAGTGCCACTTCTGTGAAATTTGCCAGACTACATCCAAAAATATCAATCTCTTTAGCGATTCTATTCAATAATGTTAGGGCGCGCGACGTGGGGGCGTACTTGACGAGGTTCGTCTTATAGCTAGGCACTCTAAAGGTGGGGAACTCGCGCCTCCTGGAGGTGGCCTCGTCCGGCACACCCAGCTGCAGCGCCGCCAGCAGCTCCGGGTGGGAGCTCCCCGCGCAGCACGCGCCACATGTACTTGCAGAGCGCGACGTGCAGCGCCAGCTGCAGCGCCGCCAGCAGCTCCGGGTGGGCGAGCTCCCCGCGCAGCACGCGCCACATGTACTTGCAGAGCGCGACGTGCAGCGCCAGCTGCAGCGCCGCCAGCAGCTCCGGGTGGGCGAGCTCCCCGCGCAGCACGCGCCACATGTACTTGCAGAGCGCGACGTGCAGCGCCAGCTGCAGCGCCGCCAGCAGCTCCGGGTGGGAGCTCCCCGCGCAGCACGCGCCACATGTACTTGCAGAGCGCGACGTGCAGCGCCAGCTGCAGCGCCGCCAGCAGCTCCGGGTGGGAGCTCCCCGCGCAGCACGCGCCACATGTACTTGCAGAGCGCGACGTGCAGCGCCAGCTGCAGCGCCGCCAGCAGCTCCGGGTGGGAGCTCCCCGCGCAGCACGCGCCACATGTACTTGCAGAGCGCGACGTGCAGCGCCAGCTGCAGCGCCGCCAGCAGCTCCGGGTGGGCGAGCTCCCCGCGCAGCACGCGCCACATGTACTTGCAGAGCGCGACGTCCCGCCCCCAGCTCACCCCCAGCTTGCAGTACCCCACCATGCCGATTACGAACAGGGTCGGGTACATCAGAGGATAGAATGGGTAGACGCCGTATTCCTTTAAGTACAGTAAGCGCGGAAAATTTTCTGGATTTTTTCCATCATACTAGGTACTGTATTTTTCTTCATGGAGATTCCAGACGATGGCGCTCGTTTCCAATCGGCTGTGAACGAACGCATTATATAAAATTCAGATTCAGATTCTTAATTAACCTTATAACGAAGTTGCGTTATATTAGGCAAGTCAGTTACAATTATTCATGATGCTTATAAGAAATATGCAATCAACTAAATATTCTAAAGCCATTAAAATCATAATAATAATAAAATGTTAAAAAATTAATTAGTTAATGTCAAAAATAATACATTGGGTACAATAATAATTTCTGTAAAATATAAAATCGAAACATGTCAATATAAAATAGAGTAAAAAGTTCATAAACAAAATAAATACTAAAATTCAAACAAAGATTCAGTTAGTCTTATTTTCATGAAGTCATTTAGCTTGTAAAATGCTTTAATTTTCATTTTAAAGTCAAGATAAGATAAATTTCTGATGGCAACTGGCAACTTATTATACATAAAAATGTGTTATATACGCCTTGCTTTTGAACTTTGCCGAGTCTTACTCTGGGCAGAACTAGTCTATCGTTATTTCTTAAATTTCTGTTAAGGGTATCAATTATTAGACTGGGATATTTTTTCTCTCTTTCATTAGGAATCTCCAGTAAACTTTTATAAATATATAGAGATACGACTGTCATTATCTTATTTTCTAAAAAATATTTTTTTGCAGACATTCTTTTTTTAAGTCCGTTTATAATTCTTAAATCTTTATCGTTTCTGACAATTTAGTACATTCTTGATGTCTACACCATTACCCCACGTAGTAATGGCATAACTCAATAATAAATGTATATATGCATTGTGAACTGATTTTTGATAGGAGATTTTTTATCTAAAAGTGGCTTTAATTTAAAAAGGGCATAATTCGCGCTAGATATTTTTTTACTGATTTTATTTATATGCTCTCTGTGACTTATGGTATAATCTACACTCTACAGTATACCCCAGGAACACATTTTCCGTTTTAAGGCCTGTATTATTTCCTTTCTTAGCTTCATATTTCATTATGACGCTTTTTTCTGCATTTAAAATTATACCGTTAGTTTCAAACCACTCACGAAGCGCAGTCATTGCTGTCGATATTTTTTTATCAAGATAATCTTTATTTTTATCAGTCAATCAAATGTGTGTATCATCAGCAAATAGATTTACAGTAGCCCAATCGGGTAGACAGCTCGCGAGATCATTTATATAAATGAGAAACAGAAGAGGCCCCAGCACTGAACCTTGTGGAACTCCTATATTAACTGTACCTACTGACGAGTTACGTTTATTTACATTGACAGTCTGCGTTCTGCCATTAAGGTGAGATTTGATCATTTCCAATTATTTTCCATCAGACCCATAATACTCTAATTTTAATTTCAATATGTCGTGACGTAAACAATCAAAAGCTTTGGATAGGTCGCAAAAAATACTAGCGCATTTCTGCGACCCATCCAACCCCTCTAATATATAATATACTACTTCTCTAATTGCCATTTCTGTGGACCTATTTCTACGGAAACCGAATTGTTTTGGAGTAAATAAATTATTATTTTCGAAATATTCTATGATCTTCTTTTTTTAAAATTGCTTCTATTATTTTTGATATCACAGGCAGTATACATATCGGCCTGTAGTTACTCAAGTCTGATTTTTCTCCTTTTTTATGTAACGGGATGACAAGACCAGCTTTTAAAGAGTCCCATCTTCATCTCTTTCAAAAAAAAAAGAAGAGTTCTTATTACCCATCTTATTATAATATATTAATGGGAGCTTCCATACGGTACGGAACCCTTCGTGCGCGAGTCCGACTCGCACTTGACCGATCGTTCAATCACTTTTAACCGTCGTGGGTTTTATTACAATTTTTGAGTTCGATTTTTAAACAAGCTTTTATTTAACTTGCAATGTATTTAAGTAAGTATGTTTTTTCGTATGGAATCTTGCAACGCAATTTTGAAGCAGATAGCTTCAACCCATTGAGCTGAAATTTCGTATAACACGTTTTGTTTGCCAATACATGGTCAGCTATGTGAGGTCATTCTAAAACTAACATGGCAGGAACTACAATTTGGTAGATGACTCAAAAATAGTTAGTCCGTCAGTTTTTTAAGACTTTCAAAAATATTCTACTCAATTTTTTTTATTTTGCAAATGAAACAAAAAACGGTGTAGATAGCCCGTTCATATCAGAGTAACGTCAATGACCCCGACTCCTGAACTTTGATGGGCTTTATCTTTATCGTTTCTCTTTAAATTGACAAAACAAATGATATTTTTTGTTTCCATATTTCAATAATCTGTCGGACCAATTATTTATAATGATATTTATTTTTCTTAACTATCATGCCTATTTATGCAATAATTAATTTTTTCATCGATATGGGTACCTACTACCTATAATATTACTATTTATTCGATAAGATTATTCTGTTAGGTATGAAGTTCGAATCTAATATAAATAATAAATATGTGTAACGATCTACCTACCTTTATCTATCTACCACCTACGTACCTTATAAAAGAAAGGGTTAGGGGACATCTGGCCCTAAGAAAACCTGCGCCGTGGTCGTCACAGGACGTCTACCCACCAGGTGAACGGGTGACTTCAATAAGATTGCAGGATCGCACTGCGCTGGATACAAACCGCTGGCAAGCGATTTTATTTCAAATAATTAAAGGGTAGGCCTGTATCCAGCAGTTAAGGCCCTAGGGTCGATGGATGGATGAATTGTACTCATCGTTATCTCCTAGTTGTACTATGGGAACAACTCCGAAAGCGATAAGACAGCGAGTTAGAAACCTATTTATTATCGAGTCCAGTTCATTGATATGATTGTGGTCAAGGGGCCGTAAGTTCTCGAATAGAGACTACTTACTGGCAAGCGTAACCGTCTACCCACCCACGAGGTGAACAGGTTACTTATTAAAACTGGCAGGATTGCGCTGGATGCAAGCCGCTTTCAACCGGTCTTGTTTGAAATCAATATCTATCTAATCGTAAGTTCTCTAATAGAGACCAATTACCGGCAAGCGTAGCATAGGACATTGTAGCGTTGCAAGCGGGTAAGCCGGTTGCAGCACCACAAGTAAAGAGAAATCTAAGAACCTACCTAAAGAGTCCTGCCTAGAGCGTAGAAGTTACGATTCCTAGCGGTTCGGAGTAAGGAGAGTAATATAAAAAACTAACCTTAGTATTTACACATTTATTTTACACCACAGAAAACACAACGCACTTAAAGTCTATAACATCTTGATTCTTGTTAAATTTTTTGAAAAGAGTGGAGTCCGTAGAATTTTAGCCAAAAAGAAGGTGAACGTAGCACTCGAAGAACCACGCTGGAGGGTGGTTTGTGCGTGGGATGAGCTGGACCCGCCGATAGCGGGGCGCCAGCAGGATCCGTGGATGGAGGCGCCTGTGCGCCAGCTCGGCGTTAGCGTGAAAACGCCTGCGGTGGTGTACTGGCGCCTGAGATATAGGCGCCTGTAGCGATAGCTCGGGGCTCCAGGTTAGGGGACAGCGGCCCCACAAGATGAGGTCCTCCTGAAACAAGGTCAAAGAGACCGGAGCCTCTCACCCTAGCCCGTTATCCGACGCTAATACCGTCTTCAGGGCGGGACCTGTCCACATACCAAGAATAAACTAACACCACATACATTCATAAAAAAATAACCAAAACATGCACCATATTTCGTGTCTTCCAGATGACTGACAAAACAAATCAATAAGATAGCTGATCCTGTCAAAGGACAATTTTCATTTGAGTTGGCAGGTTGGCAGTGTTATCTTCTAGTACAAAAGTTTGAATGTAGAGAAGCTAACATAGAGGTTAGTTTCTCTACAACGTCTACACACAAGGTGAATGGACGACTTATTTAGACTTCATGTTCGAGCTGGATACAAGCCGCTTCCAACCGATCTTATTAGAAATCTTGGTCTGTCTGATTGATAGGATCGTAAGTTCTCTAATGGAGACCACTTAACGGCAAGAGTAGCATAGCATAGGACGACTGTCTACGAGGTGAACGGGTGACCTCATTAAGACTGTAAGATCGCGCTGGATGCACGCCGCCTCCAACCGATCTTATTAGAAGCTAGCTTTTACCTGCGGCTTCGTCTGCGTCACTTTTGAATTTTAAGCTTTTCTTACAGGAAATTTCTCTTGTTTAGGTATAATAATCGATTCCTTTGCAATTTGCAACGTTATTTTGTGGTGATGCTATTTTTTTAGGGCTCCTTACCTCAAAAGGAAAAAACTTAACCCTTATAGGGTCATTTTGCTGTCCGTCTGCCCGTCTGTCTGTCCGTGTGTCAAGACCTCCTATCTCAATAATGCGTGGATGTGTGGAGTTGATATTAAAACCGTATACGAAAATCTATAGTTTCTTGCAGTTGTTTAAAAATTATAAAAGTACTCGGTTTTGTAAAAAGAAAAGTTAAAGCCGTTTATGTCGCAAAAAACAGCATATTTCGACACTCGCAAGAGAATTACAACCTTCAGGGTACTTCTTGTTGACCAGAGCTACGAAATTTGGAGAAATGCATTGTCGTAGAGTACACAAATACAGGTAGAAATCTGGAAATTGCTTATTTTTAGGGTTTCATACCTCAAAAGTAAAAAACGGAACCCTTATAGAATCATTTTGTTGTTTGTCTGTCCGTATGTCAATAATGCGTGAAGATATTGAGTTGTAATTAAAACCAAATACGTTGTTAATATAATGGTTTCTTGCAGTTGAAACTAAACTTCTCGGTTATCGTAAAACAAGTAAGAGCCGTTTATCTCGCAAAAAAAAACAAACAAGTGCAAGTCAGGCTTGCTCACCGAGAGTTCCGTACAAATCCTGAAAAGTAGCAAAACAAACGGGAAATAAGTATACTAAGTAATCTTAAGGCGAAGCTGGTCAAAGATTGTTTACATCATGGATTTAGTTTTCATTAAAAAAGCTCAAAAAGGGTTTTTTTACTTTTCCCGTCATAAATAGAAAGTCACATGTCGAAGAAATAATTAAGCTCCTGTTTTAGCTTGTGTCAGCAAAGTTTTTTATGAAAGAGCTTAGCTGGCATCATAATATGATACCCCACATGATATGATTAAAACTCTCTATATATGAGTGAGTTCGGGTATCTCATACCCGACCATTTGTAAAACTATTAATATTTCCTGATTATGCAATTTGTGGAACTTGGCTGGCTCGGCAGCTGAAGGAAGAGGTAAGGGGAGTGATTTTAAGTGACAATAAGAGTCTTGCGCCGACGGTGGAGTAAACTACACGTACTCAAACACAGAGCTGGTATGTCATACCCGACCTCATAGTCGGTGTAACTATTTTATGTTTTGGTTATCTTTTAATTGTATGAGTATAATAAATAAATTCCTTTGTTTTTAAGTGTATGAACTATAAAATGTCTTATGTAGAGAAAAATAGACTGATTGCTCTACTTTTACAAGCATATTCCAATGATGAAAGTGGTGAATCGGGAAATTGGTGAAAGAATTGATTACTGTTCACATTCCATAGTCGATTAATGATGAAGAGCCTACCATTGATATACTTGGATCCTATTTTGCTACCAAAGATAGAGCTGATGGCAAAAAACCTGTCCTCGAACATGTACCCGTAAAAATATGGAAAATATTACCAGAGCCCAACCACGTGTAGCAGGATCAGCTAGCAGCGATTAATGTAGTTGTCATTCATAGTGAAAAATCACAAAGCCAAAATAAAACGACGTGATTTGATTCCCAAATTAGACTTATCTTTGAAAGCAGATAGCCTTTGCCATAGACAGAGTAATGATCGCCTTCCTAAAGCAATGTGAAAGAGAACAGCTCTGAATTTGGAACAACCATCACCAGTGGGTCCCAATAAAGTGGAAAAGTATGTCAGATGTAGAGACTGCCCTACTGCCAAATACAGAAAGACAAAACATCCTCGCGTCATACGCAAAAAGCCAATATGCATGTAGCATGCTCGTCTTATTTGTGAGAACTGATTTGAAAAAACGCAGTTTTTTGGGGAAGAGGTAGAAGAAGATATTAGAATGTTTTATGTTGATTTTTGTTATGAAGAAGTTAATTCATTTAAGGTTCGTGGATTTAGTATCTACCATTAATCTTAATTTCCGTGAATTTTATATATTAAGGTCATAGTTTCTAAATAATGTTGATTTGTGCGTAAAAATACAACTTTGTTATTTTACTGAATTATAAATACTTCTATAACTAGAACTCGTTAATTTTATCATATTGATTGAATCCTTTTTTATTATTTGTATTGAATTGTAGGTACCAATTGTAGGTATCCTATTTGATGTAGTGTAACAATTGATGAATTGTATAATTGATAGCTAATATAATTGAAATAATAATATAATTAATGTGACATGTAACAATGGCGTTATTAATAAAAATATTGTATTGTATTGTATTACCTTATTTGTCTAAAAGTTAATAACAAATCTCAGTAATGAGTAGGTATTATTCTGAAGTAATTTCAGTTATCGAAATCAGCAAATCTATATTCGGGTATGACATACCCACCTCACAGCTGATGTAACAATTTTTCACCTCATTCACGCCGGATTAAAACTTCGACCCTTATTTCTGGCATTTAGGCCCTATTTTTTCGTGATCTAGCGGAAAATATACAGTTTCCAGATTTATTCCTATGTGTACTCTATGACAATGCTTCATGCCAGGTCAACGGAAAGTACCCTAGGTTTGGATTCCCTTGCGAGTGTCGAAATATTCGGCTCTAACTATTTTTATGATAACCGAGAAGTTTGTTATTTTTATACTTGAAGGGCCCAGTTGCAGAAGTCCTTAAGTCCAAAAACTGAACTTTACAATAAGTCATGTTGAAACAAAATAATCGGCCAAGTACGAGTCGGACTCGCGCACGGAGGGTTCCGTACTGTATGGGAGCCCCCCTTAAATATTTATTTTATTTAAATTTTATTATTTATTATTGAATTGAATTTAAAACTAAATATGCTGTGAAAATTTCAAGCATCTACCTGTTACCATTTTTAATATAGAGCGAACGTCTAAAAAGTCAGGTTTGTTTTATGGGAGCCCCCCTTAAATATTTATTTAATATTTTTTTTAGTATTTGTTGTTATAGCGGCAACAGAAATACATCATCTGTGAAAATTCAATCAGCTGCCTAGCTATCATGGTTTATGAGATACAGCCCGGTGACAGACAGACAGACGGACATCGAAGTCTTAGTAATAGGGTCCCGTTTTTCCCTTTGGGTACGGAACCCTAAAAAAGATCACTGAAATATTTCTATTTAGGTTATGGGAGAAAATCAAACTTCACGGTATTAGGAATAATCAACCTTTAATTTTATGCAAAAGTATTGAATGTTTATCTATTATTATAATTCTCTATCAAATCAACTTTTAATAAACTGGATTTAGGTCCCAATTATTGGACTTAGCGCCTTTTAACACTTATTTTTAGGAATTAAAAAATTTGGTTACACATTTGGTGGACTTAAATCTGTACTAACAAAATATTGTGGATTTTAGGACAACCAAAAATTTAATATAACAAAACAATTAAATAATTTCATTTGATTAATAATGATAATAGTTAATAATTTAATTTAACAATTAATTTTGGAAGCTATCACGACGAGCAGCTTCCAAAATTAGTCTTTCCTCTTTGCTAGTCGTAGGACTCCATTCAGATCCAGACGTGTTATTGTCTGAAGATCCAGATGTATTATTGCCGGATTCAAATACCACTTTGTTCCATTAATCTTCAGGTACATAAAACAAACCAGCCAGTTTTGAAATATTTTTCAAAACTGCCAATTAACATAGTGATTCAAACAAATAAATATAGTTCACATACCTTGATAACTTATCGTCCTATCTGTCTCCATTTTACTGAGAAAAACTTCAAAACTATGTGAGAAATTGGGTAAGTAAACACGTTAATTTCAAAATACTTTGTTATGTTCACAAATCAATAAGAGAACAAGTTGTTATGTTTTATTTTTTAATTTTGCGAGCACACTGTAGCTTTTACCTTACAAATCGGCTGTTCTTAGGAACTTTTTCAAATTAAAAGAGGTCACTTAGTGACTTCTTAATCAAAATCGTTGAGACGTAGGGAGGGACTTAAGTGACTTTTTGACCTCAAAATCGATTAAAAAAAAAAACTTTTCTGTATTGAGACCTAGGCACTTGTTAACAAAAAAACAAAGATATGATCTGGATGACGGGACTTTGGGTGGCGATGCGAACACAGTCCTACGTGATTTGGAAATTCTTATTGACGAGTTTCGTCAAATTGGTTTGGAGCTAAATTTTTCGAAATGCGAACTTTTCGTTTGCGACTCATGTCCAGATAAAGATTTGGTAATTAACAAATTTAATGATTTGGCACCTAATATCAAATCGGTAGACAAGTGTTCTCTTCGCCTTCTGGGTTCGCCGATACTAGATGAGTCTTTTCCGCCTTTCGTTCAAGAAAAAATTCAAAATTTTTTGAGTGCCTCTGATAGGCTACTCAAAATTAACGCCCACATGGCGTTTACCATTATAAGATGTTGTCTGTTTATTCCAAAATTCATGTACGCTTTACGTTGTAGTCCATTGTGGAAACACAATGAGCTCCTTTTGAGCTTAGACGATGTTGTAAAGCAGACCCTAGTATCGGTTTTGAATATTGAGATGAGTGAAAGGGCGTGGTTACAAGCCTCCTTGCCTGTTAGGCTTGGAGGGCTAGGGGTCCGCCAAAGGAGATATTGCAATAACATACAGAAATTGGGCCACCAAAGGGTACAGTATTTCATAATTTGCTTCGTTTCTTTCGGATAATTAATTTCCTGTTATTTTTTACAATAACAGTGTCCATTAAAAGTAATTTCGTGTATTCTGATTGAAAATTACATTGTTTAAAAATAAGGCGGCCATACTCTTCTTCTTTTATATTTTGGTGTCGCATGGTTTATGCATTTGCTAGTGTTACCTATAAGTATAGAACCTTTTTTTGTATTTTATCAAAATAGTTACAGCGCGGACATTGACTTCTAAGTCACGTCATAGTCCGAAAAAGTCTCGGTCAAGTTAGACCTCAGTAAAGCATTGGAAAACTAATTATCACTGATGGAAACATATTTCACAAAATAATAAAATGCGACATGATTTTTCCGCGTTCCCGCCAAAAACCACGCGGCCATACTCGACTTTAAAACATTAATAACATGTCACAAATAATAAAAATAGACTAAAGGCCTGTTAAAAACCGATTTCTATATTATCCTGGATTCTTATAACAACGAAAAGAACACGTTTCATTGCAATTCGTTGGATGATTTTTATTGTTAACTATAACAGGATTTAAACACCTCGTAGTCAAAATATTTTATTCAGTATTTTCCGATCTTAGTAAATGGTTACAAACATTTTTCTATTCCTCGATCCATTTTCACATTATTGATCCTCCTTAGTTTCTCCTTCTTATTTCCGCTTTCCCGCCAAAAAGTATTCATCCTTCATTCTCCTTTTTTTTAAATACATCGATCTAACTTTTCCCGTGAGTTTGATTACTAAAGAGGTGTCTATGTGTTACGCGATCTTCATTCACCATTTTAAGAATACAGCAATGTGAATGCGGGGCAAGTTACTTCGAAATAATTCACAGCTGTTTAGATCCATTTATACAGAAATATTGGTTACTTTTAAGAGAATATAAACAACATTACACTATTAATGAATACTTTCTTCTGTTTTGGTTTCACAAAATTAATATAACGGCAAAATGTTCTTGATTATTTACGATAAACAGGAAAATAAAAACAAACCTCTTCAACGTTTGCCTTCGACTTTCTCGGTGACCCGCGACTTCACCAAGTTACAACTTAATCCTCCTGAGGGCCAGCGGAGTGGATATGACTCGTAGGCCTAGCCTATGTTCAGCAGTATACTTTTAAAAATTACAGATACGTGAAAGATACCATATACAGTGTATCTCTCAGAGATCTAATATTACTGAAACCACTTATATGTGCTACCTACGTTATTATGAACAACTGAAGATTGCTGTTGGTCCCATAATAAAAAAAATGTTTATTATCATCAACGTACGCATGTCTGATAGTACGAATAAGTACGTGTTCTTTGAAGAGTAACACACAAAAGAGAAACTGAGCATCCAGTATTTACATGGGATTTAAATTAATTTATATGTATACGCTCATCATTTTCAATTACTTTTACTTACTACGGGTTCAACTTACATATTGAGAAAAATAAAACAGCTATTGCATATTTATATTGATAGTCGACAAAATATGTGGAACCATTGATTTGTTTATTAGCTTAATTATAGCTATCATAACTCAGCATAATTATGATGTTCATACGCAAGGTAGCCACAAAGATATTATGACCACAGATATTGATGTATGTTGGAGAACTGTTGAAGTCCTATTGCTGACATCTTGATGATGTAGCCAATTTCTTTTCGTTTCTTGCTAAAATTCCATTTAGTGTGGTACAGATCGTGTAGGCCAACCTGAAAATTAAGTAGGTACTTACAACATTTTATAGCATGGCCAAAACAACCGACAATTCGTACCTATTTCATAGATACATAGCAAAAATTATACCCTGCAATTAAGAGAGATGATTTATAATCGATTAAATTATGATTAGCTATCTAAAGATACATAGGTGGAGTCGTCATGATAATCATATTATTATAGGCATATGATCAACATCAACGACATAGATTTGAAGAAAATCTGATTGAGATCGGCTTATCGGTTTCCCTAGATAGTCCATCATAGAAGCCATGGCAGTCGATGGTGACAGAGTTATGACATCATTGTCATCAATATGAAACAAGCAACATTTTAAGCTAAGCCTCATGGCAGGATGCATTTGCAAAGCATCTTATAAATTAATTATTGTCGGTCATGTTAGCTCAATGAAATTAATTTAATCGCCGACGTTATAGCGACCCACCTTGAGAAGCTCAGATGTGATTCTGTTAAAGAAGGTTTCCTTTTTTTTGTTGTGTATCTAAGGAAACCGTACAAAACAGTCTTGTCAAATAATTACGATACAAAATATTATGTCTGAATGCTTCAAAATTCTTTAAATAAAAAAAAAATGTTATTTATTTTATTCATCATTTTATATTCTCAATGATCCTCATCAAATTCCTCGCAACAATTTAATTATTTCCCAGAGACTTAATATAAAATTATACTTATTAGTGTGGACAAAACTTACCTGTACTTTAAAAATAAATATGTTTACTTAAATACGAACTAAATCACAGTTTTCTCAAAAACCCAAAATAAATTTTATTCTTCTTCTTTTATAGGTATGTTGGCGTCACATGGCTTATGCATTTGTCAGTGTCAAGTATAAGGTTTTAATATTTTTCAAGACATTGATGAAATTGTGAAACACCTTCACCGAGGCCACAGACAAGAATTGAAAATGAAATTGAATTGATATTTTATCAAAATAGTGTATAAATAATATAGGTGTAGTCATAATCCAAAAAAGTCACGGTCAAGTCAAAGTCATACCTCATAATAGCTGTGGAGACGTATCTACTCTCTTACTAGAGGCGTCTATGGAGTTTTGGTAACACTACGGAACCACACGATACACCACAATAAAGCACTTGTCTATACTCAGGCACGTAACTCAGCTCATAATTAACGAAATACCACAATTAATCACTAATTATCACTGATAGAAACACAGGTTGAACGAAATAATACAATGCAGCGACATGATTTTTCCATAACGCCCCTAGGAAGTTTCCAAAATAAAAAATGTTCAAGCCTGAAATATTGAAGTATCATAGGTACAAAAACTTCATTGCACCTGAAAAAATACGCCAAAATGAAACAAAAGAAACGCATAAAATCTTGATCGAAGTATAAAGTAGGTACCTATAAACGTAACAATTTGATGATTTTGATGTATCATTAACGTCTGAAAAGTTTTGCTAACAAAACTAAACTCTTCAGTGCATTTTTTTCATGTAGGCTGTTAATTCGATGTAGGTTATATCAAAAAGATTATATGTGACCAAAATGGCAGTAATTCAATAACTGAGCAAAAATCAAATTGGAAAATGTGAAATTACTCATAAATTAAGCATTTAATGCGGTTGTTTTACTCTGCGCATTTATTTATCATAGTTTATCGGATTTTTTGAGCTACTGTACCTTGTCTTAGCCCTTTTTGCAATAACTCCTTTCAAGTGTTGCTTAACCAGCTTTCTTGTCCTCCATTCATAGTACACATAAATTAGTTGAAAAAATCCTCGCACCTTCTTTAGGCCATTCCGGCGTAGATGTAGCTCATTTGAATGAGGCAACGAATGCTTGGAGGGTCGCTGGCCCAAATACCGAGCTTCCAAAGACTTTGTCGTCGCAGAGACTGTGGGATCGGCCGATCTGCGAACTAGCACGGAAATCTCTTCTAGATACGTGTTCTAGCGTCGCGGATCGCGCTCGGATCCTTGCGGTCTCTGTATGGGAGTCCGGTCTTTGGTTGCAAGCTTTGCCCTCTTTCAATACTGGTAACCTTTTAGACCCAACTGCATTTCGTCTAGCTGTCAGCTTACGCTTGGGTGCAAGGTGTTGTGAGGCCCATCGCTGTCAGTGTGGTACTGCAGTTGACCAGCTCGGTCACCACGGTCTCTCTTGCTCAAGAAGCGCTGGTCGGATTGGTCGCCACGCCAGCCTTAACGATGTCATTCGCAGGGCTTTTGCCACCGCCAATATCGCAGCCGTACTCGAACCGAGTGGGCTCGCGCGTGGTGATGGCAAAAGGCCTGACGGCATGACGCTGGTCCCATGGAAGTGTGGACGGCCCTTAGTATGGGACGCGACTTGTGTCGATACTTTGGCACCGTCACACCTTTCTGAGACTCAGAGTAGGGCTGGAGCTGCGGCCAATTCGGCGGAGCAGCACAAGCGGCGCAAATATGCTAACCTCGGTAGTGGTTACATATTTGAGCCATTTGGAGTTGAGACATTGGGTCCGTGGGGGCCGGGAGCTCATATCATTTTCAAAAGTCGTTCTGGGCGTCTGGTGGACGCGACGCGTGACCAAAATGCTGGTGTTTATTTGGCTCAACGCATAAGCATTGCCATTCAGCGTGGCAATGCTGCCAGCATGCTGGGCACGCTGCCAACTGGCAGTGGGCTTGAGCATTTGGATTATCTTTAGACCTTCAAAGGTCTGAGGATGATCCAATGCTTTTTGTGTAATAGTAGTGTAGTTTTGTTGTAGTTAATAAAGGCTTTTTGCCAATTTAAAAAAAAAAAGATATGATTATATGACATTTGATATGCCCTACACGTTGGCTTTATCAGATGATAAAGTCCCTAAGTGAACTTAGCGACTTCTGCAACTGGGCCCTTCAATTGTAAGAAGATTTTGTATTTAAACTTTATACGCATATAAACTTTAAATACACGGATAGACGGACCGACGGACAGACGACCAATAAAGTGATTCTTCAAGGGTTCCGTTTTTTCCTTATGAGGTACGAAACCCAAAAAAATAGCATATTTTGAAACTCCCAAGAGAATTAAACCTTCAGTGTACTTCCTGTTGACATAGAACTATAAAATTTGGCGAGAAGCAATGGGCCATACATGCCTGAAAGAAATGAATTTTATTATTTATTAGGGTTCCGTACCCAAAGGGTAAAAACGGGACCCTATTACCAAGACTTCGATGTCCGTCTGGCCGTCTGTCTGTCTGTCTGTCACCGGGCTGTATCTCATGAACTATGATAGATGGTATGAAATTTTCACAGATGATGTATTTCTGTTGTACGCTCGGGACCTCGGCAGACACAAGGGCACGCTGAAGCAAATTATTGATGCCATGATGTCTAGGCCTTCGTCCGGCGCTACGAATGCAGGTCAGGCCGTGATGGCCGTCAGCTTCTACTCTCGCCCCACAAATACAGGTGTGGGGCTCGCAGACGTCGCAACCGAGATGAAGAGCCGCAGCCACTCTGAGCGAGTCATCATCTAATAGTGTGCCCATGTGCGGCGAGGGTAAAGCGTGTAGCCACGCACCAGACTCGGGTCTGGCAGCAGCGATCACCCGTATATTCGTATTTGATCGATCATTGTGTATATTCGGTAAATAAATCAATAACTGATTGAGCAAAATTTATGAAATTTTGGATTCTTGATAAGCTAAAAAACTTTAGTAAATGTGCCAAATTTCATGGATGTAGGCTAAATAGTTTTTGAGTTGTGAGGGGGTCAAAAGTAGCTCCAAATGGTATGTGTAATATTACACACGGCCGCTGCGTCGCCACTTTTCTTTGAACACTTGCTAGCTCGAAAAAAAACTTACTAATTTCCAAACCACAGCAAGGGCAGGCTGACTATATCACACACAATTATATTAAAATAACACCGTTTAAAAAGGCCGCTACAACCGACTTCACACAATCACACGTTTTCCTCCAATTTTGGGACCACATATTTTGACAATCCTTCTAACTCGGGAACGCGAGGAGCTATCGATTTGGAATTACATTTTTAGGGTTCCGTACCCAAAGGGAAAAACGGGACCCTATTACTAAGACTTCGATGTCAGTCTGTCCGCCTATCTGTCTGTCTGTCACCGGGCTGTATCTCATGAACCATGATAGCTAGGCAGCTGAAATTTTCACAGATGATGTATTTTTGTTGCCGCTATAACAACAAATACTAAAAGGAAAATAAAATAAATATTTAAGGGGGGCACCTATACAACAAACCTGATTTTTTAGACATTTTTTGCTCTATATTAATAATGGTAAAAGGTAGATGCTTGAAATTTTCACAGAATATTTAGTTTTATATTCACTTCGATAATAAATAATACAATTAAAATAAAGTACATATTTAAGGGGGGCTCCCATACAGTACGGAACCCTCCGTGCGCGAGTCCGACTCATACTTGGCCGATTTTTGTCGATTCCGAGCATCAAGCTTTAATTCCGAGATGCAATTTTGCATGCAACAGCAGAATATTTTCTCGAATTTTGGGTTGACCTCATAGTAAACGTTGTTCGGAATAGTGGTCTGAATCACCCCCTTTAGGCTTAAAGCAGGAAAGCAAATAACCCTGTATAACGCAGATCTATATTTCCAACTTTTTAATAATCAATCTTCCTAGTGATCGTGAAAAACGTCACAACCGTTTATGTCGTAAAAACCGCAGACTTCGACAGACGTAAGAGAATCAAACTACCATCCATTGTTGCTAGGGTATGTCCCGTTACTAATATGAAGCCAAGACAAGTTCAGAACTAATCTATCTTTTAAATCGAAACGGACAAACAGACGGACAAAGTTTGTTTGTATTAACGTAAAAACCTAAAAATAATATTTTTAAATCTGTATCTAGCTTGAAAACATTCTCAGCATTCGATGAGGAAAAAACAGAATTGATATCAAAATTTTACTGTACAAAAAACGTTCCACCAGATTTACCCGTGACCTGTGGGCTATCACTGGGTTCCCAGTATAGTACTTACTATCACCTAGTGATATTCTGCGAGCCAGCGCTGGACTTACAATTCGAATGAAGTAATGTACCTACGTGAAGTAACGTCATTGACAGAAACGAAGCGAAGGTCTTTGCTTAAACATGGCGACTTCGTTTCCTTCTGTCTGGATGTTAATATTAGTCCACAGATCGCATTTTCAATAGATCAAGATCAACGTTCAGCACGGCCAGTCTTCGGATGGGTGGCACTTACAACTGAGCGCTACCGTAGCTCAGATGACACGTTAAACTGCAGGTATCGGTTGTTTTAAGCGTATAGCCATTTCAAATGCCCTTAGGCGGCTTAAAACCTCTGACACCAAGGCCAGCTACCCGCCTATACGGACTTACTTATTATCTAGGTGGCATTCTGCGAGTCAGCGCCGCATTCACACTACGTACGAATAAAGTAACGTACCTATGTAACGTGACGTCATTGACTGAAGCGAAGCGAAGGTCTTTGCTTCAACATGACGATTTTGCTTTCGTCTGTCAGGATGTTAAGTTTTGTCTACAGGTCACATTTTTAGGGTTCCGTACCCAAAGGGTAAAAACGGGACCCTATTACTAAGACTTCGATGTCCGTCTGTCCGTCTGTCTGTCTATCACCGGGCTGTATCTCATGAACCGTGATAGGTAGGCAGCTGAAATTTTCACAGATGATGTATTTATGTTGTCGCTATAGCAACAAATACTAAAAATAGAATAAAATAAATATTTAAGGGGGGCTCCCATACAACAGACGTGATTTTTAGGAGTTTTTTTTGGCAAGAGGAATGGGGCTCCTATACGGTACGGAACCCTTCGTGCGCGAGTCCGACACGCACTTGGCCGATTTTTTCAACAAATCTCAACTAAACTTGGTACACAGTTTTTAGGGTTCCGTACCCAAAGGGTAAAAACGGGACCGTATTATTAAAACTCCGCTGTACGTCTGTCGGTCACCAGGCTGTAGTCTCAGTAACCATGATAGCTAGAAAGTTATTTTTTACAGATGATGTATTTCTGTTGCCGCTATAAGAAAAAATACAGGGAGTTCAACAAACCTGTTTTTTTCCGGTTAATGGTTGAAATTAATAAAGGCAACAGGAAGATGCTTGAAATATTCAAGATAAATAATTAAATTAACATAAAATAAGGGGGCTTACATATTGTACGGAATCCTATGTGCGCGAGTCCGACTCGCACTTTACCGATTATTATTTGATTAGCGAATTTCAGTGAGCACAACGACCGAAACCTTTCCAGCTCAACTAGGGTTCGGCCATAAACTCTGATCAAGTAGCTAGATCTAGTACATTATTAATAGTTAGTTAATGATGTACATATAGTTTTTATTTTATTTTTAGTAATATTCTTCATTTGTATTGTAAGGTAAAATGCATGCTGTGCTTCCTTAAAAAAATAGCACATTAAGTTAAATTAGATTGTAAGTGTTTATAACCAATGTAATAATGTAGTTATTAATGTGAAGCCTCAATAAATAAAATAAAAAAATAAATCATCGGACTTATCTAAGCTCGTCGAGTGGAGCTAGTGCTCAATGTCTTGGAACTAAAATTCTACCTACTAATAAATATATTATACAAATAGTTTTATGAGTACTCCGGACCAAAATGTCACGGGTTCAGATCGGGCATGTTGCGAAACACTCTTATTGGCCACGTCATGCTCTCGACACTTTCGCCAAACATCCCCATTACACCGGGCGACATGACGGGCCATGCTACCTACGCATGTACTACACCGGGCGACATGACGGGCCATGCAACCTACGCATGTATTACACCGGGCGACATGACGGGCCATGCAACCTACGCATGTATTACACCGGGCGACATGACGGGCCATGCAACCTACGCATGTATTACACCGGGCGACATGACGGGCCATGCAACCTACGCATGTATTACACCGGGCGACATGACGGGCCATGCAACCTTCGCATGTATTACACCGGGCGACATGACGGGCCATGCAACCTACGCATGTATTACACCGGGCGACATGACGGGCCATGCAACCTACGCATGTATTACACCGGGCGACATGACGGGCCATGCAACCTACGCATGTATTACACCGGGCGACATGACGGGCCATGCTACCTACGCATGTATTACACCGGGCGACATGACGGGCCATGCAACCTACGCATGTATTACACCGGGCGACATGACGGGCCATGCAACCTACGCATGTACTACACCGGGCGACATGACGGGCCATGCAACCTACGCATGTATTACACCGGGCGACATGACGGGCCATGCAACCTACGCATGTATTACACCGGGCGACATGACGGGCCATGCAACCTACGCATGTATTACACCGGGCGACATGACGGGCCATGCAACCTACGCATGTATTACACCGGGCGACATGACGGGCCATGCAACCTACGCATGTATTACACCGGGCGACATGACGGGCCATGCAACCTACGCATGTATTACACCGGGCGACATGACGGGCCATGCTACCTACGCATGTATTACACCGGGCGACATGACGGGCCATGCAACCTACGCATGTATTACACCGGGCGACATGACGGGCCATGCAACCTACGCATGTACTACACCGGGCGACATGACGGGCCATGCAACCTACGCATGTATTACACCGGGCGACATGACGGGCCATGCAACCTACGCATGTATTACACCGGGCGACATGACGGGCCATGCTACCTACGCATGTATTACACCGGGCGACATGACGGGCCATGCAACCTACGCATGTATTACACCGGGCGACATGACGGGCCATGCAACCTACGCATGTATTACATCGGGCGACATGACGGGCCATGCAACCTACGCATGTATTTTTAATGAACTTGAAAACCTATCAGAGATAAGTTTTGTTTACTTAACACCAAAAAACCACGTCGATAAGCAATAAAAATAAAATTCAAGTGAAAACATAGTAATAAAGATAAGTAATTAAGATAAGAATTATGCTCCATTATCTGAACCGTATAAATATATAAACCTAAATTTGAGATGCATCTCAGTCAATCAGTGGCGCGGGCGGGAGACAACTATTAATTTTGTCGTTTTAAATATTTGGGCAAAATGGAAGTAAAAACCCAATTGTATTCTTTGTCCTTGCTAATATTATATCTTAGCAGCACCGTTGAAGGCGGAGACAACTCAGTGATAAATGGTACGTGTTTCATACATATTTCGATCAGGCTTCTTATACCTAGATCTTTCATAATGAGCCTTATGTTTATATCCTGTGGATTTCAAATAAGGCTAGTAAGATCCGGTTTATATCCAGCATGTTTCTACGGTTCTGACCGGATCTTCAGTCCACCTTGACTGGACGTTTTTGCTGCGATTGCTGGTCCGCAGTTTCTATTCGAGAACTTTACGACCCCTTCGACTATCCGTTCTACGAACCATGTGCATTGTCATTTCAACTTACGAATCCACTGTTTATTTATTAAGATATAACTAGCCTTTGCCCGCGGCTTCGCCCGCGCGTATTCTAGGTGTGTCAATCTCCGATTTTTGAACTACATACAGGGTTATCTGCTTGCCCTGTATTAAGCCAAAAAGGCGTGATTCAGACCATTATAACGAAAAACTTTTACTATGAGATGAACCCGGAATTTGAGAAAAATTTCAGCATCAGCATCTGTTCCATACAAAATTGCTCTCAATCGTATGAAACTGCTCTAGCTGTTTCTTTTTCTCGAATTTCGAGTGAACCCCATTGTGAAAGTTTTTCATAATGAAAATATAAAATAACCTCTTTTCATCGTTGTTCATAATTTCTGGATAACCCTGTATATACATGCCAAAAATCAAGTTGATCCGTTGTTTTGTTGCTGCGTGAAAGAGTAACAATCCAACAAATATACTTTCAGATTTATAATTTTACAAATTATAATAGGATTTTATATGATTTTTTTAATTTGGAATGATTAGGATATTTTATAATAAAAAATCTAGTTCATACCATTTACTGTACTGGCCGTTTTGGCCTGTACTACGCCGAAAGGGGGTGATTAAAACCATCATTACGAACAACAATTACTATGGGATCAACGCAATATTCGAGAGTAAATATCAGCTGTTCCATACAAAATTGCAATTTCGGAATTGACTAAATGTATGAAATAGTTTAATTTTTTATCCGGGTTGGCCTCATAGTAAAAGCAGAGCAAAAATAATTGGAATTTTGGACGTTTTGCTATTTGGTGAGCTCCGGACATTTTGGCTTCCTAGTCATTGTGCGCCTTGGACGTAATGCTCTTTGAACAATTTGTGACCGTTTCTCATTTTGCGCTATTTCTTTTTTTTATTACCTAACATTACATTTGGTCACAAACTCGCCTGATGAAAAGCGAAGTTGTAGCCGAAGATGGACTCTGTAGACCTAGAAGATTCCTACTCACTCTTATCTTAAAGATATCCAGATTGTGATTGTCAGGAAACAATGACGGAGGCATTCCAATCCCTGGTGGTCCGCATTATGAAAGAGAAAGCGAATAGCTTAGTACGAGCAGGTGGTACGTCGACTATGTCGGGATGGTATTTAAGTGATTTCCGGCTTGTCCTGGTGTGGAAAGGACATCATCTTTTGCGACTAAACTCTTTTTAGGGCTCCGTACCCAAAGGGAAATAACGGAACCACACTCCGCTGTCAGTCCGTCCATCTGTCTGTCTGTTTTTCACCAGAGTGTGTCTTATGAAGCTTGATAACTAGAAAACTGAAATTTTCACAGAGTATGCATTTCTGTTGCCATTATAACAACAAATACTAAACATAGAATAAAATAGATATTAAGGAGGGGCTCCCATAGAACATTCCTGAAGTAATGAATAATGAATACGATACGATACGCTTGAAATATTCACAGAATATTTAGTTATACATTCACTTCATCAATAAATAATTAAATTAAAATTAGGTAAATTAATATTTAAGACTTCTATACAAGAAACCTTATTATTTTATCGATATTAATAACGCCAACAGGTAGATGCTTGAAATATTCACAGAATATTTAGTTGTATATTAAATTATTTACTTCAAAAATAATTATTTAAAATAAAATATGTACATTAAGGGCTCCTATACGGTACGGAACCATTCGTGCACGAGTCCGACTCGCACTTGGCCGATTCTTTATTCTTTCCTAATAAAACTCGTAAGAAGACTCGTTGGAGCCAGTTTGTATCGAGCGTGTTCCTACGGTTTTGACCAGATCGTCAGGCCAACATGACGGCGGGCGGACGTCCTGCGCTGAAATTGCCGGTACGTGGTCTCCATTCGAGAACTTTACAACCCCATCGGCTATCCGCCCTACAAACTACTTATCTTTAAGCTTACTACTAAACTTAATTCGCTCTATTTATATTTTTAGATATAATTGTGTACATACTTTTATAACTAGTAGTTGTCCGAACAGACCTAGAATTGTTTCACTGAATCTTCATATATAGCACTCTTCTAATTAGCACATCAGCAAAAGTAAATTATTTTCTGTATTTTTTTACAACACAGATGATATCGGAGGAGTACTCTATAAAACTGATGATTTGGTGACAGAAAACTATCAAAACAAGCATCAGAACTACAATGCGTGTACATACAGCAACGGAAAAGATCCCAACATACGTAAAAATATAGAAGAAATCATAAAAGTGCTGGTCAAGGACAGTCTGCCGCTGGCGATGGAGACCCTGGATAAGCAGGAACATGACATTACCAGAGATATCCAAGTCGCCGCTAACAAAATAATAATTCAACTTGCATTACACGCTTCAAACATAACTCGAAAAATATTACAATCCATGGAAAAGCCAAATGACTCACAGGTTGTAATAGACACTAAGGTGCACAATGAATTGATTGTATATCAAAATCAAATAAAAAAAAATGAAGAATTAGAAGACAAAATATCTTTACTTTCTAATAAGACTAAAGAGCTTACCGACACAATAAACGTTAACAACAAACAACAAAGTGAATCGATGGCAAGCCTGAACAACAAAATTGTTATCTTGAACAATTTAACTGACACAATAAACGTTAACCACAAACAACTAAGTGAATCGATGGCAAGCCTGAACAACAAAATTGTTATATTGAACAATCTAACTGACACAATAAACGTTAACAACAAACAACAAAGTGAGTCAATCGCAATCATAAACAACAAAATAACTGTTTTGGAAAACTTAACCAAAACAGATATTGAAAAAATTCAAAACTCTGTAATGAATTTATCCGAAACTTGCCAAAAAGTAGAAGAAATTGCTACAAAGGTTACCTCCTTCTGTGACGTAAAATTGCCGGCTTCAATAGTCCCTAACCCCAACATATGGAAGGCCGGGCAGATCCCTGAAAAGGATGACTTGGACACCTACATGATTAACAAAACAGGTGAGCGATATTTTTTCGATATCAAAAACTTTATTTTGTGCTAATATGAACTCTATTTTATTGTTGATATGAATTCTAATTTTCTATTTTTAAATTAATTTACAGCTGAATGCTCATCTTAAAGTTAATGTTAATGAAAACTAGTTTCGCGACCATATACAGGGTTATCCAGAAATGGTGTACTCAGCCGGAAAGGACTGATTATGACCATTATTACCAACAACTTTTACTACGGGGCCAACTCAAAACACGAGAAAAAAATTGCCGTTTTAATACATTTTGTCGATTCCGAGTTGCAATTTTGTATGCAATTAGTATTTTTTTTTTTCTAGAATTTTGAGTTGGCCCCTTAATAAAAATTATTCGTAATGATGATCTTAATCATCCCCTTTTGGCTTTTTTTATTTATTTATTCAAATACTTAAAACAATAGTGATTACATTAAAATAAATATTGTCTAAAAACCAAGATTTATTTTGGTTTGTCTTGACAACAGGTTCTCATCATCAGATAATTTAACACAATGTCTTAACTTAACTTTCTATTAATTCTCAACATATCTGAACATCAAGGAAAAAAGAAACTAAAATAAAATATAAGTGCGGTGTGCGCGTTCACTCATAATAGCTGTGGTAGATCGTAGGTACAGATCAGAACCTGTTTTATTCAATGTGAAGTGTTTACCTAGCCAGCTATTGCAGCGGACACGCTCATCGCCGGCTTAGTACAGGGTAAGCAGACAACCCTGTATAGGAAGTGTTAACGAGGTACATAAACCAAAAACCTTAATTTTTGTTTGATGCACTTCTGTACCTAGCAAGTGTGAGAGTAGTAAGAGCACAACATATACTATGGAACCAACTGTGAAATGCCGAAAAGAAATCGGCTATTCCATACGAAGAGTTTATGAAAAAAAAACTGACACATGACAAAATGTATGGAGCGGCTGATGAACAACACCTCGTAGTTCCGACCGCAAGTTCGAGTATAGCGCACGCCGCGTGCTGTAACTGTTGCCGCACCGAACTACCGACACAATCATTGTGTTATTTTGCGAAAAATGGCACAACTGACCTTTATCCTGTACAAAATTCGAGTAGTTCGCTCGAATCGATTTATGTCATTTTTCGATGATTATAGATTTTTCATTAATGGCTTAGCCGATTTTGATAATATTTAAATGGGACCTGATGTATGATCTACCAAAAAAAAAGAAATCGAAATCGGTTCATAATTGGTGAAGTACATAATCGCGAAAAATACGTTCAAAACATTGTGTCGAAATGATAATCTCCTTATTTGAAGTCGGGTAAATATGACGGGAGTGACTTCCCGTTACCATGGAGACGAGAGGGCGGCGGGCTCGAGCGCTATGAGGGAGGACAAGGATGCTATTTTGAAATAAGCTATAACTATTACTATCATATATAGTTAAGTAAATGACTTGTTTTTTTATTTTTTTTATTTCGTATAGGTTTGCGTTTGACTACACACTGCCTGATGTTAAGCAGATATGCGGTCTAGGATGTAACACGCTTACCTAGAAGATACCTATTTACTCGGGATTTGAAGACACCTACATTGTACTTTAGCGGTTTACATTGTCCTTAATTACAATTACAATTATCTATTTTTACCAACTTCCAAAAAGGAGGAGGTGCTATGTTCGTCTGTATGTTTTTTTGTGTATGTTCATCGATAATTTCGCCAACTGTGAACCGAATCGAAAAAATAAAGGATATACTCCCGACCCGAAGTGGTCCCATTTATTTTTACAGAAATCGGCTGTGCCGTTTTTGATAAATCATGAACAATGTAAAAAAATTGAGCGAAATTATAAATTGAAAACCGATTTCAAAAAATCTTTTACATTTCGAAAAAGTATATTCTCGTGGTAGACTCATTTAAATTTAATCGAAATCGGCTGAACCGTTTCTGATAAATCAACAATAATGTACATGGATGTCACATCGATTCGCGCAGACTATTCGAATTCTGTACACGGTGCAAGTCGTTGACGCCATTTTTGCGAAAAATAATTATAATGGTCTTATTTTTGGATCAATGAAATAAAAATTATTACTAATTAACTCATTATGAAATAGGTACTTAGTTAATAATATTTCAATTTCAGGATAAATTGTGTTTTAGATTATTGATTACTAGATGTTAAACATGACTCTAGGTAAATTTCTCGTTCTTATATCACTGTACTGTACGGTACCGGCCTTTTTGATGTTTTAATCCATCACGCTGCCCCAGTGCGGGTTGGTGGATTCACACACGCCATCCAAATTTCTTCTACGGAAGTATGCAGGTTGCCTCACGATGTATTCCTTCACCGAAAAGCCAGTGGTGTGAAATTCCGTACATAAGGTCCAAAGAACACATTGGTACGGGACCGAGATTTGAACCTACGACCTAACGATTGATATCAGCATTGAACGGAAATACAGTTAAGATTTATTTAAAACAAAGATTTGAAGATGATTCAGTAAAGTATCCCGTTCACATATTAAAACTAGTAGTTCTCGGAACAGTAGACCTCGCGGCGCATCTCTTTAGCTGAATCTATATAAGTCTATATTATCTCGACTTGTTCTTGACCAATTTGGTTAATCATTATTGACACATTTGGTTCGCGAATGTTGTTTATTTAGTTACTTATCGACCTTGCCAAAATATTATCGAAATCGGTTGGTATATAGCGCGACAGCAAATTTCCCGCCATTTTGAGACAAACTCTCCCTATCAAAAATCACCGACGACAAAAACCTATAGTTATATGTAAAGATCCTGTGTACCAATGTTATTTAATTCGTTGAAAAATGCGACCTGTAGGCAAAAACCAACATCCAGACAGATGAAAGCAAAATCGCCGTGTCCGTAATCCGAAGATCTTCGCTCCGCTTCGGTCAATAAAAGAAAATGTGCAGAAACCACGTTAGTTTGTATGATATAATGTGTGCAGGCTGCTCGTACCTGGCTCTCGGGCCCTACAAGTCCCACGCGCTCGCGGCCGGCCCCCTCCCCGGACAGCTGGAGTGGCGCGGGGCGGTGCGCGCGCGGGAGTGGGCGGCCATGTTGCTCGGGTGGGATTCGGTTACCAAATATGAATTCTGTGAGTTACACTTTTCTTCTAACGCCCAATGTTATGCCAAAATTAAATATGGTTACGCATTTTACATTTCATAAAATAAATATGAATTTTAAGGAATATCTTACACACGGTCTCTGACCCCACATATAATAAAGCTTGTGATATGGCTGCCAGAGACTGATATACTAAATAATAAATTATCATACATATTATTAACCGACTTCCAAAAAAGGAAGAGGTTCTATGTTCGTCCATACATATATTTTTGTGTTTGTTCATCAATATTTTTGCCAATTGTGAACCGAATCGAAAACTTCTTTATTAGTTTGAAAGGGTTTACTCCCGAAGTGGTTTCGTTTAAATTTTATCGAAATCGACTGAGCCGTTTTTGAAAAATTCGAGCTAACTATTTTAATTTTGCCAAGATAGAAGTCGGTTTTGCCATTTTTTGCGAAACATAATTATTATAAAATCATACCTACTTATATACAGACAGGGTTATCTGCTTGCGCTGTACAAAGCCGAAAAGAGATTATTAAAGCCATCATTGTAAACAACTTTTACTATGGGAAACTCTAAAATTGCGAAAATAATATCAGCTGTACCATACAACATTGGAACTCGGAATCGAACAAAAGTATGAAACAGCAGATTTTTTTTCCAATTTCGGGTTGGCTCCATAGTAAAGTGTTCATAATAATGATCTGAAACACCTCCTTTCAGCTTAGTACATCAGTTCTGGATAACCCTGTATACAGGGTTATTTCTAATCAATTAGCATCCTTTTAGGGGCTTATTCTGTACATAAAAACTAACAACTTTTATTGTGCGACTTTTGTCAAAACTCAAAAAAAAAATTGTTGTTCCATAGAAAAATATCTTTCACTCGCGACAAAATGTATGGAACAGCTGATTTTTTTTGAGTTCTGATGAAAGTCGTAGAACAAAAGTTGTTAGTTTTGATGTACAGAATAAGCCCCTAAAAGGATGCTAATTGATTAGAAATAACCCTGTATAGATAATAACTAATAACATCCAAACACAGAGCAAGCACCTATGCTCATCACACAAATGTCCGCCCTGGGTGGGAATCGAACCCACGTCACTTTGGCCCAGGAGTCGGGGTCACTAACCACTGAGTCCCCGAGGCAGACATATGTAAATCTAATAATTATTATTTTTCACCAAAAATGGCGCCACCGACTTCTATCATATTATTTTACAGAATTCGAATAGTTCGCACGAATCAATGTGTCATCCATGTAGAAATTTTTTTATCAATGTAAATTTTTCAAAAACGGCTTAGCCGATTTCGATAAAATTTAATTGGGATAACCTCGGGAGTAGGTACACCTTTTTGAAATATAGATCAAATCGGTTCACAGTTGGCGAAAATATCGATAAACATACATTAAAAAAAAGTACAGACGGACATATGATAGCACCTCTTAATTTTTTCTTCCAAAAAGGAGGATCCTACTTTTTGGAAGTCGGTAAAAATAATACAATAAATTTATGATGTTTTGGATCTCGTTACGTTCCCCGAACTTAGCTCAGTGTTGATACTGTGTCGGCCCACGCGATATCACGCCACCGCATTCCACGGCCCAGACGCAGTGTCAGCAAAGATAAGCGCCCGAGCTTTCGTTAGAATTTAAGACGTAGGTTTAAACAAGTTTAGTATCAGCTTCACTAGGAATAAGACGTGCCTAACATCGGTACATTAAATAAGTTAATTTTAATTTGTATTTTTAAAAACATTAATAAACGCTCTCGAAAGTTAACTGGCGCAGCCGGTAGGATAGTCGGCTGTTGCCATCGCGGAGTATTTTTCTCAAATAGATAATCCTCTAGTGTGTGGCAGCAAAAAGTTTTAACGGCCTACCTAGAAAAATCCTAGAGTCAGCGCATCCGTTAACCGGCTATCCTCGAACCAAAGAAATACGTTACTTCGAGCAGTGAAACATGGCGATTGGACTGTGAGTACGAGTAAAATCCTTCTACTTCCTTTCTTTCCCATCATTTCCCTGATTTTTGTAATTTAATTAAGTTTTGTGACGAAAATTGCACATTAATTAAATAATTGCGACGAAAACTGCGCATAGTTAAGTAATTAAGTATTTGTGACAAAAACTGCACATTAATTAAGTAATTGCGACGAAAATTGCGCAGAATTAAGTAAAATAAATTAGTTTATATTGTTAAAATAAAATTAATTATTTTTAGAAAATTAGCTTACATAATTTTCATAAACTTATTGTAATATAAAATCTATTGCATTTAGTTAAGGATTTGTAGAAATTAAGTAAATTGTTTAATTAAGTGTATAACTGTGTATTTACCTGAATTACTAAAATGGCACAAGAAAATAGAGGCCCTTTGCCTTTACCCGTATTACCACAAGCTCAAATCCCTAAAGAAATGTTATCATTAATCCCAGAATTCAATGGCGACACAAAATTATTAAATTTATTCCTAAGGAAATGTGAATATGTTTTACGTCAACTACAAGGCACACCGCCCCGCAATGAATTTCTCATGCAATACATAACCAGTAAATTGACCGGAAAAGCCGCCGCGGTTATCAGCGAGCGTACTGATTTCGAAACTTACGATAACCTGCGAGAGGTACTTGTGCAACATTTTGGAGATCCTCGCAGCGAAGAATGTGTCGCTATCGAACTCGAGTCGCTAAAAATAAGAAATAACGAGAGCTACCTAGATTTCTGTAGCCGCATTCAGGATGTCCGCGCTATCCTATTTTCTAAGGTATTCCAGACTAACAATGCAGAAATGAGAATTGCCAAGAAAATTATTTATGATAATACCGCGCTTAACATATTTTTGTACAATTTACCGGAAAACATGGTACGAATTGTCAGATTGAAAAATCCAGCAACTCTTGAGGACGCATTAAAAATAGTGTTAGAAGAGGTAAACTTCCATGAGCAGTATAACCTCCGCTCAAAATTACTCAATAGGTCCCAAATTTCAATGCCGCTTCAAAATCAAAACAATTTTAGACCGACGATTCCCACACAATTTAAATTTGGCATTCCCGGAAACCAAAATTTATATGTACCAGCCCCTAGGCAGCCTACACAGCCTGCACAACACCAAGCAGTAAGCAGACCGCAGTTTGGATATAAACCCAACTTCGGGCCACAGGTAAGTCCACAGGGCTTCCGCCCTCAGCCTGGACAGTTCGGATTCAGACCCCAGCAGCCTGGACAGTTCGGATTCAGACCCCAGCAGCCTGCACAATTTGGATTCCGCCCTCAGCCTGGTCAATTTGGATACCGCCCTCAACCAGCTCAATTTGGTTACCGCCTACCGCAGCCTCAAGCACCAAAGCTAGGGAGCAATGACGTCACAATGCGCACTGCCCCTGCACACCCGCCTAGACATCCAGTAAATGAGATGTACACTACAGACGCGCAGGACTACAACGCTGAATACGGCGAGTATGCACAGCACTACGACCCTTACCCGGTTTATTATGAAGAATACCCTACATATGATTTTCCGGAACCCGAGGAAATCCCGGAAAATGCGGAAAACACCGAAGTTACAGACGAAGGTATTGAAAATGAAAATTTTTATATGACGGCCTCCCCAAACCACCCGAGATAATTCAAATAAATTACGATGCCACTCTAAAATTGCCATACATATATGTACCAGATATAGACGGAAAATTTATGTTAGATTCAGGAAGCACTAGGTCGTTTATAAGCCCCACAAAGGCTAACGAGTACTATAGTGAACTGAAACAGTACGAACTATTTACAGTCACTAGTACGCATGCTTCCAGCACCCATAATGAAGTCGTGAAAATTCCGAATTTCCAAATTTTCCATAAACCAGGTTTCCACAAATTTTTCATCTATGACGTGGATAGAAAATACGATGGTGTAATTGGATTAGACCTTATGTCGAAACTGAAAGCCAACATGGACTTAGGTAGGAAAATTCAGAAAACTGAGGAAACTACTATACCTATCGTTTACGACCGCGAATACATAATCAACTTAGAAGCTCGCTCTGAGCACCGAGTGAAATTACCGGTGAATCTCGAAAACGGTGACGCTATTATCAATTTTACTCAATTATCCGAAAATATACGTATGCCTTCAGCTATAGTTAAGTGCGAAAACTATTTCGCGACAACCGTGATCCAAAACGCATCGGACAGAGACATGACAATGACAGTTACAAAACCGTTTAAGGTGACAAAAATTAGCGATGAAAATGAAATTTGTGACGTAAACTACAATAATGACATGACTGACGTAGACGTAGATGACTTATTGAAAGAAAACTTGAAAAAACTACGACTTGACCATTTAAATTATAAGGAAAACAAAGCTATACGAGACTTATGTGAGGAATATAAAGACATATTTTACTGTGAAGACTTACCGTTGACATTTACGAACCAAGTTAAACACCATATCAGGACAGTTAACGAGGACCCTATCTATATAAAACCATATAGACAGGCTCCAGCCCAAGCCCAGGAAATTAAAGCACAAGTAGACAAATTATTAAGGGATAATGTGGTCCAGGAGTCACATTCACCCTGGAGCGCCCCCGTTCACCTAGTTCCAAAAAGATGGATGCTTCCGGCCAGCCTAAATACCGAATGGTGATTGACTACCGCAGACTTAACGAAATTACGACCGACGATAGATACCCACTTCCCAACATTTGCGACTTATTTGATAAATTAGGTAAAAGTAGCTATTTTACAACTCTCGACTTAGCTTCCGGATACCACCAAATTGAAATTGCAAAACAAGACAGACAAAAAACTGCATTTTCCACCCAAAATGGACATTACGAATTCCTTAGAATGCCATTTGGTTTAAAGACAGCTCCGGCGACGTTCCAACGCGCTATGGATAATGTGTTGAGAGGTCTACAAGGAATACACTGCCTTGTCTACTTAGACGACATTTTAATCTATTCAAATGGTCTAGTAGAACACCTAGAAAAACTCCGAAAAGTCTTTGACAGACTTAGACAAACCAACCTAAAAGTACAACTTGACAAATCCGAATTCCTCCGAAAAGAAGTGCAATATCTAGGACATACTTTGACTAAAGACGGACTCAAACCAAATAACGACAAGATAAAGGTAGTACTAAACTATCCTATCCCAGAGACTCAGACTGAAATCAAACGATTCCTAGGTTTCATAGGATATTACCGTAGGTTTATAAAAGACTTTTCCAAAATAACGCAACCCCTAACCGCCTGCCTGAAAAAGGGTAAAAAGGTGGAAATAACCGAAAAATACAAAGAAGCTTTCCAAAAATGTAAAGAATTATTAGTAAATGCCCCAATTTTACAGTACCCAGACATGACGAAACCTTTCATCCTCACCACTGACGCCTCGGAAGTAGCAATTGGTGCTGTTCTCTCCCAAGGTACTATAGGCACAGATAAACCTGTAGCTTACGCCAGCCGTACGCTTACAGATACCGAGAGGAAATATAGCGCTATAGAAAGAGAGCTATTGGCTATAGTTTGGGCCACTAAACATTTCCGCCCCTACCTCTACGGACATAAATTCGACATAGTAACAGACCACAGACCTTTACTTTGGCTTTACCAACTTAAAGAACCAGGAAGTAAATTAACGCGCTGGAGATTACGACTCCAGGAATACGATTTCGATATAAAATACAAAAATGGCCGCAAAAACACAAATGCTGACGCCTTATCTAGGCTTAAGGTAAATGCCCTGGAATCAGAAGAAAATGACGACCGCTCTATGATAGTTAACTTAGATAGACCAACCGAACAAACGACTGACAGACAGAACGACAGTGACTCTGGCACTATTATACTCTCCGACTCGAATCGAACAGCTACAGCTAGCCCTATAGGTTTATCTGACGACGAAAGCGTAAACGAAGAGTTATTACGTAAAGAATCACATTGGCAAGTTAGGTCCGAAACCGAATCTAGCCATAGTCAAACTATTCATTCAGGTAAAGATTTAGATTCACCTGGAATCCCCATTTTGCAAGAAGCCGTAGACACAAAACCAAACCAAATACTAGTTTTTCAAAAATTTGGAAACGACATGCAAGTAACCGATTTATCCACAAAACACCAGAAAATTCTGGAAGTTTTTCTCCCAATAAATAATTTGGAAATAATTAAAGAATTTTTGAAGAAATACGTAAAACCAAAAGTTAAATATTTTATTTACTTTGAGAAATTCGAACACAGGCGCGATTTCGGAAAAACGATAATAACACTATTTAAAAAAGGCACTGTTAACTTTTATGAATGCACAGAACGCGTAGTAAATGTAGAAGACGAGAACGAACAAAAACAAATAATAGAAAAAATACACGACGGTAAAACATGTCATAGAGGCATATCAGAAACGGTTAAAAGAATCAAGCGAAACTACTATTGGCCGAACATGCAGGAAACAGTAGCAGCTGTTATAAATTCTTGTGAAAAATGTAAAGTTAGCAAATATGACCGTAAACCCATAAAACCAGTACTTCAACTTACGGAAACACAAGAATCCCCATTTCAGGAAATATTCATTGATATTTTCTCAATAGAATCAAAACATTATCTCACCATTATTGATGCCTTCAGCAAACTAGGACAAGCTTTGGAAGTACCGTCCCGATCTACCCCGGAAATAGTTAGAGCATTACTAAAATATTTCAGTTTTTATGGAATTCCCAGAAAAATCAGTTGTGATCCCGGAACCGAATTTAATAATGAATTAATGAAGGAATTAACAGATTTGCATAAAATTAAATTACATATCGGAACACCCAATAACTCAAACTCTATGGGAATGGTAGAGCGCTTCCATTCCACCATCATAGAAATTTACAGAATAGCTAAATACGAGAGGAAATACACAGATGCCGCCTCCGTAATGACCTATGCTATACTTGCGTACAATAATGCTATACATAGCGCTACTGACCTAACTCCTTTCGAAATAGTATTCGGGCATACCTCAGTTAACTCCGCTTTCGATACAGATTTCGATAAAGCTTATAAGCAGCAATTAATTAAGGACCACAGAAAAAGGATTCAGGAATTATACAAACACATTTCCCAGAAAATGAGCAAAGAAAAAGAAAATGTAGTTAGAAAAAGAGGAGGAGAATTAGGACCGAATTTAGAAGCAGGAAAAGTAGTTTTCGCCAAAGCAGTGAACAAAAGACAGGCAAAAGATAAACCCAAATACCAAAAGGCAGTAGTAACAGGAGACGTAGTTAGAAACGTAGTCCCCGTAGAAGTCAGGAACAGGCAGACCAAAGTTCCCCTTAAAAACGTGAAATGTCCTCCACAGGTGGTGCTGCCTACTTCTGATGGCATGGACATCGACCCAGGCCCTTCTGGATCGATACAGTCACCAAGACCAGGACCTTCAACTGCAAAGGATTGAAAATAATCCGGGTCTTCTACCCGTCAAGTTAGGAAAAGCATTTCTAGAGCGAAACGAATGGTCTATCGTAAAAACAATTAAATTAGAAGGATTAGCCTATGATTTAGAGCTGAACTCAAACCACTTTTCCGATTTTTGTACAAACTTAGAAACTTTCCAAAATATTTCCGCAATAAGTGGTATAAATGAGAACAAAATTCAGGTGCAATACGTAAGGGATGAAGCCATCGAAAAGTTACAGAAATTAATCCCTCAGAAAAGGGTCAAACGTGGCCTTATTGATCCGTTAGGCTCACTAGTTAAAGTTATAACTGGCAATTTGGACCATGACGACGCCGTTCATTTCGATACACTTATAGCAGACATAGATAGCCGCGAAACCGCGACATCTAATAAAATAACAATCATTTCTGAAATGTTAGATCACGTAGTTAACTCCACTAAGGTTATTGATGAAAACACTAAGATACTAAGCGATAAGATTATGAACTTAGAACAGTTTTATAAGAATAACGTTAACAGGCAAAGCTCGGAATTACTTCAGTCTCATATAATTAATGTATTTAACTTATTTATAATTAATTTCAGAACCATCTCTATGAAGCTCAGTGACATTGAGACGGCAATAGCATTTAGTAAAGTTTCCGTTCTACATAAAGTTGTTCTAAACTCCCAGGAATTATTAATGTTGTTAAAAGAAATAAGTAATGTTGAACAATTAATGTATCCAGTAAATGAGCAAAATTTAGTAAACTTAGAAGAGACATTTACGGTAAAAACCTATGCTAGGGATAGTGATGTTATATTTATAATTAATGTGCCTTTAGTTGATAACGTTACTTATAGTTATTTCAAATTGTACCCACTCCCTGTGTTCCATGATCCTAGCGAAGAAGTCTACGCCATTATCCCTGAATTCCCTTACCTAATAGTAGAAGGTAATAAGTACCGTCCAATAGTACAGGAATGCAGAGAAATAACAGCTAGAGAATTTTTATGCCCAGAGAAAGCCCTAGCCATGCATACAGCGGAAACCTGCGAGGAGCAGCTAATGCAGTTTCAACAGAATGCCACGAGATGCTACCCCCACCGAGTCGAGCTGGAAAACCTGAAAATCCAGAAAATTAGCCGAAATATGTGGATAATATTTGTGAAAATCGAGAAAACCATAGCCCAGAGATGTGGAGATGACGTAGTACAAGAACGAATCCGAGGAACATATATATTAACTATACAGAAGCCGTGCGACGTCTTCATCGATAACCTGTTAATCTACGGACACCGTTTCCACTCGTTAGATATGCCGCACTATAAGCAGGTACCTATAGTCAACCTGCCTAGTTTACCCGACAACCAGAAAATCGTCGAAGCGAATGCCGATCCGGTAAGCCTTAAGAGTGTGGACCTGGACGCCATTCAACGCCTCAACGAATTATTGAAGAAAAGCCCCAGACGCGGAAACAGCGAAATTAGTGTGAAAAGTGTTAGTGTTGCCACCATAGTGTTATATATGGTGATTATGGTCATTATAGTTTACGCGATTTGGTGGAAATATAAGTGTTTCATGCGAAGAGACAATATGGAACAGAACATTGAAGAAAATGTTAATGGGGTACCAATTCCCCTTTTAGTAGCATAAGAAAATGTCGGGAAATTGTAAAGAACAAAGTTCTCGGAAAAACTACATTTTTCCGATAACTTCGGTCTAAGGGGGAAGGCGTTACGTTCCCCGAACTTAGCTCAGTGTTGATACTGTGTCGGCCCACGCGATATCACGCCACCGCATTCCACGGCCCAGACGCAGTGTCAGCAAAGATAAGCGCCCGAGCTTTCGTTAGAATTTAAGACGTAGGTTTAAACAAGTTTAGTATCAGCTTCACTAGGAATAAGACGTGCCTAACATCGGTACATTAAATAAGTTAATTTTAATTTGTATTTTTAAAAACATTAATAAACGCTCTCGAAAGTTAACTATCTACTGTGCAAATTAAGAGATTTAAAACAAAAACAAAACTACAAATACTACAAAACGTGCATATTTTTAACCGACTTCAAAAGAGGAGTAGGTTCTCAATTCGACTGTATTTTATGTTTGTTACCTCAGAACATTCGACTGGGTGAACCGATTATGATGATTCTTTTTTATTTGAAACATGTTGCTTCGTGTGTAGTCCCGTTTTAAATTTATCGAAATCAGCTGAACCATTTTTGATAAATCAACAATAATGTGAATATTACTACATCGATCCGTGTGAACTATTCGAATCCTGTCCACGGTTGAAGTCGGTTATACCATTTTTTGCAAAAATAATAATATCATAAACAAATTATTTATTCAGGGTTATTCGAAACTGGTGTAATAAGTCGTAAGGAGAAGATTCAGACCATCATTATGAACAAATTTTATTTTTACTTCATTTACTAGCGCTCATACCGCAGTTAAACTAGGTGTTCTTTAGCGATCATCCAAGTTAAGCAACGTTCAGCACGGTCAGTCTTCGGATGGGTGACCGAGGCTGGCATTTACTACTGAGCGCTAGCGTGGCTCGGATGACACTTTAAATTGTAGGGCCCGGTTGTATTAACTGTTTAGCGACGTCAGAGGCCTTTAGGCGGTATAAAACCTCTGACACCAGGGCTAGCCTCCCGGCCTATACGAACTTACTGACTATGAAGAGAAACAGCTGTTCCGAACATTTAGTTTTACATTTAGTTCCAAGAGTCGATGAACCTTTTCCTGCTGCTACTGCTGACTTGTGTTTGCGATGTCAGGGTTGGTCCCATGTTGCAAGTTGTTCCCGATGATGAGTATAGGTACATACCTTTGAAAACTCCATGCACTTTGCAAAGCAACAGCTTGTATACAGGGTTATCTGCTTGCCCTGTACTAAGCCGAAAGGAGGTGATTCAGACCATCATTATGAACGACTCTTACTATGGGGCCAACACGGAATTCGAGAAAGAAAATCAGATGTCACATACAAAATCGCAACTAAAAATCAACAAAATGTATGGCTTAAGATATCTGACACCAGGGCTGGCCACCCGGTCTACACGAACTTACTTTTTTATGGACCAACTGATGTTTTTTTTTAATTCCGAGTTGGTCCCATAGTGAAAGTTGTTCATGATGATGGTCTGAATCATTTCTTTTGTCTTAGCACAGAGCAAGCAGATAACCCTGTAGAGTGATATTGTGAATCGGCTTAGTACAGCAGTCCTGGATAACCCTGTATTATTTGACAGTACCTATTTTAAGGTGGGCATACACGATGCGATGATTTGATCAAATTTTCGCTTCATGTCAACTGAGAGCTCATTCAGTTAATTCAAAGGTAGGAATTGGTAGTTAACTATTTGTACTACTACCTGAAACTGGGCGCACAGAACGCGATGATCGCATCAATTCATCAGATCAGTCCAGTGGAGGCCAAATATAGGTAGTTAACTATAGCTGGTTAGTAGTTATTGAGGAAACAAAATAGTACACCTCCTACCTTTGAATTAATTGAATGAGCTCCCAGTTGGAATGAAGCGAAAATTTGATCAAATCATCGCATCGTGTATGCCCACCTTTAGTATCACTGGACGTTATCTTAACGAAATGCAATAACTTGGTGTTTATAGTGGTAGGATGCTACAGTAACACGGTGTCGCAGTTGAGTGATTATGTACACCGGCAGTCCCAGAAGCGGGCCACGCCGGGGGTGCTGGCTGAGGACCGCTACGTACCCCTCTACCTGAAAATAGCAAACGGTAAGCGAAATCATTATTCTTCGACAAGTACCTACATGTAGGCCAAATCATACAACTTGGCGGCTGTAATGTTACCTGTTAAGTGAGCTTCAGTCCGAATTTGGCTATCCGCAGCTTGTAGCTAACATCACACCCGCCAAGTTGTATGATTTGGCCTTTAACAAATAATTATTATACGACGATGTGTGTGGTGTTGCTCGTAGTATATTTTGTCTAGTATAGAATTTAATTTCCTTACCGAAAATAAATGATATATATATATGTGTGTGTTGCCAGTGATGACTTATGGCACAGAAACGTGGTCTCTCACTATGGGCCCTATTAGTAAGCTCCAAGTAGCCCAACCAGGAGAGGGCTATGCTCGGAGTCTCTCTGCGAGATCGAATCAGGAATGAGGAGATCCGTAGAAGAACCATAGTTACCGACATAGCCCAGCGGATTGGCAAGTTGAAAATGACAATGGGCAGGGCACATAGCGCGGAGGACTGATGACCGATGGGGTCGAAAAGTACCGGCAAGCGCAGCGTAGGACGTCCACCCACAAGGTGGACGGATAACCTCATTAAGACCGCAGGATCGCGTTGGATGGAAGTCGCTACCAACCGGTCTTATTGAAGATCCATAGGGGAGGCCTATGTCCATCAGTGGACTTCTTATGGCTGATGGATGGATGGATGGATATTTTTTGTAATTTATTATGGTGACATTTTTATTAGACAAGTACCTACGTAAAAGCCGTCGACATACAATTGGCGCTAAATGCTCGATTTTAGTAAAAACTGGAATTTTCAATTTTTTTTGGAATTGCTTGAAAATCACTGATCAATGGTACATCAAATTTATTACAGGACTATGTCGCGATGTTACTCTACAGATAATTAACTAAATTCGAGAATCGGCGCACAAACAACGAAGTATGAGCTATCATATTATATTATCTCCGTTGTTTAGTGGCCTCCTCTTTTTTAACCGACTTCAAAAAGGAGGTTATCAATTCGTCTGTATGTTTTTTAGGGTTTCGTAACCTGTGTGTAAAAATGGGACCCTAATTACTAAGACTCCGAAGTCCGTCTGTTTGTCTGTCACCGGGCAGTATCTCATGAACTGTGATAGCTAGACAGGCTGAAGTTTTCACAGATGATATATTATTTATGTTGCCGCTATAACAACAAATACTAAAAGCAGCATAAAATAAATATTCAAGGGGGGCTCCCATACAACAGACGTGATTTATCAGGAGTTTATTGCTTGCAATTAATAACGGCAAGAGGAATGGGGCGAAGGGGGTTCCAACACGGTACAGAACCCTTCGTGCGCGAGTCCGACTTGCACTTGGCCGATTTTTTTTGTATGTATGTTACGCGAGTACAAAGCAAATTATTTACCGATTTGATGATTCTTTTTTCGTTTGCTAGATCATACTTCAGAGGTGGCGTCATTTAAATTTTATTGAAATTGGCTGAACCGGTTTTGATAAATCAAAAATAATCAAATATTGTATACATCGATTCCAGCGAACTGTGCGAAATTTCCCGAGTAAATAGAAATCTTCTAGGTAACCCTAGAGCGCATATCTGCTCAACATCAGGCAGTATGTAGTCAAACGCATACCTACCTATACGGAATTAAAAAAATTTGTACACGATTGAAGTCGGTTGTTCCAAATAAATCAATAATATTATTGAAATTCGGTTAAAACATTTGTCCATGATTGTTTCCAGGCAAGCTGACAGCAGGCGCCGAGTGCGAGCCCGAGCCGTGGTTCACGGCGGACGTCACCGTGGAGGAGGGAGAACTAATACAGAGGAGCGTGTACTCGGGATCGGAGTATGGAGCTAAACTTCTATACGACTGTCCCGCCAGCTTCACAGGTATCTCCATACTCGATCACTTGTTGCAACCTGGGACGGTTTATCTCATTAGCTCAATCCTCCAAGATTGCAACACATGTAATGGTGCCGCCACACTCTCCACGAGGCGACACGAGCACCGCAGCTGTAGCTAACTTCACACCGTATACAAGTATACAAGTCGGCGATGTGAAGTTAGTTACAGAAGTTTCTAGATAAGCTTCTGTAGCTAACTTCACATCGCCGACTTGTATACGATGTGAAGTTAGCTACAGCTGCGGTGCTCGTGTCGCCGCTCGGAGAGTGTGGCGGCACCATAGTATTTAGGTACATGTGGTTCTTAAGTATCATGTTCAGTATTATGTATTACTATATATAATAATTATTATAATAACCCTGATAGGTTATGGCAATTTAAATTGAATTGGAAAGGATTACCTACTATAACGATTTGTTAAAATGTAATTTTATTATTTTAATTAAATTTCGCAAAAAATGGCGCAACCGAATTTAATCGTGTACAAAATTCAAATAGTCGACTTTACATTATTGTTGATTTTTCAAAACGGGCTCAGCTGATTTCAATAAAATTTAAATGGGACCACCTCGGGATTATTAGAAAAAAATCTAATCGGTCACAATTGAAGAAAATATTGATGATCATACACAAACAAAATACATACAGACGAACATAGAATCTCCTCATAGTTGGAAGTCGGTTGAAAAGCAATACGTTTTCTTAGTAGACGTTACAAACACATTGCGAGATTTTCCGTATAAACATTTTCAGATATATTTTAGACAAATTTTATTTATTTAGTCTACAACACTATGTACATAGTACATCAAAACAAATAAATTAAAAAAAAACTATTGTTGTATGTATTGTAGATCCTCCAAGGTGTGAGCCGCGTAGAACGGTAGAAATCGCATCAAACTTTATCGCGGCTCTAAAGTGCGCTACTCGCTGCAGAACCCCACCCCCACCCTCACCCCCGCTGACACATACTTTGCTACTACAACATCCGCCTTACAATAGCGAAAACCCAGTGGGTTCAAATCCCGGTCCTTCACCAATGACTTTTTTGGAACTTACGTGCGGAATTTCACAGCACTGGCTCTTCGGTGCAGGAGAACATCGTGAGGCAACCTGCATACGTCCCTCAAAGAAATTTGATGGCGTATGTGAATCCACCAACCCGCACTGAGCCAGCGTGGTAGATATGGCGCATATAGTAGGCATACGTTCAACAGTGGACGGTATAGTCATCACTATCACTACATAGTATAAAACACAGTCGCTTCCCGCTGTCTGTCCCCATGTATGCCTATATCTTTAAAACTACGCAACGGATTTTGATGCGGTTTTTTTTAATAGATGGATTGATTCAAGAGGAAGGTTTACATGAATAATACTCCTGGGTGGGTCGCTAATATAGTACAATGCAAACACCATCATCACCAACATGCTTGACCTGGGCGTGAATCAAACCCACGCCTCTTGGCACAGGAGTCAGGGCCACTAACCACTGGGCCACAGAGGCAGTCAATTCATGTCAAATTGACATAAACAACTTTACCTATTCCAAACAAAACTCGTGAAAGTAAAATATAATATTAATACCCGGCAAGTCACGTGACGTGTAAGTTTAAATAACGGCCTCTTTATAACTCTCTTGCTGTTTCAGGTCAGTAGAAGAGAAAAGAAGAAGAAAAGCTGACGTCTGAGTGAAGGGCCACGCGCGGGCTCCGGCGATACCCACAGCAAGACCTACTCGTGGGATACATTTGATGTGCTGTTTTTCACATTTTTTAAATTTCTTTTACGTATATGTAATTTCTTTGTAAATCGCCTTGAAAATGTGTATAAAATTAAAAATTGTTTAACCTAGAATAGAGATTTTAACTAACGTATTTAATATTAACTAACGTTTTTAACTAATAGACTCAATGGCTGCCATCTGGATTTTTATGAATTATAGACTTTTTTTTTTAAATTAAAACCATCATATTTTAAATTCCCTATAAAACTGTTTCTTTAACATTTTTCAATAAATTTACCTGACTGCCACCTTCGATGCCATGTTATCATTGATTAACTGAGAGAAGAGATTTTTATATACAGTAATATATAAGAAAAAACATATTATAATAAATCTTTAACTTTAATAACATTTTTTATTTTAATTAACCCCAGCTGCCCGTCCCAGCATTGCCTGGGTACAATTAGCTAAAGATGATAGATTTCATGAGTATGTGTCTACCACGTCATGTATAGTTTCGTTTTATATTATTAACAGTTATATTTATGTGTTTTCATATTACAGTGATACACGATAAAAATTTCAGCCATAGAACGATCACTGCTGGACATAGGGACTGTTAGAACTCAAATAAAACTACTTACGGAAAGCAGTTTGCATTCTTAAAGCGGTCTCCCAGGCCATACCTACAATACCAACATAGCAAAACTGGACTACTCCAGGAGATATTTTGCAATGGTTTTCTTGCATCCTGTAGATTCATCAGAATTACTTTTTAGGGTTCCGTACCTCAAAAGGAAAAAACGGAACCCTTATAGGATCACTTTGATGTCCGTCTGTCCGTCTGTCCGTCTGTCAAGACCCTTTTTCTCAGGAACGCGTGGAGGTATGAAGCTGAAATTTATATCAATTACTCAGGTCTACTGTCCCTTGAAGCTGTGAAAAAATCAAACTTCTAAGCCAACGCAATCAAAAGATACAGCCGTTTATGCCGCAAATTTTGAAACTCGCAAGTACTCGCAAGGGAATCAAAACCTAAAGGGTACTTCTAGTCGACCTAGAATCTTGAAATTTGGCATGAAGCAACGTTTTATAGCACACATAAAGGAAAAATTCCGAAAACCTTAAATTTTTAGTTACATTACAAAATATATATTTTTTAATAAATATAAACTTATTACTTTTTTTGTCGTAATGAACGAACTTTGTAAACCTTGCAGGTTTGTACGGAACCCTCGGTGCGCGAGTCCGACTCGCACTTGGCCGGTTTTTATTTTAATCGTTAGACTTGTTACGGACAAACAGTCCACGATGCATAGGATAGCTATAAGATTAGTCTGATTATTTACTTATACCTATGTAAATGTATGTAAAGGACCGTCAGCCCGTAGAAATCGAATTTCGTATCATTATTCTATTAACGCGTCATAGTGACACAGAATATGTATGAGTATGCATTATGACCTAGATTAAGTAATAGTTTAAGGATGATGCAATAGTGGCGTGATCAATCGAAAAGGTGGCGTGACCTTATGTCCCCCAATCACTGCCTAGCTTTAAAAATAAAGGTATCCCGTTCTAACATAGTATCTGTTTCCGGCGGAAGTCGAACCGGAAATAGATTGCGTAAGGACAATTAGCATGCTCCTGCCGGCGCGTGCTAATACAAGCTACAAGTATCGTCGGTTCGTCGAGAACGTTTGCCCTGTGATTACGAGGGGACAAACAGCGCCGAGTCTACGAGTCATCGTTAAAGCCAAGCGTTATAGAAGAGGCTTTGTTCGTCGTGTGAGAAGGCTCATACTGAGATCGCCAACGGGTGACCACGACGTGGAAGACCGCCGTCGGGATCGCCGCCAGGTTCGCCGTGCTGCGTCGAGCGTCGGGGCGTCGCGCGCCGCTACGGCGAGACTGTCGAGCGTCGTGTGCCGAGCATCGAGCGTCGGGGCGTCGCGCGCCGCTACGGCGAGACTGTCGAGCGTCGTGTGCCGAGCATCGAGCATCGGGGCGTCGCGCGCCGCTACGGTGAGACTGTCGAGCGTCGTGTGCCGAGCATCGAGCGTCGGGGCGTCGCGCGCCGCTACGGCGAGACTGTCGAGCGTCGTGTGCCGAGCAAGAGCGTCGGGGCGTCGCGCGCCGCTACGGCGAGACTGTCGAGCGTCGTGTGCCGAGCATCGAGCGTCGGGGCGTCGCGCGCCTCTACGGCGAGACTGTCGAGCGTCGTGTGCCGAGCATCTAGCGTCGGGGCGTCGCGCGCCGCTACGGCGAGTCTGTCGAGCGTCGTGTCCCGAGCATCGAGCGTCGGGGCATCGCGCGCCGCTACGGCGCGACTGTCGAGCGTCATGTGCCGAGCATCGAGCGTCGGGGCGTCGCGCGCCGCTACGGCGAGTCTGTCGAGCGTCGTGTGCCGAGCATCGAGCGTCGGGGCGTCGCGCGCCGCTACGGCGAGACTGTCGAGCGTCGTGTGCCGAGCATCGAGCGTCGGGGCGTCGCGCGCCGCTACGGCGAGTCTGTCGAGCGTCGTGTCCCGAGCATCGAGCGTCGGGGCATCGCGCGCCGCTACGGCGCGACTGTCGAGCGTCATGTGCCGAGCATCGAGCGTCGGGGCGTCGCGCGCCGCTACGGCGAGTCTGTCGAGCGTCGTGTGCCGAGCGTCGAGCGTCGGGGCGTCAAGCGCCGCTACGGCGAGACTGTCGAGCGTCGTGTGCCGAGCATCGAGCGTCGGGGCGTCGCGCGCCGCTACAGCGAGACTGTCGAGCGTCGTGTGCCGAGCATCGAGCGTCGGGGCGTCGAGCGCCGCTACGGCGAGACTGTCGAGCGTCGTGTGCCGAGCATCGAGCGTCGGGGCGTCGCGCGCCGCTACGGCGAGACTGTCGAGCGTCGTGTGCCGAGCATCGAGCGTCGCAGCGCCGCCGGACTTTGGGCAGTATTACCGCGCCGGTACGTTCACAAGGGAAGCGGGCCGGACTGTCGTTCCTACCAGTTGCTAAGCCACCGCAGTACTTGTGTTCCCACCCTTCCTATCCCGCACGATTTCCATCCCTGAGGGAGCGTACCCCGCCTTAACTGGGCCCTCTCCCGAAGGACTGTTAGGGACCGTTAGGCAATTGGTAGGGCTGTTAGGGGCATCAAGTGCCAGAAACTATGCCAATTGAAAGGAGCCCGATCAAGACAAGATCGCAAGCAGAGAAGCAAACAATGCAAGACTCACCAGCGTCTCCGTCTGAGTTGGGACCGTCCACATCGAACGCACCCGTGGTACCACTCCAGATTACGCAACACCCGCCACCGGAGCGACAAGTTGAACAACAACAACAAGCGCCACGTGATCAACCAGTGGAGCGAGCCTTGTCTGTTAGATCGACACAAAGTGCCGAGGCACGGATAAGGCAACGTAGATTAGAAGCTGAAGAGAGCCTAGCCAACATACGAAGAGACCAGTTGGAATTACAGGCACTTCTAATGAAGAAACGTCTCGCGGCCGACGTCGCGAATATCCGCGAGGAAACGGATCGCGACAGCGTGATCGCCGCCGCCGTCGCCGAGGACACCGATACGAGTCGTCGAGTAGATGAATGGCTACAATACAGTCGCCCACGGGGGGAGCCGCTACGGGGGGAGCTGCGCGAACCGAACACGAACCAACCGGAAACAGGGCACGTGAGATATCTTTCGCCGCCGAGGAGAAACCAAGACGCGGTTGAACGAGAGAGATATCACAGTTCGTATGAAGAAACAAGAAGGCACCGATCGCCTACGCCTGGGAGGTCCCGAGACAGAGGGATAGACCGCCTAGCCGACGTGTTAGAAAAAATGGTACGACAGCGAGCGCCGCCGAGACAGGCGCATGAGTTACCTATTTTCAGCGGCGCCGTCGGAGAATGGCTACCATTTAAGGCTGCGATGCGCGAGTCGACGAAGATTCACAATTTTTCGCCGGCTGAAAATCTAGCGCACATACGGGCGTGTCTCAGAGGCGAAGCGAGACAGGCTGTGTCGGCATTACTATATTTAGCATCGGACCCGTCACAAATCATGAAAACATTAGAGCAATAAGGAAGACCAGAAATAATAATTGATCAGGTGCTAGGCGACATGAGAAAACTACCGCGCCTTAACCCTAACACAACGGCCGTAGAACTAAATGCATTCGCTATAAAGTTGCAAAACATCGTCATGACCATCGACAGCATCGACGAGCGGGGATATTTACAGAATCCGATGTTAGCACGGAAGATTACGGAGAAGCTGACACCACACGTCAAGTCGCGGTGGTGCGATTACGTAGAGGATAAAGGCAGTCGCTCAGAGCCTGAGATAATAACACTAGCAAAGTTTCTCATGAGATAGGCCGAGCGAGCGATGCGCCACACGTACTCAACGTCAGCTACATGTGCTATGTCGGCGGCAAAGGCAACATATAGTAACAACAACAAACCTATGAACACGAACGCGACCCTGAGAAAAGGCGCGAAAGTATATGCGACCACTGATGCCACGCTGAGTGCAGGTCAATGTTTAGCTTGTGGCAATGAACACGCCACACCGAGTTGTAAAAAGCTAACATCGATGACCGTTCCGAAGCGGTGGGAGTGGGCGAAGGAAGCACGCGTATGTTTTCAATGCCTCAACAGTAAACACAGGCGCTATAGATGCACGGCCCGGAAGTGCGGGACAGATGAGTGCCGTGAACCGCACCATGCACTTCTACACGCATCTAGAGAACGATGCGCCACCGAACCTGTAGCTCAAGATGACGTAGCAACATCGGCATCGACGCACCTTGCGGGAACGAACAAGCAAGTGCTGTTGAAAGTATGCCCGGTCACGCTAAAAGGGCTACACGGGACTGAAGTAAACACCTTTGCATTGCTCGATGAAGGATCGACAATCACGCTGATTGACGACGAGATCGCCACGATGATAGGAGCGAGGGGCCCGGTACGACCTCTACGCATCCACGGCGTAACGTCTAGTCAGAGAGATCCGGAAAGCCGCGTCGTAGAACTAAGGCTACGCGGTCGAAGCCGGAGTGATTTTCACACGATCAACGCAAGGACGGTGTCGAATCTCGTGCTAGGTAGCCAGTCGGTAGACGACAGCCTCCTGGACTACGAGCATCTTCGCGAATTAAAACCAGAAGATGTATGTTATACGGAAGGAAGGCCCCGTATATTGATAGGAGCCGACAACTGGCATTTAATTGTCACGCGAAAATTGTTGACAGGAAAGAAAAGTCAACCTGTGGCATCGCTAATGCATTTAGGATGGATAGTGCACGGCTCTACGCCTCGTAGCGTCGTAGCACAGAGCGAGAGAGTGCTACACGTGCATACCGCCCAAGACATCGTGCGTAGCGAGATAACGCCGCCCAACTGTAACGACGAGTTACATGAACTTGTAAAGTCACATTTTCACATGGACGCGCTAGGCATCGAACGGAAAATCATGCCTAATGTGAATGAGGAACGCGCCGTGGAAATATTTGAAAAGACAGCGACACTGATAGACGGTCGCTACGAAGTAGGTTTGCCGTGGACATTGGACAACGCATGTTTACCGCCCAGCTACGACATGGCGTTAAGTCGCTTGCGCGGGATCGAACGTAAGTTAGACAGATGCCCGGAATTAAAAGAGGCATACGCCATGGAGATTAACAAGCTGCTGAAGAAAGGATATGCGACTCGATGCGACAAGGACCACGTGGATAACCCACTTGTGTGGTATTTACCGCATTTCGCGGTAATAAATCCCAATAAGCCCGGGAAAGTCAGAATAGTCTTTGACGCGGCCGCCAAAGCGAACAGAATATGTCTGAACGACACGCTTTTGGACGGATTGGACCTTCTCAAGGCCTTGTACGGGATTTTAATACGCTTCAGAATGAAGCCGGTGGCCGTCGTAGCCGACATATAAGAAATGTTCTTGCGCGTGAAGATACGCCGTGAGGATAGCGTAGCGCATCATTTCTTGTGGCGCGGCGATGAAAGAGAGAAGCCACCACAGAAATATGAAATGAAATCGATTATATTTGGAGCCAGAAGTTCACCGTTTATTACGCATGCGCTCACCTACCGCGCTATAACCGAGAACCACTATATGGACGACTGGGTCGACAGCTTCGACGACAAAGACACAGCGATACGCGCTATAAGTGAAGTGCGCGAGGTGCACAGTAACGCGGGCTTCGAGATGGCGGGATGGCTGTCGAACGAACCGGACATCTTAGGTTCGATTCCCGATGAGGACAAGGCGTCCGCCCCTAGAGAACTGGGACACAATGCGCAAGGAAAAACCTTAGGCCTCATTTGGTTACCCGACAGCGACGAACTCGCATTTAACACCAACATGCACCGAGTGCCAGAAGACGTGAAGGACGGCACGAGAACGCCGACAAAGCGCGAAGTGTTAGCTGCGGTCATGTCAATATATGACCCGCTTTGTCTTTTAAGTTGCTATCTCCTAGAGGGACGATATCAAGTTCGCGAGCTTTGGAGACAACATAAAGGCTGGGACGAACCAATACCGCCTGAAAACGCAAGTGAATTCAGGGACTGGCTTCAGGATCTAGACAACATAAAATCGCTACGCTTACCGCGATGCTACGGGGAGCTACGTGACGTCGTAGCACGAGAGCTACATGTTTTTTGCGACGCGAGCGATCAAGCGTACGCATGTGCTATTTACTGGCAATACGTAGCGAACGACAGATCGGTGAAACTAACCTTAGTAGCCGGTAAAACAAAGGTAGCACCGCTCAGACCACAGAGCATACCTCGGATGGAATTACAAGCGGCCTTGATCGGAGCTAGGCTAGCTGCCGAGGTTTTAAAAGAACTGGGGGAATATGCGAGCCCAGTAACGTATTGGAGCGATTCAAAAACCGTGCTCCATTGGATTCGTAACGATGCTGTGCGATACACGCCATTCGTAGCTCATCGGCTAGGAGAGATTGCCGAGCTAACAAACGTAAAACAATGGCGGTGGGTACCGACGGCATATAATGTCGCAGACAATGCGACTAGACGCGGGAAACGCGCTTGAAAACTACCGGGCCGCGGTTTTTGTATGAACCGCCGGAAACCTGGCCCGAAGAAGAAAGAACGGAACCGGACCACGAGGAAGTCTTAGCGAATCGTGCAGAGGACGAATCTCCATTGATTACGATGACGCGGTTCTCTAAGATGGAGCGATTAGTACGTGCGGTCGGTTACGTCCTTTTATTTATCGATAAATGCCGACGTCGCGAGAAGGAATTAACAGCGCGTCATTTGAAAGCGGCCAAGCTCTTGTTGCTGAAACAAGCGCAACAAGAAAGCTTCGCGACCGATATAAAATACCAACAGAAAGGTAAAAATATCGAAAAAGGGAGCCGACTACGAACGCTCGACCCTATAATCGATAAAAACGGTATTTTGCGCCTACGCGGGAGAATACGAGCCGCCGCGATACCGGATGAACAAAAGAACCCGCCGATAATATGCGGAAAACATCATTTAACGATGTTAATAATACGTCAAGAACACGCCGAGAATCATCACGTGGGGCGTGAGACTATCGCCAACAATATAAGGCAGCGCTACTGGGTGCTACGGCTGAGGCCCGCCGTTAGAGCCGCGCTGAAAAATTGTACGCGGTGTAAACTGAGTAAGGGAAAGCTACCAGTTCCGATTAAGGGCGATTTACCCGAAGCAAATCTAAGCGCGTACACACGTCCGTTCTCACGCTGTGGTATCGACGGATTTGGGCCAATGAATGTAACAATTGGTCGAAGACATTCGAAGAGATTCACATCGAACTACTCTCCAGTCTGAGAAAGGAAAGCGCAATTATGGCCTTCCGAAGAATGGCCGCGAGGCGTGGCTGGAGTGAAATCTATTTTTCAGACAATGGTACGAATTTCCGGGGCAGCGAAATGGAATTAAAAAAGGCAAACGAGGAATGGATGCCTTCGCTACGCGACTACGCGCTGAAAAAACGCGCGGAATGGCGTTTCATTGACCCAGGCGCTCCTAACCAAGGCGGCGCATGGGAGAGAATGATACGCACTGTAAAGGATGCGCTATATGTCACGATGCGAGAGCGCGCGCCGAAAGAGGAAGTTCTAATAACGGTATTAACAGAAATCGAATACACCGTGAGTTCGCGCCCGCTGCTTCACGTATCGACTGACGATGATGATGATGAAGCGCTAACTCCTAATCATTTTCTGCTCGGCTCAGGCAATGCGACGCCTACCACTGGAGCCTGTGACGTAGCGGATAGACGTCTGTGGAGAGCCTCGCAAGCGCTAGCAGATATGTTTTGGAAACGTTGGTTAAAAGAATACCTACCAACTTTAACGCCAAGAGGCGAGACTAGATCAAAGTCGTATGAAAATGTAAAGGTCGGCGACCTAGTGATTATTGCCGACGGGCTGTTGCCGCGAAATATGTGGCCTCGCGGGCGAGTCGCAGCTACATATCCCGGGAAAGACGGCGTGGTGCGTAGTGTGGACGTGAATACGCGGGGCGGGATGTTTCGACGTCCAGCTCGAAGACTGCTTGTCCTTCCACTTGGCTTAGCTTCGTAGAACTGCGCTGGGGGGAGAATTGTTACGGACAAACAGTCCACGATGCAGAGGATAGCTATGGGATTAGTCTGATTATTTACTTATACCTATATAAATGTATGTAAAGGACCGTCAGTCCGTAGAAATCGAATTTCGTATCATTATTCTATAAACGCGTCATAGTGACACAGAATATGTATGAGTATGCACTATGACCTAGATGATGATGGATGATGATGGATGATGCAATAGTGGCGTGATCAATCGAAAAGGTGGGGTGACCTTATGTCCCCCAATCACTGCCTAGTTTTAAAAATAAAGGTATCCCGTTCTAACATAGTATCTCTTTCCGGCGGAAGTCGAACCGGAAGTAGATTGCGTAAGGACAATTAGCACACTCCTGGCGGCGCGTGCTAATTGTCGCAGTGTGATTAGCATTAAGTAATAAGTATAGATAAGGTCCTTTGTTTTGTTGTGCCCGCTCGATCCCCCGCCCTATCACTGCAGGAGTCCCTCAAGGCTCAGCAATGGCCCCTGTGCCTAATTCGCTCTACACATGCGACATTCCCCGTTCTCCCAACGTTGAGGACCCTCCGGATCTGTCAGAAGATCGGTTAGATTCACTCCAAATAGTCAACCAGCTCAACCCATTACGGCCACAGGGCACACCCCTTCTGGGGTGCCCGGGCAAGTCTGATCTCCCCCGCCGGGTGACGGCCCAAGCCGAGGTCCGTACCTTCTCAGGTGCCCTTGCGCTAGTCACCCTATAACCTAATCTTAGGGCTCAGCCGCCTTCCGCGCTCGCCCATGTCCGGTAAGCTGTACAGGCCTCAGTGGCCAACAGCTATAAGTCATTAAAAAAATATTTATATTTTGTTATTCGCACTTTAATTGTTCGCATTGTTTTGCTTTAATAGTTCACTCACACTTCATTTGTATTGTCTGCACTAATTACCCGCATTGTTTGTGCTAATTATAATTACTACTGTATTCTGTTGAATTGTATCGAGACGCTGAAGAACCTGAACCTGTAGCTGTACTCGCCAATCACCTATGAGAATAAAAATATATGTACAGTCCACATTGCTACGTTGTTTGTTTGGAAATCCCGAGTAGGATCCCAACAACTACCTAGGTACCTAATCATAGATAGGCCGGTAGGTACAATGACCTAGATTAGACCATCACGTCAGCAACAGGACAGGGCGTCCACTGCCTAGGTAAGGTAGGTAACCTAGGTTCCTACCTTGCCTAATCCTTTAGGCGACCGCATCGATTAGGAGTTCCGCTATGGTATGGTCCCGGTATGGCATCCTTGCAAAATATAGGTACCTACCAAAAACTGCCAAAAAGTCCCGCTATGGCACCTATAAATTATAATTATAAATATTAGGGGACATCTAACACACGGCCTCTGACCCCAAACTAAGCATAGCTTGTGATATGGCTGCCAGAGACTGATATACCTACTACATATACATACATATTTTTAAATACATACTTATATAGATAGTACCTAAATAACACCCAGACACAGAACAAACACCTATGTTCATCACACAAATGTTTGCCCTGGGTGGGGATCGAACCCACGCCTCTTTGACCCAGAAGTCAGGGTCACTAACCACTGAGCCACCGAGGCAGTGTGTTTTAGTTCTACGCCAAACAAGGTAGGACCTATGTCAGAGTAGCTACCTACTCAGAGTAGCACTGCTGGATGACGACCCCGATTCAGTGATTCGGTTATGGCTTCTTGACTTCTCGTATTGGTCAGATTTCATAAATGTTTCTTTTTTTCGTGGAATTTATGATCTGTTTATTTTGAGGTTCTGCAAACGAGATATTTAAAATCTATTCAATAGTGTAAGAGCAATATATTTCGACAGAGCTCGCTTTTGCTCTGAAAAAAAAAACAATCGCTAAGGTTACCATTAAAGTTCACATTTTTTATCCCGCTCGGCTTCGAACGGGTCTAATAATATCATATATTATTTTCGATTCACAAATTCAATAGTAATTTCTGTTATTTATAAAGTTTTATGGAGAAATTCTGTAAATTTTACTGACATTTGAACCTCTTATATTTTGCTATTTCAAAGTTTTACTGCTTCGGAATATGACGAATCTTGTAATATAATTTATTTTAAACCAAATAGTGTCGTGTAGCAAACGTTTTTGGCGACAATATTACTAAATTGACGAAATAAATTGATAAATAATAAATCAGCGTATTTAGCGCTAATGGTGAGCATTATTGGAACTATTTTCAAGTCATGCCCACCCGCGCCGCACCAGCTTCGTAAAGTTTTAGACCGTATTAGACAGATGGCGCTGTAAGTAAGAAAATGATACTCCGTGAAACCATTTAGTCCGATGGCTGAATTTGAGAACTAACTACTATGGAGACTAAATACTAAGGACTAAGCGATTGAGGCGCCAAGTCTCGGAGTCATGTGTAATTGTGTATGTGTATAGGCGGAATGAAACATAATATTTGGTGGTTGTGAAGTTATAGCTGCGAGCTGCTGATAAGATAACCCAATACTGAGTGAAGCTCAGTGAGCAGTGAGTTGTAGCTAACTTCACAGCCGCCGAGAACTTTGATTTGATACTTCACATACTTATAGCCCACCGACCTATATGTGCATGTTACTGTTATGTAGTATTTAAGATTATCACATAAGTGAGACAAAATGTTTCTTGTGATACAACAACAAAGATCTTTGAACCTAACATTTTTAATCTATAGCGATGCAAAAGAACATTCTCGGAATCTCTCTGCGAGATCGAATCAGGAATGTGTAGGTCCGTAGACGGACCAAAGTTACCGATATAGCCCAGGAGATTAGCAAGTTGATATGACAGTGGGCAGGACACATAGCTCGGAGGACTGATGACCGGGGTCTAAAAGTGTTCGAGTGGAGACAACGTATCAGCAAGCGCAGCGTAAGAAGTCTACCCACAAGGATTAGGATCGTAAGATGTACGCACGGCGGTGATATCTACATCAGAAGGCAAATCCGCGGGTCGTGATGGATTGAGCATACGAGCAGCGCTCGCTTTGTTGTACAACTTATGCATAATTAGACTTCAATCGTGTACAAAATTCGAATAGTTCGCTCGAATTAATGTATAATTTTTAGGGTTCCGTACCCAAAGGGAAAAACGGGACCCTATTACTAAGACTTCGATGTCCGTCTGTCCGTCTGTCTGTCTGACACCGGGCTGTATCTCATGAACCATGATAGCGAGGCAGCTGAAATTTTCACAGATGATGTATTTCGGTTGCCTCTATAACAACAAATACTAAAACCAAAATAAAATAAATATTTAAGGGGGGCTCCCATACAACAAACCCGAAATTTTAGACGTTTTTCGCTCTATATTAATAATGGTACCAGGTAGATGCTTGAAATGTTCACTGAATATTTAGTTTTATATTCCCTTCAATAATAAATAATAAAATTAAAATAAAATAAATATTTAAGAGGGGCTCCCATACAGTACGGAATAACGGAACCCTCCAAGCGCGAGTCCGACTCGTACTTGGCCGATTAATTTTTTTTCATTATTGTTGAGTATTCAAAAATGGCTCAGCCAATTTCGAAAAAAAATAAAAGGGACCATCTCGGGAGTATACCCTTTCAACTAATTTTTTTTTTCAAATCGTTTCTGAATTGGCTGAAATATCGATGAACATACACAAAAAAATACATACAGACGAACATAGAACCTCCTCCTTTTTGGAAGTCAGTTAGCAAACTCCGGACCTGTCATAAAACAACACAACTGGGGATTTGTCAGATATCGCCAACTTTCGCACAATCTCTTTAGCAACGATCGTTGCAAAAATATAGCGTTTATGTACTCAGCGCTCGTAGCTTAGGGTGTTCGTCAGCGATCACCTAAGTTATGCTACGTTCGGCACGGTCAGTCTTCGGATGGGTGACCGCGGGTGGCATTTACAATTGAGAATTACCGTGGCTCGGATGAGACGTTAAATTGTGTATTGTTGTATTAAACGTTTAGCCAGTTCAGGCTGCTTAAAAACTGACACCAGGGCTAGTCACTCAGCCTAACCATACAAACTAATTTAATGCAAAACTATTTGATAGCACTCTTAACTCGTAATAAAATAGATACTCTAAAGTTATGTAACTCAAATAATATGTACCTACTCTTAAGTTACATGACGAGAAGCACGTGTTCGACCCGGGCTGCGACATTGTAGGTACTGTGTAGGTAAAGTGCTGTCAAACATTACTCAATTGGTAATTATTTTTGCAAAAATGGCACCAACGACTTCCACTTTGTACAGAATTCGAGTAGTTTGCACGAATAGATGTGACATCCATGTACATTATTGTTGATTTATCAAAAACGGCTTAGCCAATCTCGATACAATTTAAATGGAACCACCTCGGGAGTATCGGGAGTACGTTCCCTTTCGAAATAAATTCGCTGTATGGGGTTGACTTCAGTTACAACCTGTACATACATGGCGTGATCGAGGCGCTTAGGGAGCAACATATCGGCTGTCACAGACGGCGTGGGTTTTTGACCGACGAAACGGAGGAGGTACTGAATTCGACGCGTATATTTTTTTTATTTTTTTTTCATGTGTAACCACGCATACCTCTTTACGTAATAATCCGATTTTGATAATTCTTTTTTTTTACTGGAAAGAAATAGTATAAGTACTTCGAAATTGGTCCCATTTAAATTTTATCGAATTTGGCTGAGCCATTTTTGATAAATCGACAATAATGTGAAAAATGGTATATCGATCCGTGCGAAATATTCGCGAATTTTGTACACAGTTGAAGTCGGTCGTGCTATTTTTTGAAAAAAATAATTATAATATCATAAGCTACGGGGACGATAGTGGGCCTAAGCACTTCGGTTTGAGGTCTTCGGAAACTGTTTAACATCTGAGAGCTATGCGATGTTTCACGGTTTGAAATACAATGTTAGGAAGAGTCCATGTTTGGTTTTCCAGTAAAGATTAAGGAGGGTGATCGACGTTCGAATATTGACCTTAATTTTCATTGTGGTGGACAGAAAAGTTTGTAGGGCGGGCACCGGCCGCCGCCGCCGTCCTCGCTACGCGTGTCTACTTATATGCTGAGAAAGATGAACGAGTTTTCCGATTTGGCAGCACGAGCATCACTGAGCTAACGTAACAACAACTACACGAACATTTCTACTCCTATATACTCTCACACGGAAGTTCAAAAGGTCTCAGCAGCTACACTTAGACACAGACATCCACAGACAGACTTAAACGGATGCTGCTTAATAATATGTAGTAATAGTAGGTAGTTGACCGAGCGAAAGCGAAGGTCTCTGTTTTAACACGGCGATTTTGCTTTCTTCCGTCTCGATGTTGGTTTTCCTCTACAGGTCGCATTTTTCAACAAATCTCGACGAAATTTGGTACACAGGTTCTATTCATTAATGGATTTTTTGTCGTTGGCGACTTTATAAGGGGAAGGGTATTTTCTTTAAAAAAGGTGAAAAATTTGCTATCGCGCTATTTATCAGCTGATTTCGATATTATAAGGAGATTGTTTAGCTTTAGTATCTATACCCTAACAATATTTGTGAGTATGAACCAAATCGGTCAAGAGCGAGTCGAGACATAGTCTCATGAAGATTCAGTTAAAGAGATGTGTCGCGAGGTCTACTGTTCAGAGAACTACTAGTATGTATATTTCACTATTTTACGAACGTGTATTAGGATATCGATGTTATGTATCTGTCTATGTTTATGATCATAAAATATATAGGATGTTCTATGTTCGTCTGTAGTATGTTTTTTTTTGTGTACGTTCGTCGACATTTACCTACGCCAATTGTGAACTGATTCAAAAAATTATATTTGTAGTTCAAAAGTATACTCCTGAGGTGGTTCCATTTAAATTTTATCGAAAGTGGCTCAGCCATTTTTGAAAAAACAACAATAATGTAAAAGCTGTATACATTGATTCGAGCGAACTATTCGAATTTTGTACACAAGTAAAGACGGTTGTTTGGGTGTGTTTTTTGCTAAAAATAATTATTATAAGTTATTTTTATTTCTGGTATTATCTTTTAATACGATGCCCATCAGTGGACGTCCTATGGCTGATGGATGGATATACCTTTATTTATGTTATCCTCTTCACGCTGAGGTTTCCTAAAAGAGATCGTTTGCAGCAATAAGGCCGTCATTTTGTCTCACATATCAAAATGTTTTTTTTTTCATTTTACCTAGTTATAATTTGGTGTAACTGTAAAGAAGTTTGTACACTACTTTCGACACTTCCGCCAAACATCGACGTCGTTACACCGGGCGGACATTCCTGTTCCTGCAGTACATCCATTTTAATGAACTTAGTGGTTACCTACTCAACATCAAAAGATAAATGTTGTTTAAGTACTTAAAACAAAGAAACCGTGTCATTGAGCAACATGACAAAAATTCAAGTATTAGGTAACAACATTTTTTATCTACACGCGCGTTATTCGTGTTGGATGTTTCAGTTTTTGCTGCTTTTGATAATTCTCTATCACCGGATACACTACAGTGTTCACTAGGTAACCACAGTTTTCCTGTTAGTTTAAATACTAAAAATAAAATTACTCATTTGTTACATCCGAGTCGTATAACTTAATATTATTTGAACTTAATTAACATCTACATATATACCTACATATATGTCGTAGAAAAATATGATAATCCGTTTTATTGCAAAGTCCTTGGAATTTTGCAAAAACAAGGATAATTCGACATTGGCTATGATAATTCTCAATCTTACTGAAAAAAGTTAGAATTTTTTCATAAATACGAGTTGCTTTAGTAAGATTTGATAACCAAATCTAACCTTTACTCTGATTGGCTTGATTTTGGTTTACTTGCCAATAAAAGTGATTACTGTATGTGATAGGTCCATATTGTACCTTGTTGTTTCTTTTTAGGGTTCCGTACCCAAAGGGTAAAAACGGGACCCTATTACTAAGATTCCGTCTGTCCGTCAGTCTGACTGTCTGTCTCCAAACTGTATCTCATGAACCGCTATAGCAAGAAAGCTGAAATTTTCACAGATGATGTATTTCTGTTGCCGCTTTAACAAAAAATACTAAAAACAGAATAAAATTCATGCCTGTGTAATGTGTATACCGATCGCATAGCCGGGACCAGGAGACGACTAGACTCAGTGAATACCGCAGTGAGGCGGCGGATGCTGCTCAGCTCAGCTACCCTTCGGACCAATTAGTGATCCTGGGGGACTTTGATGGCCACCACCCACAAGGAGTGGCTTCACCCATACCTGGACACAAACCATGCTGGGCTTGAAACGCGCAAGCGAGCCTTAACGCTAGATCTTACACAGCTGGTGGTTCAAGGCGCCACACGGCTACGTAAAAATACTCGTTGAATAAGTAAGTGTAAGGTTCCGTACTAAAACGCGGAACCCTAAAATTATTCTACACGTTCCTATGATTTATTCCGCAAAACAAAAAATGATGAAATTATAGCAATTTCATATCGACGTGACGTCAATAGCCCTGACTTCCGAACTTTGACGCTGACCTTTGAAGCTTATCTTTATCATTGCCTTTTTAATTAGGTAGCTTAACATTGCTTTGTCACGCACTTTAATTTGTTGAAACACGTACTTATTGTTTTGATAAATAAATAATCTAACTTACATAACGGATCTATTTAACAGTAATAAGCTCTTGCCTGCGGCTTCGCCGGCGTCATATTTAAATTTTTGTGATATTCCATAGAAACCTTTTGTTTTTCCGAGATAAAAAGTAATTAATAAAAGTCACTCTCCGAGGTTTGAACTACAGCTATGCCAAAAATCGGCCAAGCGTGAGTTGGACTCGCGCACGATGGGATCCGTACCGTATGGGATCCCCTTTATATAATTTATTTTAAATTAATTATTTACTTTTGAAGTGAATATACAACTAAATATTCTCTGAATATTTAAATAATAATTGTTTTTTTTGTACGGGAGACCCACTCAAATATTATTTTATCTTAATTTAATTATTTATTTTTAAAGTAATTATTAAAATTAAATATTCTGTAATTACGTGTTACTGTCATTAATATTGAACGAAAACCGGTGAAAAATTCAGGTTTGTTGTATGGGAGCCCCCCTTAAATATTTATTTAATTATGTTTTTAGTATTATTTGTTATAGCGGCAACAAAAATACATCATCTGTGAAAATTTCAACTTTCTAGCCATCACAGTGCATGAGATACAGCCTGGTGACAGACAGACAGACTGACGAGTCTTAGTAATAGAGTCCCGTATTTACCCTTTGGATACGGAACCCTAATAATCAGCTAAGTGCGAGTCGGACTCGTGCACGAAGGGTTCCGTACCGTGTGGCGGCCTCCCTTAATATATTTTATTTTAGTTATTTATTCTTAAAGTAAATGTATAACCAAACATTTTCTGTGAAAATTTCAAGCATCTTATTTGTTGTTATAGCGGCAACAGAAATACGTTATTTGTGAAAATTTCAATGTTCTTGCTTGTCACCGTTCATGCTCCCGCACTCCGCCCCGCTGCGGCCCGACATAATGTGCGCGAACCTTAAAAATACTTTTTTGTATACACAGTTACACTATTTCGTAAAAAATCTAGGCGTTGTATACTATGAGCAAGGTGAGAGCATTCACCAAGATTTTTTTTATGAATATTTTGTGAAAATTTCAGGCATCTACCTGTCACAGTTATTAATAGCGAGCGAAATACGGCTTTAAATTCTGTTATGTTGTATGGGAGCCCATATTAAATAAATTTAAATTAAATTATTTTAAATCGAAGATCTTTGTATGAACACGGCAATTTTGCTTTCGTCTGTCCAGATGTTTTCGTCTGTTGGTCGCATTATTCAACTAATTTCGACGAAACTTGGTACACAGGTTTTGTGTACCTAAGTATTAGATTTTTTTTGTCGTCGGCAATGTTTGATTGGGTTGATTGGATATTTCCCGTAAAATGGAGAAAATTGCTTTCGCACTATTTAACAGCCGATTTTGATAATAATTGTCAAGATTGTTTACTATCTGAATTCTGACAAGATATTATGCGACTATGAACCAAATCGGTCAAGACCGAGGCTACGAAGTATTTAGGCATATAGGAATAATAAAGGTAAGTATATAGGAATAACATAGGCTAACGAAGATTTAATTAAGGAGATTTGTCGCGAAATCTACTGCTCAGAGAACTACTAGTTATAATCCTACTTCCTACTAATATTATAAGGGCGAAAGTTTGTGAGTATGCATAGATGTTTGTTACTCTTTCACGCTAAAACGGCTGAACCGATTTGGATAAAATTCGGTACGAAGGTAGCTTATTAGACCTTGGATTAACACGTAGGCTACTTATTATCTCGGGCTAACGCGGGTAATACCGCGGGGTGCAGCTAGTTTAATAATATCTGAAGAAACAACTGAAGTTGCATAAGTACTGGACAGTTTGCTTGACTCTTGTTTAGAAAATATATATTTGAATCTTGACGCATGGTTCGGATTTCGGACCGGACTATCAAATGAGTACCATCCATACGGTACAGGTCCCTTTGTGCGTGAGTCCGACTCGCACTTGGCGGATTATTTCAAGTTTGGCGACCTTTATCTCAAAAATAATATCTACGTCAAACAAAAAAAGGTTTATTGTAAACTTACATTCATTTTAAGCTCACCCCCACTTTCCATCCGTATGAAAGCTTACACAGTACTGAATTTTTTGAGTAAGTACCTATTTGAAATTGAGATCCATACTAAAACTATCATTCATAATGTACAAGTAGGTAATTGGTTCATTGAATACCTAAATGTGGGAGATATGAGGCTTTGTGACATAGGGACGGACAGACGGATGGATACAACGAAATTATACGCGTTCCTTGTTTTATTACGGAACCCTAAGAATCTAACACGAGGTTTGTTCATGTACTAAGATAAGAATATTATGGCCTCGACCTCGCCGCTATTCCGGGAGATATCAGTCTGACCTGTGTGGGTGTCAAAACATGCACATCATAAGTTTAGATACGTTTTGATTATATAACTTAACTAGTAGTTTTCCAAACAGTAGACCTCGCTGGTATTAAATAGGTACATGTATAGCATATTTGATAGTTTAGTTTTTATCATCATCATAATTATCCTCACCATCTACGGAAGCTTATCATACGCGTGTCTCGACACGCACTTGACAACTTATTGTCACATGTACCATTTCTGAGATATAGGTCGCCAAAGTTGAAATAAAATAATCGGCCAAGTGCGAGTCGGACTCGCACACGAAGGGTTCCGTACAGTATGGAAGCCTCCCTTAATATATATATTTTTTTCTTTTTTGAAGGAAATGTAATAGTTAACATTCTGTGAATATTTCAAGTATCTTCCAGTTGTTGTTATTGAAGTAGAGTAAAAAAATAACGTTTCTTGTATGGGTGCCCCCCTTATATATTTATTTTAATTGAGTTATTTATTTTTGCAGTGAATATTTAATTCAATATTATATGAATATTTCAAGTATCTACCTGTAACTACCAAATATATTTCGAGCAAAAAACAACTAAAAATTTAGATTTGTTGTAAGGGAGCGCCCCTAAAAATAGTTATTTTTTCTGTTATTAGTATTTGTTATTATAGCGGCAACAGAAATAATCATCTGTGAAAATTTCAGTTTTCTAGCTATAACGGTTCATGAGATACAGCCCGGTGACAGACAGACAGACGGACAGCGGAGTTTTAGTATTAGGGTCCCGTTTTAACCCTTTGGGTACGGAACCCTGAAAAGAGTGTCCCCCTCCCCCTTTGTTTCTAAAGTATAAAAGATGGAATCTTCTTACATTCTGGTTTTATAGACCATACTAAAAACTATCATTTAAAATTATTTTGTACTCTGTTGAATTATAACTCCGAGATACAAAGAAAAATTTATAAACTTGTACACAGCTCAGAGGTCATTGACCTTTTCATACTCAATTATTCAAAGGTTATTATCATCATCATAGTCATCGTCACCATCTGCTGAAATCCATCATACGCGTGTCTCGACACGCACTTGACAACTCATTTTTAACTAATTTGTAATGTTTCACTTGGGTAAGAAAAACAAAGTCCTATGCTCAGCAGTCGGCGAGTACGGGCTTCAAAATGATGATGATGATTGTTCCGAGTTGTGTAACGAGCTGGAGTTCACTCCGGCTCCGGGGCGCGCGCGAGATAAGCTCCAGCGTCAGCTATTGTGGTTATTAAGCTGATGGATCTAACGGATGATCCAATTTAATTTTATCGAAAATGGTTGAGCCGTTTTTGATAAATCAATATTCATGTACATGGGTCACATCGATTCGTGCAATCAATTGGAATTCTGTACACGGTGGAAGTCGGTGGTGCCACTTTTGCGACTCTAAACGTAATACATAGGTATTCCAGAACATCATTATACTCGTATGGGCCAACCCGGGATTGCGGAAAAATACTATTTTATACAAAAAGTCTATCGAAAAAGTAACTACAAAATGTATATCGGTCTTATAAAGAACCCCGTAGACACGTCTGATCAGGGCCAGATTTAGAGAAGTGGAAGCCCCTTGGTGACAAATAGAGGGGTACTTACCCCTCCAAGAAAGGAAGTACATTCCAAGTGTCTGACGTGTCGACTTGTTTGGGTGCACGGCAGTGCACCTGCACATAAGAGCTCAGCCGTAGCATACTTGTCCGGAAGCCAATCAGGCTATTTTAAACCCCCTGTAACTTCGTTGTGGATAAAGCTACGAGTATAATCGCTAAAAGCCCCGGACGGATATTCTCGGGTACAACTTAATATTCACAGAATATTTAGTTAAATATTTACCTACTCCAAATACAAATAATTAAATTAAAATAAAATAGATATTAAAAGGGCTCATACAAGAAACATAATTTTTAGCTAGATATTAATAACGGCAACAGGAAGATGCGTGAAATTTTCACAGAATATTAAGTTGTATAATGTCTTCAAAAATAAATAATTAAAATAAAATATACTAATAGGAGCTTCCATACGGTACGGAACCCTTCGTGCGCGAGTCCGACTCGCACTTGACCGATTGTTCAATTACTTTTTAACCGTCGTGGGTTTAATTACAATTTTTAATTTCGATTTTTAAACAAGCTTTTAAATTTAACTTGCAATGTATTTAATTAAGTTTGTTTTTTCGGGTGGAATCTTGCAACGCAATTTTGAAGCAGATAGTATCAACCCATTGAGTTGAAATTTTGTATACTTGTCTTGTTTGCAATACATTGTCAGCTATGTGAGGTCATTCTAAATCAAACATGGCAGGAAACCACAATACGGTAGATGACTAAAAATATAATTAGTCCGTCAGTTTTTTAGACTTTCAAAAATATTCTATTCAAATTTTTTTTATTTTGCAAACTAAACAAAAAATGGTGTAGATATCCTGTTCATATCAGAGTAACGTCAATGACCCCAACTCCTGAACTTTGATGGGCTTTATCTTTATCGTTTCTCTTTAAATTGTCAAAACAAATGATATTGAGTATTTTATTTTTTGTTTCCATCTTTCAATAATCTGTCGGACCAATTATTTATAATGATATTTATTTTTCTCAGCTATCATGCCTATTTATGCAATAGTTAATTTTTTCATCGATATGGGTACTACCTATAATACTCGTATTACTATTTATTCGATAAGATTATTATGGAGGTATGAAGTTCGACTGTAATATGAATAATGAATATATGTAACCATACCTACCTACCGATATCTGTCTACCACCTACGTACCTATCAATTAATATCCTTATAAATGAAAGGGTTAGGGGACATCTGGCCCTAAGAAAACCTGGGCCGTGGTATTCACAGGACGTCTACCCACCAGGTGACAGCGGCCCTACAAGATGAGGTCCTCCTGAAACAAGGTCAAAGAGACCGGAGCCTCTCACCCTAGCCCGTTATCCGACGCTCACACCGTCTTCACGGCGGGACCTGTCCACATACCAAGAATAAACTAACACCACATACTTTCATAAAAAAATAACCAAAACATGCACCATCTTTCGTGTCTTCCAGATGACTGACAAAACAAATCAATAAGATAGCTGATCCTGTCAAAGGACAATTTTCATTTGAGTTGGCAGGTTGGCAGTGTTATCGTCTAGTAAAAAAGTTTGAATGTAGAGAAGCTAACAAAGAGGTTAGTTTCTCTACAACGTCTACACACAAGGTGAATGGACGACTTGTTTAGACTTCATGATCGAGCTGGATACAAGCCGCTTCCAACCGATTTTATAAGAAATGTTGGCCTGTCTGGTTGATAGGATCGTCAGTTCTCCAATGGAGACCACTTACCGGCAAGAGTAGCATAGCATAGGACGACTGTCTGAACTCTGACGACGAGGTGAACGGGTGACCTCATTAAGACTGTAAGATCGCGCTGGATGCAAGCCGCCTCCAACCGATCTTATTAGAAGCTAGCTTTTACCCGCGGCTTCGTCTGCGTCACTTTTGAATTTTAAGCTTTTCTTACAGGAAATTTCTCTTGTTTAGGTATAATAATTGATTCCTTTGCAATTTGCAACGTTATTTTGTGGTAATGCTATTTTTTTTAGGGCTCCATACCTCAAAAGGAAAAAACTTAACCCTTATAGGGTCATTTTTCTGTCCGTCTGCCCGTCTGTCTGTCCGTGTGTCAAGACCTCCTATCTCAAAAATGCGTGGATGTATGGAGTTGATATTAAAACCATGTACGAAAATCTATAGTTTCTTGGAGTTGTTTGAAAATTATAAAAGTACTCGGTTGTGTAAAAAGAAAAGTTAGAGCCGTTTATGTCGCAAAAAACAGCATATTTCGACACTCGCAAGAGAATCAAAACCTTCAGGGTACTTCTTGTTGACCAGAGCTATGAAATTTGGAGAAATGCATTGTCGTAGAGTACACAAATACAGGTAGAAATCTGGAAATTGCTTATTTTTAGGGTTTCGTACCTCAAAAGTAAAAAACGGAAACCTTATAGAATAATTTTGTTGTTCGTCTGTCCGTATGTCAATAATGCGTGAAGATATTGAGTTGTAATTAAAACCAAATACGTTGTTAATATAATGGTTTCTTGCAGTTGAAATTAAACTTCTCGGTTATCGTAAAACAAGTAAGAGCCGTTTATCTCGCAAAAAAAACAAACAAGTTCGAGTCAGGCTTGCTCACCGAGAGTTCCGTACAAATCCTGAAAAGTAGCAAAACAAACGGGAAATAAGTATACTAAGTAATCTTAAGGCGAAGCTGGTCAAAGATTGTTTACATCATGGATTTAGTTTTCATTAAAAAAGCTCAAAAAGGTTTTTTTTTTACTTTTCCCGTCATAAATAGAAAGTCACATGTCGAAGAAATAATTAAAAACCTGTTTTAGCTTGTGTCAACAAAGTTTTTATGAAAGAGCTTAGCTGGCATCATGATACCCCACATGATATGACTAACTCTCTACCCGGCGTGAGTGAGTTCGGGTGTCTCATACCCGACCATTTGTAAAACTATTAATATTTCCTGATTATGCAATTTGAGGAACTTGACTGGCTCGGCAGCTGAAGGAAGAGGTAAGGGGAGTGATTTTAAGTGACAATAAGAGTCTTGCGCCGACGGTGGATTAAACTACACGTACTCAAACACAGAGCGGGTATGTCATACCCGACCTCATAGTCGGTGTAACTATTTTATGTTTTGGTTATCTTTTAATTGTATGACTATAATAATTAAGTGTATGAACTATAAAATGTCTTATGTAGAGAAAAATAGACTGCTTGCTCTACTTTTACAAGCATATTCCAATGATGAAAGTGGTGAATCGGGGAATTGGTGAAAGAATTGATTACTGTTCACATTCCATAGTCGATAAATGATGAAGAGCCTACCATTGATATACTTGGATCCTATTTTGCTACCAAAGATAGAGCTGATGGCAAAAAACCTGTCCTCGAACATGTACCCGTAAAAATATGGAAAATATTACCAGAGCCCAACCACGTGTAGCAGGATCAGCTAGCAGCGATTAATGTAGTTGTCATTCATAGTGAAAAATCACAAAGCTAAAATAAAACGACGTGATTTTATTCCCAAATTAGGCTTATCTTTGATAGCAGATAGCCTTTGCCATAGACAGAGTAATGATCGCCTTCCTAAGGCAATGTGGAGAACAGCTCTGAATTTGGAACAACCATCACCAGTGGGTCCCAATAAAGAGGAACAGTATGTCAGATGTAGAGACTGCCCTACTGCCAAATACAGAAAGACAAAACATCCTCGCGTCATACGCAAAAAGCCAATATGCATGTATCATGCTCGTCTTATTTGTGAGAACTCATTTGAAAAAACGCAGTTTTTTGGGGAAGAGGTAGAAGAAGATATTAGAATGTTTTATGTTGATTTTTGTTATGAGGAAGTTAATTCATTTAATATTTGTAGATTTAGTGTCTACAATTAATCTTAATTTCCGTCAGTTTTAGATATTAAGGTCATAGTTTCTTATTAATGTTGATTTGTGCGTAAAAAATACAACTTTGTTATTTTACGGAATTATAAATACTTCTATAACTAGAACTCGTTAATTTTACTATATAACCTTGTTTGTCTAAAAGTTAGTAACAAATCTCAGTAATGAGTATTATTCTGAAGTCATTTCAGTTATCGAAATCAGCAAATATATTATTATATTCGGGTATGGCATACCCACCTCACAGCTAGTGTATCAATTATGACAATGCTTCATGCCAAATGTTATAACTCTAGGTCAACGGAAAGTACCCTATAGGTTTGGATTCCTTTGCGAGTGTCGAAATATGCGGTTTTTTGTGAAATGAATGGCTCTAACTATTTTATATGATAACCGAGAAGTTGGCTATATTTATAACTGTAAGAAGCTATATATATGCGAGTAAAGTTTAAATTTCAATTCGATATCTTTACACGTTCTTAGATCCCTAATATAGAAAGTCTTGACACAAGGACGCACAGACAGATGGACAGGTAGACACAAAAACAGATGGACAGACGGATACACGGACCGACGGACAGACGACCAACAAAGTGATTCTTCAAGGGTTCCGTTTTTTCCTTTTGAGGTATGAAACCCAAAAAAATTGCATATTTTGAGACTCCCAAGAGAATTAAAACCTTCAGTGTACTTTTTCTGTTGACATAGAACTATAAAATTTGGCGAGAAGCAACGGACCATATTTGCCTGAAAGAAATGATTTTTTTTTGATTTGTTATGTTTTAGAGTACACATATAGGAAACTGCATATTTTTACCTAAATCATATGGCCTTAATGCACGAAATGTAGATCCAAATTTTAAAGTGTGAATCGTATTCGTGTAAAGTGGTATATCATATAAAAAAACTTTATTTCCGCAAACTCAAACAGGTTATTGATTATTTGTACTATTTGTATTTTTCGGTATATGAGGAGAAATGTAAAAAATAACGTTTGTCAATGACTGGATTCTGTAAGTATTTTCCTTCTTCCCTAAGGTTTAACACTTGTTGAGGTTAGATGAATTTATTGTTGAGAACAGTATTTTTTTACGAAATTCCACGTTGGCCTCATAGCATAAGTTGGTCATAAAGATGCGTATTGAGTACTTACCTACAATAATATTCTAGAACATGTATGCCGTATAGAGACATTCAGTGTAAGATTATAAAACACCTTACGATTCAATGTTTGCATTGAAAGACATTGAACTTGACCTTAGCAATCAGTTTAATTAGTAATAAACAAGCCTCGTGTCCGACGCCGGTGGTTATCGCACATTCGTGAAGGCACCTACTTGTGTACAATCCCGCTCATATCATCCGCCCGCTCCATGCTTTAGCTCTCTGTTTTAGCAGCTCGAAAAAAAGCTTACTAATTTCCAAACTACAGCAAGGGCAGGCTGACTATATCACACACAATTATATTAAAATAACACCGTTTAAAAAGACCGCTACAACCGACTTCACACATTCACACGTTTTCCTTCAATTTTGGGACTACATATTTTGACAATCCTTCTAACTCGGGAACGCGAGGAGCTATCGATCCATAATTACATTTTTAGGGTTCAGTACCCAAAGGGAAAAACGGGACCCTATTACTAAGACTTCGATGTCCGTCTGTCCGTCTGTCCGCCTGTCTGTCTGTCTGTCACCGGGCTGTATCTCATGAACCATGATAGCTAGGCAGCTGAAATTTTCACAGGTGATGTATTTTTGTTGCCGCTATAACAACAAATACTAAAAAGAAAATAAAATAAATATTTAAGGGGGGCACCTATACAACAAACCTGATTTTTTAGACATTTTTTGCTCTATATTAATAATGGTAAAAGGTAGATGCTTGAAATTTTTACAGAATGTTTGGTTTTATATTCACTTTGATAAAAAATAATAAAATTAAAATAAAGTACATATTTAAGGGGGGCTTCCATACAGTACGGAACCCTCCGTGCGCGAGTCCGACTCGTACTTGGCCGATTATTGTCGATTCCGAGCATCAAGCTTTAATTCCGAGATGCAATTTTGCATGCAACAGCAGAATTTTTCTCGAATTTTGGGTTGACCTCATAGTAAAAGTTGTTCGTAGTAGTGGTCTGAATCACCCCCTTTAGGCTTAAAACAGGGAAGCAAATAACCCTGTATAAGTACGCAGATCTATATTTCCAACTTTTTAATAATCAATCTTCCTAGCGATCGTGAAACACGTCACAACCGTTTATGTCGTAAAAACCGCAGACTTCTACAGACGTAAGAGAATCAAACTACCATCCATTGTTGCTAGGGTACGTCCCGTTACTAATATGAAGCCAAGACAAGTTCAGAACTAATCTATCTTTTATATCGAAACGGACAAACAGACGGACAAAGTTTGTTTGTATTAACGTAAAAACCTAAAAATAATATTTTTAAATCTGTATCTGGCTTGAAAACATTCTCAGCATTCGATGAGGAAAAAACAGAATTGATATCACCCGTGACCTGTGGGCTATCACTGGGTTCCCAGTATAGAACTTAGTATCACCTAGTGATATTCTGCGAGCCAGCGCTGGACTTACAATTCGAATGAAGTAATGTACCTACGTGAAGTAACGTCATTGACAGAAACGAAGCGAAGGTCTTTGCTTCAATATGGCGACTTCGTTCTCTTCTGTCTGGATGTTAATATTAGTCCACAGATCGCATTTTCAATAGATCAAGATCAACGTTCAGCACGGCCAGTCGCCGGATGGGTGGCACTTACAACTGAGCGCTACCGTAGCTCAGATGACACGTTAAACTGCAGGTATCGGTTGTTTAAAGCGTTTAGCCATTTCAAATGCCCTTAGGCGGCTTAAAAACTCTGACACCAAGGCCAGCTACCCGCCTATACGGACTTACTTATTATCTAGGTGGCATTCTGCGAGTCAGCGCCGCATTCACACTACGTACGAATAAAGTAACGTACCTATGTAACGTGACGTAATTGACTGAAGGGAAGCGAAGGTCTTTGATTCAACGTGACGATTTTGCTTTCGTCTGTCAGGATGTTAAGTTTTGTCTACAGGTCGCATTTTTCAACGAATCTCGACTAAACTAGGTACACAGTTTTTAGGATTTCATACCCAAAAGGATAAAAAATGGAACCCTATTTCTAAGACTCCGCTGTCCGTCTGTACGTCACCAGGCTGTATCTCAAGAACTTTTTTTTTTTTTTTTTTTCAAAAATTCTTTATTTAACTTGATAAAATAACAATAATATGCACAGTTACTAGTGTACATTTAAATCCTAGCAGTACATATTCATTAATTTATATTATGTTTTGTCAGCAACAAGCTCATGCAAAACTTTAAAACATATTCAATTAAAATAAGTTACAGAAATTACATTTAAAAAAGACAGTTCATTGAATAGTTGCACTATACAAACTTTAGGTAAAGTATTATATTTTTGGAAATGTTGTTTTCATCGAAACATAAATTCCATTAGGAGGTAGGCAAGTATTTAAAGCGGGCAGCGTAGTCGCTGCCGGCCGCCCGTCAACACGGTAAGCAACAAGAACCTGTTATCACAAACTCGCAACACACATAAGCGCGCGCGGGTCGCTCCCGCGCGCCGCGGGCGCCACTATCGCCCTACATACCGGCTGGTAATATGGACGAGAATGGCGCGCGCGCCGGTGCGGGCAGATAGTCGCGCACGCTCACACACGCAGCACTCAGCCTATTCATCGCGCTCTAAGAATAGGGGCTAAACTTTTGAATCGTACCAACGTCAAGGGGGGGTGGGGGGGGGGGGGGAGGGGTTGGTATACCTCTCCTGAGAAGGGGGGGGATTGAATCCCCCCCCCTCTCGGAGATATGATTTTTTTTATTTTTTTTTTCTACTGTGGCAAAAACAAGTACTAAGCTATAGGGAAGATGGTAGCAAGAACATAGTACCTTCAAAAGAGGGGGAGGGATGTAGAAGCGCTCCCCCTCTTTTGGAAATTTGATCTAAAAATTATCGACTTACCAAATGTTGCAACCAAACCTATTTTTTGTTTCACACCTAATCTATAAAGGCGATTCGCTTCTGGCACTTCGCCGGCCGCTGCCGCGGCACGCTCGCTTCGCTCGCTCGGCTCGTGCGTTGTTTTGTCATGTTCTAACATAACCTAACCTATTTTTTGTATCACACCTAATCTAATTACGTGGGGTCGGGGTGCCCCGATTCGGATATGTGACTCATTTCAAACCTAAATGTACCTCGTCGGATTTGTAACTGATTTCGAACCTAAATGATCCGTGTCGGATTTGTGCCGTGAGACTTCCGAGTGGGCTCCCGCCAGAAACTCTGCAGTCGTCCCTGAGTGAGTGTCCTTTGAGTTTCTGGCTCCCGCGATTTTAAAAAACACTCTAGAGTCGTAGCCACAAGACTACGTGGAGTCGGGGTGCCCCGATTCGGATCTGTGACTCATTTCGAACCTAAATGTACCTCGGCGGATCTGTGACTAATTTTAATTTGACCAGGCATACATAACATAGGAAGAAAATCCCACAGGACTATTATTAGATTTTTTTTATGAAAAATAGGGAATTTTACTTACTTTTTTTGGGGAATTTGGAAGTAGATGTTGGCGGCCCTGTTTCTGCCATTCTAGTCTATGATAAAAAAACCTTCGAAAATACGCAGTGTAAACAAAATTCTAACCAAAAAAGTGTATTTTCAAAAATTAATTTCTCGAAAACTATTCGTCTTCGCAGTTCTAAACTTTGTGAAAATCGATTGTAATAAAGTATTTTACCACTTAAAAAACAGAAACAATACAAAAGCCATTGGTACGTTTCAAAAGGCGAGCCATACTTTTTATTAATGTGTTATCACTACTGGGGTTTGTTTGCATATAAAACTTTTCTGAGAGTTTGTATATAAACGCGTCAATTCTGGGTAAACAGATCTCAAGATGTAATTTTTGGAGGTTTGTGCGAAAAGGAGTATTATATGCATATTTTAGCGCTTTATTTTGTATTATTTGTAATTTGTTTATGTTAGTTTGACACGTGCTGCTCCATACAGGACAAGCGTATGTGATACACGGACGGATCAATGTGCGGTAGATAGATAGTTTAGTGTGACTACTTAAACTGGAGCGTCTGTTTAATACAGGATTTAGAGCATTAATAGCCTTGATACCTTTAAGACATAATTTCGAAGTGTTTTCAGTCCAGTTAAGTTTGTTATCAAGGGTAGCTCCAAGATACTTAACAGACCTACTCCATGGAATAACGTAATCACCGATTTTTAATGTTCGTGATGGTAAAGTTCGTTTTCTTGTGAAAAATATAGCTTCCGTTTTGGAGCTGTTGATCTTTAATTTCCACCTGTTAAAGTATTCTAGTAGCTGATCAATGGCGAGTTGTAGTCGTCCTATTATTAAATCTGTGTCTAATGAAGACGTAAGACAGGCTGTATCATCAGCGAAACATGCTAGTTGGGTACGAGGCTGCACTGGGATGACATTTATATAGTCCACAAAAAGGTAGGGCCCCAAGATTGAACCCTGGGGAACCCCTGCCGGGATCGGTTTGGGTACAGATGAGTACTCTTTGATGTGCACGGCAAAACTACGGACCGATAGGTAAGATTTAATCATTTTTACCAAGGCAATAGAAGTTTCGTCTAAAATAAGCTTATTAAGCAATGCATGATGCCAGACCGTGTCAAATGCCTTTTCAATATCTAACAGGAACATGCCAGTGGCTTGTTTAACATTGAGGCTATTTGACACGATCTCGGCAACCCTAGCCAACTGTTGTACCGTTGAGTGGCCTTGGCGAAATCCGAATTGTTCGTCAATCAACGGTCGCTTTGAAGACTTCGAAAAAAGTTGATAAATAACTTTTTCAAAAAGCTTACTAAGGGATGGCAGCAGGCTAATTGGGCGATAGGAGCATGGATCTGCAAGATGTTTGCCAGGTTTGGGTATAGCTATTACCTTAGCTATTTTCCATGGCGAAGGAAAATAGTTGAAAGAAAAGCAGGCGTTAAATATTTTAGTTAAGAGTACAATACACTTATGTGGCAGATTTCTAATAAGAAGGTTTGATATTTGGTCGTAACCTGGAGCTTTACGGGGTTTTAAGTTATTGATACATTTTTTCACTTCGGATGGACGTACTAGTAAATAATGATCAATAGTTGGTTCGTCGCTCAGGGCCTGTACAGAATGTGCTACTTCTGACGTCGCGTCGCTATCCCAGGTATCTGTCAAGGTCATGTTGTTAAAGAAACACTGAGCTAGCACATCGCATTGCTCTTGTTGACTAGAAGTTAAAGTACCATCTTCTCTTTTAAGCGCTGGAATTGAAAAAGTGGCTGTAGGACGCAATGATTTCACTAATCGCCAGAGATCAGCACTGGGATTGTCCACACGTTTTAGCTTCTGGTGCCATAATTTATCGTTATGTGCTTGAATAGCGGCTTTAATTTGTAGTTTTAGTTGATTAATCTGTTCGCACAAGCGTTTACGCACCAAAAAGTTTATTTCTTTTGAAGCATACCTACGGAGACGGTTTTTGCTACGAATTAATCTTTTGATGCGTCGTGGCAAGGAAAACGAATCCCACGGCTTTAAATTAGTAACTGGGACACTGTGGTTTCTTGCTTCTACTATTAAATTTTGCAAATTAGTTATGGAATTATTAATTTCATTAGGAGAATCGTGTGTTTTAGAAGTTAAAGATATATTATTATTTAGATAATTTCGGTATTTAGTCCAGTCAGCTTTAGCATAGTTGAATTTTATATTAGGGTTACGTTTTAGTTTTATATTAATGTTAACTAGTACAGGGAAATGATTTGACGATAGTGCTGGGATGGTTGTGATTTGATCAACAGAGAAGATATTTTTAGAGAGTGTCAAGTCAGGAATGGACGGATTATAATCAGCACAATGATGAACTGTAAGGTTTTCAGTATTTTATCATATTTTTTACTATGTCGATTTTGGTTGAAATTGGATCTGGTAGACCGGGCAACACCAGACATGACAGATCACTCGGAAAGAAGAGTTTGTTAAAAAAGGAGGAAAGGATTTTACATTTAGAGCAGTAGGATATTATCTGGATTGTTAACGAAGAATTATACAACAATTATTGAAGTTACATCACCTTGTTTTAATAGTTACAAAGCCAACTACGCCACACATGCGGAGATATTGGATTTGAAGTCAATGATTCTACATCTCAGAAGTGACATCGTAAGTACACGCCTGCACCTGATTTTGTAGCTAAATAATATATTATCATGGTGATTTTAGCCTCGAACTCTGTTTAAACAGAACATTATTCGAAGCTTTGCACCAGTTTACGACACGTCGTCTCGTAACCTCCAAAATAGAATAGATTATAATTGTAATGTAGGTACCTAGATGCATTAATTCCATGAGAAATACCTACAGAGAAAGTATTTCGACATAATCATACATTTATGTTGTTTTCATTTCATATCCATGACGCATTCATACGTTTGAATATTGAAAAATAAAATTTGTGAATTAGTAATCTGACAAATTCTGATAACAATCGTTTGTATTAGCCATGTATATGTAATGACCATTCAATAAAGTCTGATAATAATATTGTTCGGATTCATTCCATTGATGCGTATCAGAATCGTGGAGCAAAAATGAACCTTATTCGTATGAGCGAATGAAAGGAATACACTGGTTCCACGTTCATACAAATAGTACAAATCATGGATGTATTACATAAACATCCTTGGTACAAAAAGAGCAAAAATATTTTGTAATGGCGGATGTGAAAAAAAAAAAAGTATAAATTAATTAAATGTTGTTTACCTACCAATTTTACAATAGTAGGTTAAAAATGATTAACAATCAACATTCTTGACATGAGTTTTTATGACAAATAAGTATGTAGTAAAGTTCTTAGCATAATAATAACAATCCAAATTTCATAGTTATGTGTCCGAAGGATATCAGTATTGCTGATGTGTTGGTTGAGGTATTGTGATACTACTTAGTATCATTATTATCATATTGGTATTGCCTAGTCCTGTGAAATGTTGGCATTAACCCATACTTGGTTGACATGTTTTCTTCATAATAATTATGTTACCAAACGGAGACTAATACTCTGACCAATTAGAATTTTCTAATTATTTGCACTGCAGAAATCTTAAAATTGATTGGTTTAATAGTGAGAAGTGCTGAAATTACATTTAGAAGCACTTCATGATGCATGTAGATATTCCTTAAGTTAACCTTATATAATGGCGGGCATATGAAGTGTCCATGGTCGTGTGGTAGATGTATTCCCTAAGTTTTAGATACTTCAAGTCCATACATATATAATAAAAGAAGAAAAACATACACTACGTTTAGCCAGACTGGGGTTTTATAAGGGGGAAATTACAATCCTGTTATTTTTCGTGTAACATGCACCATTCTCGAGATAAAAGTAGGATTTAATCTCCCTCAAATATTTCTCTTTACTCAAGCACAATACTAATGCAAGCAATTTCATGGTATGAGTTCCAGGTGATGGGTTCGAAGACAACGAAGTATGGCACGTGAAAGCTCCTAGGAACCGATCGTGCTCTAGGCGTCACGCACGGCCGCAGCCGAGACCACGACGAGAGCCGAGGCCGCAGCTGGAGCCACGGCTGCAGCCAAGACCGCATCCGGAGCCGAAGCCTCAGCTGGAGCCACAGGCGCAGCCGAGTCTACAACGGGAGCCGAGGCCGCAGCTGCAGCCATGGCTGCAGTCAAGACCGCATCCGGAGCCGAGGCCGCTGCCGGAAGCACAGCCACAGCCGTGGCCACGGCCGCAGCCGAGGCCATGGTCGGAGCCGGAGCCAAAGCAGCAGCCGCAACCGCAGCAACAGCCGCAACCGCAGCCAGAGCTACAACCGCAGTCGCGGCCAGGATCACTGCCGTAGCCCGGGGTCACAGTATCAGCCGCATCCGTTGCCAGCACTCCACCGACGACTGCCTGACCAACGTGGACGACAGACGCTCCAACGATCACCGATGCGGCCTGGAGTATATTGCTTGGAGATCCACGTACGCGGCCATCTCTAATTTATATCTGAGTTTTGCAGGAGAGGCTTGTATGTCCGGTTTGAAAGCTTTTCGCATTCCAAGCAAAATGAATGTTAAGGTTCCAGTTATTATATGGTTCTCATAACATTTTATCGTTGATTTAGCTGTTGTGCACCGTTTTGATTAATCCATAGTTCGTATGCTGCGGTTCTGTCTCTTTTAAATCCAGCAAGTTTAATGAGTTCACCAATGCAGATTCAAACTGCTTACCACGGTCTGTCGCGAGCTACAGTTAGGTACTGATATATTGCCAGCAGTTCTATGTCGTAAGGACTTCTTTCGTTGCGTTGGGCTCAGATCTCTACTAAAAGAAGTCAGAGGTTTTTGTTCTTTCCCAACGTGTTTTGAAACACTTCACTAAGTCGAGTCTGAAGCTTCAGTGACTAGACTAGTATCATGCCGCAAGACGTAGGCGAAGGCGAAGTTCGAAGGCTCCAACGTGTCACCGATTAGCGTCACGGGTGGGAATCTTTTACTGTCCCAGTCGACACGTCTTGTAGTAGAACTTGTGAGACTTTGCTGTGTCCCCGAGGAAGCGACGACAGAAGATAATAGACTTTCTTTGATATTTTCAGGAATGGCAAACTATCTGGTGGCTTCTACTTTGCCATCTAGTTGGTTAATGCTGGCTGCAGGTACCTACCACGCATACCAGAAAGCTGATATTTTCTGCACCGTAAACACTTTCCTGCTTGGCTTGATCAAAAACCGTTCCATATTCTTTCAGGCGAGTGGAAAGCAGGTGTAGGTGCCGGAAATACCCATCTTCGATAAATCCGCTGGATTTAAGAAGATGTTAAGAGTATTAACAAAATCGCTGGAGTTAAGAGTATTTACAAAATCAATTTTCGAGAAGATTTTACAGCCATATAATATTATGTCATAAGTGTATTAAGTCATAAAATATGCCGAATTGGATATCTATCCGGTACTGTACTGTCGTTCAGAGTCCTGTAGTCGCCACCCGGACGTCAAACTTCAACTTTTTAGGAACCAGATGCTGGGAATGTGAATATGTGTTCTATGTGACATCTGTTCCAGCTTGCAGTGTAGGTACAGTTGAACTCTTGCTTAGCTATTTTGAAGTTTCAGGCACTAGACGTCTTGTGCACCGTAAACAAGTTGGTTGGGCACATTATTGATGAAATGGACTGTTACGTGGGTGACAATCTGAAGAGTGTCTGGTGGACGAAAGATCTCCACGTATTCTCGAAGTATTTCTTAGTACTTATTTGGATTGGCCGACGCGGACGAGTGCATGAAACGACATCTAAAGAAAAAGCGGGTTCAAAACTGGTGGTCAACAAAAAAAAAAAAAAAACAAAAATGTTGTATGGTTATCGATGAGACGGCGATTGCAGCAGTTGACCATGATGTGATAAAAAGTCTGTCCTGATTATAGCCTTGCTAACATCGGCCGCGATAGAACGCCAAAAAAGAGCGCGGTGGAGATACAATCCAGGTCTAGCTGCGTGAAACCGTAAGTCACGGTCAATGACCCATTAATTGCAAAAGTTCGTAGGTAATCCTCAATCATCTGCTCCTGAAGTCCTACATGGGAAAACACAGAAGTCGCTACTAGTGTCGACCAAGAACTACATTTTCGTTTTTCAGTGAGTGATGTACAGGCGACCTTAAGAAGATAGGCAATCGTCCATCATCATACTTGCTTTGGTAAGAGCAGTTCAAAACTGGAGGTAGCTGGATTGTGACCGAGTGTGAAAGTCGTGTTTTGTTCACCTCTATTTATAGGACGAAATCTTTATCAGAATTTTTAAACGAAGCTTTTACTTGATGGCTTAATTCTGCGTTTTCCTTGTGAGATTTTCAGAAACTATCTGGGCACGGAGTCCCTAGAAGCAACCTAGGTTGATGGAACTAGGTCGCTCGCTCACTTTGTTGACCAGATCCACGGGCGCTTCTAATGTGGACTTTGGCTGGGACACAAGGACTGTTTGACAGCTTTCTGGTAAATGGCTCGTTCGGATGAAGTCATCTTGTATGTTTTGCCGGTGAGGGGACAAAGGTAGCGTGGAAACAGCGTAGGCCTAACTTTTGTGCATCAACAGCCGAGTGACTTCCTTTATTTCTCTGGAAGCTGAGAGTTATTTCATCAGAAGCTTATTCTTATTCGATGTGGGGGCGATAAGTCCTGCACTGACGTCCCGCATGGGGTGTTTTGTGCATTTCCCCCTCCAGCGTCTATCCGAGCCAGCCCAGCTCCTTAAAGGAACGGAGCGTGGCTCTGGGCCGCTGGCATAACTGCTCCAGTAGCTTAGATGGTGAATAAGATGATGGCGATGTGGATGACAAAACTAATGATAATGCCAATGCAGAAGCGTCATGCAACCCGTTAGCTATTCTAGTGTCTTCTTTCATCAGAAGCTTTTAACTATTCAGTTTTTAACAGCATAATGGTGATCCCGATGAGCACTGACAGAGAAGAATTTTGTTGCGTCGTCTTTGTACCCTATTTTCTTTTTATTTAATTTGCTAAATTTGAGATTTCAATAGTTACTAATGACTAGATGGTGTTGTGCGTTAACGAGTAATTTTAATATGTTGATCTTTGCATGTCCATTGTCGGATTTGTAACTTGGCGTTGATTTATCATTGAAGATTCCCTTATTTTGACACTTTATTTGACGTTATTTTTGTTAATGTTTTGCGCATCTTTTGACTAGTAAAATTGTTATCAATGTTACACTTCGATAATTCATCAACTGCGCAATCGTACGCATGTGATACTTTTATAAACTTGATGTATAAATTGCCATTTTGCCGAAAACTGTTCGCGGCTGAAATGAAAGGGTAAACGGACTCGTTGCTGCAGTCGCATGGCCGGTCTATCTAGATTGGCTTTACTTTTGTTCACGGGATTTCTTATTCGGGATTCTTTTAAAGTTAATATGACAAAACTGAACAAAAAGTGAAGTAACGATGAATTTTTGTATTTCTCTCGTGACAGAAACAATGAAGACAATGGTTTTTACCATTATATTTTAGAACTTGAATATGCGTCACATTACATTGCAACGTTTATTGATTTTATTTATGACTCTATGTGCGTGTAGTTGTGGTAATGCTACAGTATCGTTGTCTCTTAATATTCAATGTTCATAGATATTTGAGTGCTCACAATATTTATGCACGAGATTGTAATGGTATACACTGCGTTTCTATAAAATTACTAGATTGTTTGTACCATTACCAATACAATTGTTTTTACCATTATATTTTAGAACTTGAATATGCGTTACATTACATTGCAACGTTTATTGATTTTATTTATGACTCTATGTGCGTGTAGTTGTGGTAATGCTACAGTATCGTTGTCTCTTAATATTCAATGTTCATAGATATTTGAGTGCTCACAATATTTATGCACGAGATTGTAATGGTATACACTGCGTTTCTATAAAATTACTAGATTTAGTATTTTCTCTAAATTTATTAATGGATGAGTACATTATAGTAATCGTTATTATATTTAATTGTATATCTGGCTGATCCGATGAATTTCATCTCACCATCTGTCAACTGTCAATAACAACTTTCAAATACAGGAATGTTTTGAATGGGAAAACGAAATTGGTATTTTTATTGTTTTTATCGCAACATGGTATTTACATGGTTGTACGCAGCTATGGATTTTCTCATCGTTTAAAACTTTCTAAGCTTCCACAAATGTTTGGAGATGAAAATTTGCCAAATCGGTTCAGCTGTTCTCGAGTTGTAGTGAAATCAACTATCGTGATTCATTTATCTATATAGATAAGAGATTTACTTAATGACGTTAAATTTAATCTTGTCTTATCTATCTTAGTATTCGGACATTTACCGGTATCATTTGTAATATTTACATGCTATTAAGAGTGGCCTCTTTTGCATAGTTGGACGTAATTATAGTCTTTATGGGTGTGGTGGTTTTGTTGTGTGTATTGTTGCAGTTTGTCATTGTTTTAAAAATTATCAAAAAAGGTGTTTATAATTTATGAAACAGTTTTGTTTTTCGATATTTATTGAATTATTTGAAAATTTATTGTTTATTATTAAATGCTTAAAGCTACAAACTTTGGGCTTGAACAATATTTGCGATATACAATGATATCAATAATCTATGATTGAGTTAATTTTACTAAAACATAAAACATACACTTTGGTCTGAACAATGTTCAAATAATTCACCGATTGCAACGATGACTATGTGTAATTTTATTCTGTTACAGGGACTGATACAAGGATAGTTTTTAAGAGATACAAGGATAGTTTTTAAGAGATACAAGGATAGTTTTTAAGAGATACAAGGATAGTTTATAAGAGATACAAGGATAGTTTTTAAGAGATACAAGGATAGTTTTTAAGAGATACAAGGATAGTTTTTAAGAGATACAAGGATAGTTTATAAGAGATACAAGGATAGTTTTTAAGAGATACAAGGATAGTTTTTAAGAGATACAAGGATAGTTTTTAAGAGATACAAGGATAGTTTTTAAGAGTTACAAGGATAGTTTATAAGAGATACAAGGATAGTTTTTAAGAGATACAAGGATAGTTTTTAAGAGTTACAAGGATAGTTTTTAAGAGATACAAGGATAGTTTTTAAGAGATACAAGGATAGTTTTTAAGAGTTACAAGGATAGTTTTTAAGAGATACAAGGATAGTTTTTAAGAGGTACAAGGATAGTTTTTAAGAGATACAAGGATAGTTTTTAAGAGTTACAAGGATAAATTGATAGTTTTAAGAGTTTGGCTGTAAAGATAAATACTTGGTTATAAATAACTGTATTATAATTGCTACAAATCTTCAAACATTGTTCTTCGTTTAGAATCTATGTGTATGAATTTTTGTATAACAGTGTTCCAGTGCTTGATATTACTAATCTTTGATTTGTATAATATAACTTAACTTACCTTGCCTTGCCGAATGTAAGGTTTTGCCTGGTTCCACCTGGTGCATGTATGAGGACATACATGTCATCAGGATGGTCGAATGTAAGGTTTTCAGTATTTTATCATATTTTTTACTATGTCGATTTTGGTTGAAATTGGATCTGGTAGACCGGGCAACACCAGACATGACAGATCACTCGGAAAGAAGAGTTTGTTAAAAAAGGAGGAAAGGATTTTACATTTAGAGCAGTAGGATATTATCTGGATTGTTAACGAAGAATTATACAACAATTATTGAAGTTACATCACCTTGTTTTAATAGTTACAAAGCCAACTACGCCACACATGCGGAGATATTGGATTTGAGGTCAATGATTCTACAGAACTAACGTTGGGTCTTGAGGAGCATGAATCACGTATTCACTGGAGAGCATGTGTTTATATAAGGTTTTTCCACGTCCATTGCTTTGTCCTGGTGACCACAGTGAGTGCTTGGCATTCAAGTCACCCAAGGCGAGAACCATGTTGCCAAACGACATAAGCTGATCAATGTCTCCTGTGTTTAGCGGGAGGTTAGGAGATTGGTAAACCATCTCAAGAACTGTGACAGCTAGAAAGTTGAAAGAATAAACAGAAAACAACCAATATTTAAGGGGGGCTCCCATACAACAAACCTGAATTTTTAGCCGTTTTTCGCTCGATATTATGACGGTGGAAGGTAGATGCTTGAAATATTCATCAATTTAAAATTAGATAATTAAAATAAAATATGTAAAAGGAGGCTTCCAAATGGTATGGAACCCTATGTACGCGAGTTGGACTCGCACTTGGTCGATTATTATTATTTTGACTATCGAATTTCAGTGAGTATAACGACCGAAACCTTTCCAGCTCAACTAGGGTTCGGCCATAAACTCTGATCAAGGCTAGATTTGTTGATGCCTACCGCTCGCTGCTTCCTTATCATCGGACTTATCTGAGCTCGTCGATCAAAAGGGACCAGTGCTCAACGCCTAGGTACTATAACACGACCTACTAACAAACGACAATACAAATAGTTCTATGACTACTCCGGACTGGAATTTTACGGATTCACAACGAAGTGTGTAGTAGGGCATGCAAACCGGTTAACCGAAAACCGAAAAAACCGAATAACCGACCGCATTAGAAACTCGGTTTTTTCTAGTTTTAAAACCGGTTTTTTCGGGTTTATCGGTGTTTTCTAAATTTTTATTAAATTCGCTTAATAACTTTCCCCTTCGCAATAAAATACATTATTGTCATCTAGTTGCTCTAACCTACAGAGAAATAATAAGCCAAGCGAACTAAGATACTTTTTTTCCATTTAGAAAATTACGTCTAATGTACCTATACGTGCTAAGGATGAAATTCAAGTGCGAAAGTTCTCACTCTCTCTCTGTCTTTACATAGCGAGTATCGTGATATAGGCAGAGCGCTCCGCTGTAGCGTTATAAGCGTAATGGGACGCGTTTTGTCTCATCTTCACCGAAACGCTATCGACCACCGCCATTTTGTTTCGTTACATTAGTCCGGCAGTCTCTGCTAAGCTACGTAGTAAAACTACGCATGGTATATATTGCACGTTTGTCTAATATTTGTAAATTATACATAAAAGTAAGCTCAATTGTTGAAATTAAAAAACAAAAGAAATATAAATAATGACTATTATTTCATCAAAATCATAGAACATCGCATATCACAGGAACACTAGACATGGAACAACCACCCGAACAAGCTGGTTTTCGTCGCGGGCTATATAAACTACAGACCATCTCCACGCAATCAACCAGATTATAGAACATACGTGTCGAATTGAATACCTCCTCCGTTTTGTCGGTCATAAAGCATTTGATAGCATCACTCACGTTAATCTTCTCCGCCTCACCTATTCTCAAAGTACTGCTGCAATAAAATTACAATCTTATGGTCCAGCATTTGCAATAGAGAAATGTTTTAAACAGGGAGACCCACTGTCCCCGAAAATATTCACGGGCGTCCTCGAAGAAGTTTTCAGAAAGCTGGCGGCAAGCTGGGAAGGATGGGGTGTTAATGTCGGTGAAAAATGGTTAACTAACCTTCATTTTGCAGACATTATCATCAGCTAGTATCTCTTCCTCAGTCAGAGAGCTATAATCAATGCTACAAAACCTAACCACTACAAGCCTTGAGGTTGGATTGCGGATACGGAACATGTTAATTAAAGATCAAAGTGATGACCAATGGCATCAAACATCGGGTAACTGTCGATGGCGAAGACATATACGTTCACGATTACATATAAAATAAATTGGCCAAATAGTCACCTTCCAGGCGAGACAAGAAGAACAGAGAACGCCTGGAAAAGCTGTTGGGCCATGAAAGAACATAATTGAAGAAACGCCCTCCGATCACATTTTGACTTATGGTGTACAAACATGGTCATTAACTAAAGTCCAAAAGTCCAAGCTCAAGGTTTGCCAAAGAGCGATGGAGCGCAGTATTCTCAGTGACCGGCTAATAGACCGAGTAGGTACTGCGAGTAAACACCGAACTGCGTTCCAGAACTCAAATCAAAGATGTAGCTTTCACAGCCGCTAAACTGAAGTGGCAGTGGGCCGGGTAAATCAGTCGAATGCCAGAAGACCCCTGGAAGACCTCTGGGCTAAAATCACCACCAAATAGAGTCCCAACTCGATGCGGCTTCGTGGCAGACCCTCTATTAGATAGTGCGATGAACTGAATACATTTAATCCAAATTGGCGGCATCAGCACAAGACCGACAAAACTGGAAATCTCGAGAGGAGACCTTTGCCCAACAATGAGGCAGTACAGGCTCATAAACAAACAAACTGTTATATTTACTAGTATTTTCATTAATTTACTAGAAAAAAACCGAAAAACCCGAAAAACTCGATTTCCCCGGTTTTGTAAATAAAAAACCGAAAAAAACGGTTTTCCAAAACCATCCGGTTTTTGCATGCCCTAGTGTGTAGGTATTACACCGGGCGGCATTTCAGGCCATGCGATCGACGCATGTATTTTTAGTGAATTTGATAACCTATTTCGAGATTATTTTTGTTTACTTAACACCAATAAAACCACGTCGATAAGCAATAAAAATAAAACGCAAGTCAAAACATAGTAATTAAAGATTAAGAACTTATTTGTCACAACAATTATGCTCCATTATCTGAACCGTGTAAACTATATATATATATAAACCTAAAATTGAAATAAAAGTCAGTCAATCAGTGGCGCGGGCGAGAGGCAAGTTTAAATTTTGTTGTTTTATTTATTGGGCAAAATGAAAACAATAACCCAATTGTGTCCTCTCTCGTTTCTTGTAATACTCGTATATCTCAGCGGCACCGTTGAAAGCGGAGATAACTCATTAATTAATGGTAAGTTTTTTAAAGGGTTTTCATTTCAATAGTTCTTTCATAAGCAGGCCTACCAGATTTATAATAACACTCGTTGGATCCAGTTTATTCAGCGTGATCCTACGGTCTAGACCAGATCGTCAGTTCACCTTGTCGGTGGACGTTCTTGCTAGTATTGCTGGTACATGGTTTCTATTCGAGAACTTTACGATCCCATCGATTATTCGTTCTAAGAACAACGTGCTCTGTTTATTGTCATTTCAAGTAACGAACCAGCTGTGTTTACTATTTTAGATATAATTATGTATATACTTTAGAGGGTTCCGTACTCAGAGGGTACGAGGGTTCCTATTACTAAAATCGTCCGTTGTCCTTCTGTCTGTCACCAGGCTGTAACTCATGAACCGTGATAACTATAGAGAGTTGAAATTTTCACAGATGATGTTTTTCTGTTACAGTTTAAAAAACAGAATAAAATTTAAGAGGGGCTCCCATACAACAAACGTGATTTTTTGGTCGTTTTTAGCTGGATTATAACGGAAAAAAATAGACTCTTGCAATATTCATAGAATATCCAGTTGTACATTCACTTCAAAAATAATTAAACAAAAATTAAAATAAATTAAATGGTAAATATAGTTTCTAAATGGTACGGAACCCTGAGTGCGCGAGTTCGACCCTCACTTGGTCTAGTTTGTAAAAAAAAAATATCTTTCGATTTAATTTTTTTTTTTACTACACAGATGATATCGGAGGAGTACTGTATAAAACTGAAGATGACTTAGAAACTAGAAACTATAAAAAAAGCGAAGAGTACTACAACACGTGTACATACAGTAACGGAAAAGATCCCAACATACGTAAAAACATAGAAGAAGTCATAAAAGTGCTGGTCAAGGACAGTCTGCCGCTGGCGATGGAGACCCTGGATGAGCAGGAATATGACATTGCCAGAGATATTCAAGTCGCCGCTAATGAAATGATTATTGATCTTGCGTTACATGCTTCAAGAATAACTCAAAAAATATTACAATCAATGAAAAAAACAAACGGCACTCAGGTTGCAAAAGATACTGAGATGCACAATGATTTGATTGTATATCAAAATCAGAATAAAAAAATAGAAGAATTAGAAGACAAAATATCTTTACTTTCGAATAAAACTAAAGAGCTTACCGACACAATTAACGTTAACAACAAACAACAAAGTGAATCGATGGAAAGCATGAACAACAAAATAACTGTTTTGGAAAACTTAACCAGAACAGACAGTCATGAAATAAAAGATATGTCGGTTATTATTGAAAAAAATCTAAACTCTGTAATGAATTTATCCGAAACTCGCCAAAAAGTAGATAAAAATGCTACAAAGCATACCTCCTTCTGTGACGTTAAATTGCCGGCTTCAATAGTTCCTAACCCCAACATATGGAAGGAGTGGCAGATCCCTGAACAGGATGACTTGGACACCTACATGATTAACAAAACAGGTAAGCGATAGTTTTTAGATTATTAAAAACTTTATTTTGTGCTAATATGAACTCTATTTTATTGTTGATATGAATTAATTTTCTATTGTTTTTTTTTTGCCATTTACAGCTGAATACTCATCTTAAAGTGTTCATCTTCTTTTATGATTTGGCGTCGCATTATTGTGCATTTGCCAGTGTCAAGTATTTTTAATAAATATTTTATCAAAACAGTCAGTCGTAGTCACATCATAGTCCAATAAAGTCGCGGTCAAGTCCAAACATAGTCCTAGTCATACCTCAGTAAAGCAGTGGAGACTTTACTAGAGGCGTCTTTGGAGTTTTGGTAACAACACGGAACAACATGATACGTCACATTGTATCACTTGCCTAACACTCATTCACGTAGATCAGCTCATAATCAACGAAATACCACAATTTTTCACTAATTATTACTGACTAGCTTAAAACCCGCGGCTTCGCCCGCGTTGTCTTAGTAGACAGGTACTTGCTTATGAAAATAGCCCACGGTTTGACCCGCGTTTGTCTTAGTACTTGCTTAAAATTATAAAAGGCTGCCGGTTGGCCTGCGTTGTCATGGCACTTGCTTAAAATAATAATAGGTCGTGGTTTAGCAAAGCATTATCGTATAACGTATTACTTGCAAGGATAATGCCTATGGTTTGGCCTGAATTGTCATAGTATTTGGCTAAAATGATAATAGGTCGCGGTTTGGCCTGCGTATTCTTAGTACTCGCTTAAGATGGTAATTTATAGCACGCAGCTTAGCCTGCGTTGTCTTAATACTTCCTCAAAATTATAATAGCCTACCGTTTGGCACGCGTTGTCGTATTACTTGCAATGATAATAGCCCACGGTCTGGCCGCTTTGTTTGAGTAACTGCTTAAAATGATAATAAGCCACAGTTTGGCCCGCGTTGTCTTGGCACTTGCTTAAAATAATATTAATAGTTCGTGGTTTCGCCTGCATTGTCGTATAACGTATTACTTGAAAAGATAATGCTTAGTAGGCATTATCTTTTCAAGTAATAGGCATTGCCTACGGTTTGGCCTTAATTGTCCCAGTGTTTAGCTAGAATGATAATAGATCGCGGTTTGGCCTGCGCATTCTTAGTACTTGCTTAATACGGTAATTTATAGTACATAGCTTGGCTCGCGTTGTCTAAGTACTTGCTTAAAATTACAATAGCCTGCCGTATGGCTTGCGTTGTCGTATTGCTTGCAATGATAATAGCCCATGGTCTGGCCCGCGTCGTTATAGTATTTGTTCAAAATGATAATGGCGCGCGGTTTGGTCCGCATTTTCTTAGTACTTACTTAAAATGGTAATTTCCCACAGTTTGACCTGCGTTGTCTTAGTACTTTTTTTGCTTAAAATAATAGCTCTTCGTTTAGCCCACGTTGTCGTATTACTTGCTAGGATAATAATTAGCCCACGGATTGGCCTGCTTTTTCTCAGTATTTGCTTAAATTGACTTGTGTCTAAAGCTTATTATGGAGTACGACAATTTTTAGATGATAAATTGCAAAATATTCGAATTAAATTTAATAATAATGATTGTATAATTTTTTCATGTTCTAATGATTATTTTATGGCCATATTGGACTTTACTGATAATTCAATATTTTTGTGATTAGTAGTAAGATCTCAATGTAACACAGTTCAACAATAAATGTTCTTTGACTTTAATAGCCTGCGGTTTGGACCGCGTTATTTTATAACTTGTCATAAAATAAATACTTAATAAAGTTATATTTTAATATACCTACTGAATTTTTATATCGAGAAAAGAATATTTTTCGATATACTCGTATTGCTCGATCATGAGTTGACCAATGTAGTTTCCCACTCGTATACCAAATTTTATCCAACTCCATTCGCATGTCATGGTCTACATTACAATCGTAAGGTCCTAATCCTGGTCAGACCACTGAGCTCGTTGAAACTTATGTACGGAATTTCATACTACTGACTTTTCATTGATGGAAAACATTGAAGCAACCTGCATATGCACGCACTGCATGCACGTCCTTAGAGAAAAATCGATGTCGTATGTGAACTCAGCAAACCGCGCTCGGCCAGCGTGATGGATATGGCTTAATCACCCTTCGTGGGTAGGCCTACGTTCAGTGGTGGACTATTAAAAATCGGCCAAGTGTGAGTCGGACTCGCGCACGAAGTGTTCCGTACCGTATGGGAGCCCATTCCTCTTGCCGTTATTAATAGCGAGCAAAAAACTCCTAAAAATCACGTTTGTTGTATGTCCCTTAAATATTTATTTTATTCTATTTTTTGTAATTTTTGTTATGTGAAAATTTCAGCTGCCCAACTATCACGGTTTATGAGATACAGCCCGGTGACAGATAGACAGACGGACATCGTAGTCTTAGTAATAGGGTCCCGTTTTTACCCTTTGGGTACGGAACCCTAAAAAAGGCCAGTACAGGTATTCATCATGTTTCATTAAGTCATTAGAAATTTAATTTCGATTATTCTGAACCCAATGACAATCTCGCCCGAAACCGTTTACGCGGTCAAAAGTGATCGAGACACTTGTAGGACTTTCAGACATTCTCTGACCAAGTACAGACGAAAAACTAGCACACAATAAGGTACATTTTATTTGAAAAATACATAGCGCACCTACATCTAGACGACAGGCATGTTCTAGGATTCCATTATACTCATCATTTGACTAACTATGGTACCAACCCAGAAATCACGTAAGTAAATAAAATTAGCTGTTCAACACAAAAAATTCATCGACCCGCGAATGTAAAGAATAGGTAATTTTCGCTTTTTCAGGGTAGTTCCCATAGTAAAGTAAGTAGTTATTGATCCGTATGTACCCTAAGTTCAAGTCTATTGGCTCACAAAATAAAATCGTTCATAAACTATTAGGGGCCCATTTTGCCCCCATTGAAGGATCTAAGTTATCTCAATTTAATTCTAGATATTTCACTACGTTTAAAAAAAAACGTGATCAAGTTATTTTTCACGCTAATATAGGATGTTTGGTCTAGCGTTAGACAAGGACTTTTTCCAGGACGTTAATAGTCATATATTAGTTAAAAGGGTGGGCTATTTTCAAACAATGTTGCATCGAACAGTCATTTAGTACTTTTTTTAGGAAATTGATATCCTGAAGGACCCACTGACATTTTCCGGGAAAGCAGTACCCCAAGTGGTAATTTGTGTTATTGTCTAGCGTCGTACCAAATTTCGTTAGAATTCATTTACCCCTTTGATCTTAGCTTTATAATTGATTATTTTGGCTATTGCTAAGAAACCCTATAGATTTTCCGGGATAAAATAGTTACTGTATTGAAACATTTGTGTGCTTCCTACATACCTACCAGATTTCAACCGCATCAAAATCCGTTGCGTAGTTTTAAAGATTTAAGCATACAGACAAACAAACAAACAAATAAATAAACAAACGAAAATAGCGACTTTATTTTATACTATGTAAGGATATTATCAAAAGTTTAACAAAATAATACAATGAGGCGACATGATTTTTCCGCGTTCCCGCCAAAACTCCATCTTAAAGTCGTTAACGAAAACTAGTTTCGCGACTATATACAGGGTTATCCAGAACTGGTGTACTCAGCCGGAAAGGAGTGATTATGACCATTATTACCAACAACTTTTACTATGGGGCCAACTTAAAACACGAGAAAAAAATTGCTGTTTTATACATTTTGTCGATTCCGAGTTGCAATTTTGTATGCAATTAGTATGATTTTTTTCTAGAATTTTGAGTTGGCCCCTTAATAAAAATTATTCGTAATAATGGTCTTAATCATCCCCTTTTGGCTTAGTACAGGGTAAGCAGACAACCCTGTATAGGCAGTGTTAACGAGGTACATAAACCAAAAACCTTAATTTTTGTTTGATGCACTTCTGTACCTAGCAAGTGTGAGAGTAGTAAGAGCACAACAAATACTATGGAACCAACTGTGAAATGCCGAAAAGAAATCGGCTGTTCCATACGAAGAGTTTATAAAAAAAAAAAACTGACACATAAAATTGACACATGACAATATATATGGAGCGGCTGATGAACAACACCTCGTAGTTCCGACCGCAAGTTCGAGTATAGCGCACGCCGCGTGCTGTAACTGTTGCCGCACCGAACTACCGACACAATCATTGTGTTATTTTGCGAAAAATGGCACAACTGACTTTTATCGTGTACAAAATTCGAGTAGTTCGCTCGAATCGATTTATGTCATTTTTCGATGATTATAGATTTTTCATTAATGGCTTAGCCGGTTTTGATAATATTTAAATGGGACTATTTCTGAAGTATGATCTACCCATAAAAAAGAAATCGAAATCGGTTCATAATTGGAGAAGTACCTAATCGCGTAAAATACGTTCAAAAAATTGTGTCGAAATGATAATCTCCTTATTTGAAGTCGGTTAAATATTATGGGAGTGACTTCCCGTTACCATGGAGACAAGAGGGCGGAGACAAGGGGACAAGGATGCTAATTAGAAATAAGTTTTAACTATTACTATCATAGATAGTTAGGTAAATTACTGTTTTTTTTAATTTATTTTATTTTTATTTCGTATATGTTTGCGTTTGACTACACACTGCCTGATGTTAAGCAGATATGCGGTCGAGGATGTAACACGCTTACCTAGAAGACACCTATTTACTCGGGATTTGAAGACACCTACATTGTACTTTGGCGGTTTACATTGTACTTCCAAAACAGAGGAGGTGCTATGTTCGTCTGTATGTTTTTTAGGTATATTCATCGATATTTTTAACCGACTTTCAAAAAGGAGGAGGTTCTATGTTCGTCTGTTTGTATTTTTATTGTGTATGTTCATCGATAATTTCGCCAATTGTGAACCGAATTGAAAAATTATTTTTCGAAATAGTTCGAAAGGATATACTCCACAAGTCCCGACCCGAGGTGGTCCTTTTTTTTTTTTTTTTATTTAACCTTTACTGTCCCACTGCTGGGCAAAGGTCTCCCCCAATTCCTTCCATTCCTATTTAATTTGTACAGGTGGTCCTATTTAATTTTTACAGAAATCGGCTGAGCCGTTACTGATAAATCAACAACAATGTAAAAAAATTGAGCGAAATTAAAAATTGAAAACAGATTTCAAAAAATCTTTTATATTTCGAAAAAATATATTCTCGTGGTAGACTACCACGAGAATATACTTTTAAAATTTAATCGAAATCGGCTGAACCGTTTCTGATAAATCATTAATAATGTACATGGATGTCACAACGATTCGCGCAGACTATTCGAATTCTGTACACGGTGCAAGTCGTTGGCGCCATTTTTGCGAAAAATAATAATTAATGTGTTCTCTTATTTTTGCATCAATAAAATAAAAATTATTACTAATTTACTCATTATCAAATAGGTAGTTCATTTCAATTTCAGGATAAATTGTGTTTTAGATTATTGATCACTATATGTTAAACATGACTCTAGGTAAATTTTTCGTTCTTATATCACTGTACTGTACTGTACGGTACCGGCCTTTTTGATGTTTTAATTCACCACGCTGCCCCAGTGCGGGTTGATGGATTCACACACGCCATCCAAATTTCTTCTACGGAAGTATGCAGGTTGCCTCACGATGTTTTCCTTCACCGAAAAGCCAGTGGTGTGAAATTCCGTACATAAGTTCCAAAGAACAGATTGGTACGGGACCGAGATTTGAACCCACTACCTTACGATTGATATCACCACTAAATCGTAATACAGTTAAGATTTATTTAAAACAAAGATTTGAAGATGATTTAGTAAAGTATCCCGTTTACATATTAAAACTAGTAGTTCTCGGAACAGTAGACCTCGCGGCGCATCTCTAGCTGAATCTATATAAACAATTTGGTTAATCATTATTGACACATTTGGTTCGCGAATATTGTTTATTTAGTTACTTATCGACCTTGCTAAAATATTAACGAAATCGGTTGGGTTATAGCGCGACAGAAAATTTCCCGCCATTTTCAGACAAACTCCCCCTATCAAAAATCACCGACGACAAAAACCTATAATTAGGTATATGTAAAGATCCTGTGTACCAAGCTTATTTAATTCGTTGAAAAATGCGACCTGTAGACGAAAACCAACATCCGGACAGACGAAAGCAAAATCGCCGTGTCCGTAATCCGAAGATCTTCGCTCCGCTTCGGTCAATAAAGCAAAATGTGCAGAAAGCACGTTAGTTTGTATAATATAATGTTTGCAGGCTGCTCGTACCTGGCTGTCGGGTACAACAAGTTCCACCAGCTCGCGGCCGGCCCCCTCCCCGGACAGCTGGAGTGGCGCGTGGCGGTGCGCGCGCGGGGGGAGGCGGTCATGGGGCTCGGGTGGGATTCGGGTGTCAAATATGTCTTCCGTGAGTTACACTTCTCTTCTAACGGCCAATGTTATGCCAAATAAGGTTACGCATTTTACATTTCATAAAATAAATATAAATATTAGAGGACATCTTACACACGGTCTCTGACCCCAAATTAACAAAGCTTGTGATATGGCTGCCAGAGACTGATATACTACATATTTTTAACCGACTTCCAAAAAGGAAGAAGTTTTATGTTCGTCCGTATGTATTTTTTTTTGTGTATATTCATCGATATTTTTGCCAATTGTGAACCGAATCGAAAACTTCTTTATTAGTTTGAAAGGGTTTACTCCCGAGGTGGTTCCATTTAAATTTTATCGAAATCGGCTGAGCAGTTTTTGAAAAATCAACAATAATGTAAAAACTGTATACATACATTAATTCGAGCTAACTGTTTGAATTTTGTCAAGATAGAAGTCGGTTTTGCCATTTTTTGCGAAACATAATTATTATAAAATACATACCTACTTATATACAGACAGGGTTATCTGCTTGCGCTGTACAAAGCCGAAAAGAGATTACTAACGCCATCATTGTAAACAACTTTTACTATGGGAAACTCTGAAATTGCGAAAATATTTTCAGCTGTACCATACAAAATTCGAACTCGGGATCGAACAAAAGTATGAAACAGCAGATTTTTATTCCAATTTCGGGTTGGCTCCATAGTAAAGTGTTCATAATAATGATCTGAAACACCTCCTTTGAGCTTAGTACATCAGTTCTGGATAACCCTGTATACAGGGTTATTTCTAAACAATTAGCATCCTTTTAGGGGCTTATTCTATACATAAAAACTAACAACTTTTGTTGTGCGACTTTTGTCAAATTTAAAAAAAAAATTGTTGTTTCATAGAAAAATATCTTTCACCCGCGACAAAATGTATGGAACAACTGATTTTTTTAAAGTTCACACAAAAGTCGCAGAACAAAATATGTTAGTTTTGATGTACATAATAAGCCCTTAAAAGGATGCTAATTGATTAGAAATAACCCTGTATAGATAATAACTAATAACATCCAGACACAGAGCAAGCACCTATGCTCATCACACAAATGTCCGCCCTGGGTGGGAATCGAACCCACGCCACTTTGGCCCAGGAGTCGGGGTCACTAACCACTGAGTCCCCGAGGCAGACATATGTAAATCTAATAATAATTATTTTTCGCCAAAAATGGCGCCACCGACTTCCATCATATTATTATACAGAATTCGAATAGTTCGCACGAATCAATGTGTCATCCATGTAGTAATTTTTACATCAATGTTAAGTTTTCAAAAACGGCTTAGCCGATTTCGATAAAATTTAATGGGACAACATCAGGAGTAAAAGATCAAATCGGTTCACAGTTGGCGAAACGATAAACATACATTAAAAAAAGTACACACGGACGGATATGATAGCACCTCTTAATTTTTTACCGACTTCCAAAAAGGAGGATAAGTACTTCTTTTTGGAAGTCGGTAAAAATAATACAATAAATTTATGATGTTTTGGATCTATTGTGCAAATTAAGAGATTTAAAAACAAAAACAAAACTACAAACACTACAAAACGTGCATAATTTTAACCGACTTCAAAAGAGGAGAAGGTTCTCAATTCGACTGTATTCTATGTTTGTTACCTCAGAACATTGAACTGGGTGAACCGATTATGATGATTCTTTTTTGTTTGAAATATGTTGCTTTGTATGTAGTCCCGTTTAAATTTTACCGAAATCGGCTGAGCCATTTTTGATAAATCAACAATAATGTGAATATTACTACATCGATCCGTGTGAACTTTTCGAATTCTGTTCACGGTTGAAGACTGTTATATCATTTTTTGCGAAAATAATAATATCATAAACAAATTCTTTATTCAGGGTTATTCGAAACTGGTGTAATAAGTCGTAAGGAGAAGATTCAGACCATCATTATGAACAAATTTTATTTTTAGTTTTTTGGTTGATTTAACTGTTAAGCCATGTCAGAGGCCTTTAGGCAGCTTAAAAACTTTGACACTAGGGCTGGCCACCCGGTTTTTATGGATCAGCTGATGTTTTTTTCAAAATTCCGAGTTGGCCTCATAGTAAAAGTTGTTCGTGATGATGGTCTGAATCATCCCCTTTTGTCTTAGCATAGAGCAAGCAGATAACCCTGTAGAGTGATATTGTGAATCGGCTCAGTACAGCAGTCCTGGATAACCCTGTATTATTTGTCAGTATTTTAGTATCACTGGACGTTATCTTAACGAAATGCAATAACTTGGTGTTTATAGTGGTAGGAGGCGACGGTAACACGAAGTCGTGGTTGTATGATCATGTACACGGGCAGGCCCCGGTGCGGGCCACGCCGGGGGTGCTGGCTGAGGACCGCTACGTGCCCCTCTACCTGAAAATAGCAAACGGTAAGCGAAATCATTATTCTTCGACAAGTACCTACATGTAGGCCAAATCATACAACTCGGCGGCTGTAATGTTACCTGTTAAGTGAGTTTCAGTCCGAATTTGGCTATCCGCAGCTTGTAGCTAACATCACAGCCGCCAACTTGTATGATTTGGCCTTTAACAAATAATTATTATACGACGATGTGTGTGGTGTTGCTCGTAGTATATTTTGTCTAGTATCGAATGCAATTTCCTTACCGAAAATAAATAATATATATATTTTTGTAATTTATTAAGGTAACATTTTTATTAGACAAGTACCTACGTAACAGCCGACTACATACAATCGGCGCTTAAACCTCAATTTTGGTAAATACTGGAGCTTCATTTTTTTTTTCGGAATTGCTTGAAAATAACTGATCAATGGTACATCAAATTTATTACAGGACTATGTCGCGATGTTACTCTACAGATAATTAACTAAAATCGAGAATCGGCGCACAAACAACGAAGTATGAGCTATCATATTATATTATCTCCGTTGTTTAGTGGCCTCCTCTTATTTAACCGACTTCAAAAAGGAGGTTATCAATTCGTCTGTATGTTTTTTAGGGTTTTGTTCCTACCCTAAGTGTAAAAACGGGACCCTATTACTAACAATCCGAAGTCCGTCTGTCTGTCTGTCACCGGGCAGTATCTTATGAACTGTGATAGCTAGACAGGCTGAAGTTTTCACAGATGATATATTATTTATGTTGGCGCTATAACAACAAATACTAAAAGCAGCATATAATAAATATTCAAGGGGGGCTCCCATACAACAGACGTGATTTAAGTATCAGGAGTTTATTGCTTGCAATTAATAACGGCAAGAGGAATGGGGAGAAGGAGGTTCCAACACGGTACAGAACCCTTCGTGCGCGAGTCCGACTCGCACTTGGCCGATTTTTTTGTATGGATGTTACGCGAGTACTCCGCAAATTATTTACCGATTTTTTTCGTTTGCTAGATCATACTTCAGAGGTGGCCTCATTTAAATTTTATTGAAATTGGCTGAACCGTTTTTGATAAATCATCAATAATCAAAAATTGTACACATCGATTCCAGCGTACTTTGCGAAAATTCCCGAGTAAATAGGTATCTTCTAGGTAACCCTAGAGCGCATATCTGCTTAACATCAGGCAGTATGTAGTCAAACGCATACCTATACGGAATTAAAAATTTTTTTGTACACTATTGAAGTCGGTTGTGCCTAATAATCAATAATATTATTGAAAGTCGGTTGTAAATGTGTCCCTCACTGTTTCCAGGCAAGCTGACAGCAGGCGCCGAGTGCGAGCCCGAGCCGTGGTTCACGGCGGACTTCCCCAGGGAGGAGGGAGAACTAATAGAAAGGAGCGTGTGGTCGGTGTCGCGCTATGTAGCTAAATTTCTATACGACTGTCCCGCCAGCTTCACAGGTACCTCCATACTCGATCACTTGTTGCATCCTGGGACGGTTTATCTCATTAGCTCAATCCTCTAAGGTTGCAACTTATAATATTAAGGTACATGCGGACCGTGATGCGGATCATAAGTATAATTTATATTATAGTTATACATATATGACCCGGTTAGGGTATGGCAATTTTATTTGTTTTGGAAAGGATTAATACATATTAACAATTGTAAATAATTTAACATATATAATTATTATTCGCAATAGTTATTTTTCGCAAAAAAAGTGCACAAATGACTTCAATCGTATACAAAATTACCTAGTTCGCTAAGGTAAGTTCGTACAGGCCGGGTGGCTAGCCCTGGTGTCAGAGTTTTTAAGCCGCCTGAAGGCCTCTGACATGGCTTAACGGTTAAAACAACCGGGACCTACAATTTACCGTATTATCCGAGCCACGGTAACGCTCCGTTGTAAATGCCACCCGCGGTCACCCATCCGAAGACTGACCGTGCTGAACGATGATCGCTAACGATCACCTAGTCAAACAACGCTATAGTTCGCTCGAATCGATGTATAGAGTTTTTACATTATTGATAATTTTTAAAAAACGGCTAAGCCGATTTCGATAAAATTTAAATAGAACCACCTCAGACTAAAACTATATTTTTTCAAATCGGTTTACAATTGGCGAAAATATCGATGAACAAACACAAAGAAAAAAATACAAACAGACGAAAATGGAATCTCCTTTTTGGAAGTCGGTTAAAAAGCATTTCATTTTCTTAGTATACGTTCTAAATATATTGCGAGATATTCCGTACATACATTTTCAGATTTATTGTCCGATCTGACCAATTTTATTTATTTAGTCCACAACACTATGTACATAGGTACCTACATAAACACATTGAAATTTAAAAAAATTAAACTTTTGTTTTATAACATATACATATAATAAACCTTGGAGGATCTACAATACATACGTATTGTAGATCCTCCAACGTGTGAGCCGCGTAGAACGGTAGAAATCGCATCAAACTTTATCGCGGCTCTAAAGTGCGCTACTCGCTGCAGAACCCCACCCCCACCCTCACCCCCGCTGACACATACATTGCTACTGCGCAGCGACTGGCCTCGTGTTCCAAGCTGATCGTACTGTACGTGTGCAGCAGCAGGCAGGGTTCTGGATGATTACATAACTATATTACTAATATAAATTAAAAATTTGAAAAACCCCCGACACATTGACAACCATTTTGGGCACATTTGTAGAATTTTGGTTCTTCCATCCCCACTTTAATCCACCATAACTCTTAAACGGCTCAATCGATTTTTATAAAACATAGCTAAGAACACTCTCGATTAAGTCTCCTTTCATCCAAAAAAACAAAACTGAAATCGGTTCAGTGGTTCGGGCGCTATGATGCCACAGACAGACAGACACACAAACAGACACGTCAAACTTATAACACCCCGCTTTTGCGTCGGGGGTTAAAAATACGCGCGTTACGTGCCCCAACTTCAGATTTGTTTTAGAATTTTTTTAGCGAAATATTATGATATTAGCTCAGTTTTTACTTACTTTTAACGTCATAGTAAATAGTCATACTTTGACCCGAAACTAAGCAAAGGTTGTACTCAACATGGCTGCCAGAGTCTGATCTATAGATGTCACCGGATTGTTGTACTTTGAGTTTTAACACTTGTAATTCTTCTGAGGTTTTAACCGCCGAAACGGAGGAGGTTATTCATGTCGACGCGTATTTTTTTTTGTATGACTACGCATAACTTTTTACAAGGTAGTCCGATTTCAATAATTCTTCTTATATTTGGTAAGGGCATACTTCACAAGTGGTCACGTTTAAATTTTATTGAAATAGACTCAACCATTTTTGATAAATCAACAATAATGTGAAAATTACTGCATCGATCCGTGCGAACTATTCGAATTCTGTACACGGTTGAAGACGGTTTTGCCATTTTTGGCGAAAAATAATTATATTTTGTTACGCACAAGTTCACGATTTGACGTTTAACATTGTTAGTTTATAAACATACGAAAATATAAGCGTTAAGTTATGATTCCGAACTCGGCTGCAGGCAGCAGGCAGCAGGCAGCAGTGCTGCCGCAGCACTACTGGTCCCCATACAGTTACTATGTATTGTACATCGTTATATCCGTTCACAATCTATCGATAGCTTATAATTTGATGCGATAGATTGTAAACAGACGAGTCGTACAATAATCTGGCGACCTATTATATACCTTCTCTTGATCACTCATCTATTGTTTCAGGCAAGTAAAGAGAAGAAAAGCTGACACGCAGTCTCCGGCGATACCAACATAGCAACCGCAGGGCACATTTCGCTGTGGTGTTTTTCATATTTTACTTAAGTAAATATTTTATACAATACCCATATATTTGATCAAACTTTGATAATATTTATTTATAAATGATATATTTTGTATAACTTAGATAAAGTAAGAACATATATGGTTTGGAAAATTAGTTATTGAGTGAAAAAAAAAACATTTTATTAAATATTTCAATATTGCAAGTGTTGTAGTGAATTTAAGTGTAAAATTAGCAATAGACCTCATCCTTCTGGTGAGATATCGTGAGGTTTGCCTCGACCCTCTCCCTCCATCTGCATCTCACGTGAGATTTATCAAAGAAGTTCTTGCAAAGGCCCAGACTTCGTACAGTAGCCGCAAAGAGGTTTAAAATATAGTAAACAAAACAACGGTAAGTATTTAATGGTTAATTACAATGGAACTTCACATCTATTTTCTAATTTGATTTTAGTGTGAGGCCGCCATCACGCCGCCACACCTATTTGACAAGCAATGTCAAAAGATAATAAGATCCGGAAATGTGAAATTCCTTTAAATGGTGAATTTTAATAAAAAGAATAACAAGGAATTAATTTTCAAAAACAAATAAAGCAAATCATTAAAGTACAGTATATAAATTTAATAGATATAAATTAAATAAATTTAATGAAATGATGATAAAAAAAAAAAAATTAAATATAAATAAATAAATTTATTAAATAAAGGATGTCGACAGTTCATACATACGAATACCTGTTGTGTACGAATACACTCAGTTTCTCCCAAGCTCATTTATAAAAATGTTATCTTCACCAGAGTAATTTATGACGCTTCTAAAACTGTTCTGATATGTACAAGTTGGTTTAAAATGAAGTTAAAATAAGAAAAACCGAAAACAATTTTCAAGCTATATTTACCTACTTTGATTTATAGAATTATAGAGCATAGCAGTGCTGCCAACTCCTTTTGGAAAAAATTCGCTATCAGCACGTCAAAAACGCGCCAGAAGCGCTAAATGGTAACTACGACGACTGGTACTACGAAAAAATGAATGATAATGAATTTCGGTATTCATCCACTTCATTAGCAATAGTATAAGAACCACAACTTGCTGCTATTCGAACTTCGGCCGCAGCCTGCGGATGCAGGTCGCGATTGCAGGTAACACACATCTGAAATGCAGCCGCTGCCTGCTTCCGCAGTCGAGAGTGATTCCGAGGTTGGCTACACGTGCTGCGACAGGCAGCACGTCGGACTTGTCTAAACAGGTGAACAACACTCGCAGCTGAGGCTCGGTAGCACGTGCTGCCGGAGCCGCAATCGGAATCTTTTTTCCAGAAATTCATACTACTACATAGATAATCAGAGCCCTTACTCGTAGTCCAGGCTTTGTGAAGTTTACTCAAACTTTAGCGTTCGCGTGTGGCTCCATAGATTTTGGTTAGTTCTTCCTCGTTTCTGCTAGGAGCGCTGTACAAAAATGTATAGGGCCAAACCGAAACAGCTGTAGTTTCAATTTACGTGTAAACCTGGATTAACCCCTCAGTTGTGCAGCCACAGCCGGCTTCGTGCAGCTGCTGCAAGTGCTGTTTGTAGCTGTAGCCTGCTGCCGAGATTCGAATAGCTCCTTTAAGGATTATTACGAGTAATATCAAAATAATCAGGAATATCTCGGATAATTTCAACTGCAGCTTTTTGTTAGTAGTAAAGTGAGTGAAACCTAAAAATATAAGTATTCTTTCTTTTTGATAATCTTTTAGTATACAAAAATGTATGTTTCTATAAAATATGTAAAAAGACACCTCAGTTCGTAAAATTACTAGTTGAAACACTTAAAACGAGTTAAGGAAGGAGCATGTACCAACTGTTGAAAAAGAAAATAATTATAACAACCCCTCCAAAAAATTGCTAAGTCGGAATACCGAAAACGAAATCTGGCAATACTGAATACATCATCTGATCGACTGAATTTGACATTTCCTTTTTTTTGACAGCAACAGTAATAAAATAGTGATTTTTTTAAATAATGTGCCCATTTTTGGACAGGCTAAAGCCTTTAAGGTCATACCGCCACTTCTTATGTATGTAATCTATAATGTAAAAAGAATAAAAAATCATTGTAATTTTTCTGGTGGTCTAATATTAATTTTAACTAGTGATATGAAAACAGCAAAAAATCACTAAATTTTTGAAGCACATATCATTATTATAAATGATGTTTTGTTTTCTACCTACTTGCAAAAAAAAAAAACGACAGGTCCATTCGCTGCATCCTTCTTAAATAAATTTATACTTGAGCTCGATATATATCTGCATTATATCTTTTGTAGTTTAAGGGCCCTTGTTAACGAGACGGTTTCTACCCGATCCGGCGCCAGCCGGTGCCGGCTCAGCGTTCACGAGCACGATTTGTGCCTGTAATTTGACGTCGTTAACAGGGTATTATTTTTGAAATTCGAACGCCTAGGAACGTATACGGAACTTTGACAGTGACAGTTCGAAAACCATTCGCCATATTTGTTTTATTAGGGTCTAGTAATAAAGCTCTATTAAATAAGGTCAGCCATATAATTACTATAATTATTGTAGTTCTATTTTATAATATTATGAGGAGTATTCAATGTAATGTACCTACATTAAGTACTACTATGCTAATGTACATAACTATTTTTGAAAATAATATTTTTTATTGTTAAATTTAATACACTGTCTGGCATTAATTCTGTTAATACTCGTAATTATGCTACGCCCTGTTAACAAGGTGAATATGTACAACATTTAGCAATAAGTATATTTGTACATAATATATCTAGTCATGTATGCTGGAGCACCGACAGCAACTATAACTGTTGTCCACTAGCCCACTACCGAGAATAGCCAGACGGCAAAACCGCTGAGTGCGCGTCTGGCTCCACGGTGGTCCGGCATGCATTACCGTGGGAGGCGGTAGATAACACCGCTCCCGTTAGCTTTTAGTTTAGTTGTAAGTCAGTTATAATTCAACTCTCAATATGATTAGACGTATTAAATAAGTAAAAATCAATTTTTGTCTTTTTAAAAAACAAAACCCGCGACCCTCAATTTTGACTGGCGCAGCCGGTAGGATTGCTGGGATACGTCGCGTAAAGTCGTAGAGTGATATTCGCGCGTACACGTAGTTACGGTTTCTTAAATTCAGTGACCGAGCTCGCAGCAATCCGAACCAACAAATAAATTTGTCTTCATTGGACGCGGCAGTTTTTACAAGGCACTACTAACTACAGCAGAAGGATGAAGACGGGTGTTATGTGAGTAAACCTTTTCGCATTCCATTCCCTGTTTTCATTTATTTCCGTTGGTTAGACCAAATAATCGTTATTTGATTTTCAATTGCGTACCGACATCGTCGCTATAATTTCAAGTACTTAGTTAAACTAGTTTATAAATTGTGTTAAGATAAATATATCAAAACTAGCTTAAAACCCGCGGCTTCGCCCGCGTTGTCTTAGTAGACAGGTACTGGCTTATGAAAATAGCCCGTGGTTTGACCCACGTTTGTCTTAGTACTTGCTTAAAATTATAAAAGGCTGCCGGTTGGCTTGCGTTGTCTTGGCACTTCCTTAAAATAATAATAGGTCGTGGTTTAGCAAAGCATTATCGTATAACGTATTACTTGCAAGGATAATGCCTATAATTTGGCCTGAATTGTCATAGTATTTGGCTAAAATGATAATAGGTCGCGGTTTGGCCTGCGTATTCTTAGTACTCGCTTAAGATGGTAATTTATAGCACGCAGCTTAGCCTGCGTTGTCTTAATACTTCCTCAAAATTGTAATAGCCTACCGTTTGGCACGCGTTGTCGTATTACTTGCAATGATAATAGCCCACGGTCTGGCCGCTTTGTTCGAGTAACTGCTTAAAATGATAATAAGCCACAGTTTGACCCGCGTTGTCTTGGCACTTGCTTAAAATAATAATACTTCGTGGTTTCGCCTGCATATACGACAATGCAGGCGAAACCACGAAGTATTATTATTTTAACGTATTACTTGAAAAGATAATGCTTAGTAGGCATTACTTGAAAAGATAATGCTTAGTAGGCATTATCTTTTCAAGTAATAGGCATTGCCTGCGGTTTGGCCTTAATTGTCCCAGTGTTTAGCTAGAATGATAATAGGTCGCGGTTTGGCCTGCGCATTCTTAGTACTTGCTTAATATGGTGATTTATAGTACGTAGCTTGGCTCGCGTTGTTTAAGTACTTGCTTAAAATTACAATACCCTGCCGTATGGCTTGCGTTGTCGTATTGCTTGCAATGATAATAGCCCATGGTCTGGCCCGCGTCGTTATAGTATTTGCTTAAAATGATAATGGCGCGCGGTTTGGTCCGCATTTTCTTAGTACTTACTTTATATGGTAATTTCCCACAGTTTGGCCTGCGTTGTCTTAGTACTTTTTTTGCTTAAAATAATAGCTCTTGGTTTAGCCCACGTTGTCGTATTGCTTGCAAGGATAATAATTAGCCCACGGATTGACCTGCTTTGTCTCAGTATTTGCTTAAATTTACTTGTATCTAAAGCTTATTATGGAGTACGACAATTTTTAAATGATAAATTGCAAAATATTCGAATTAAATTTAATTATTGTAAAATTTTTTCACGTCCTAATGATTATTTTATGGCCAAATTGGACCTAACTGATAATTCAATATTTTTGTGATTAGTAGTAAGATCTCAATGTAACACAGTACAACAATAAATGTTCTTTGACTTTAATAGCCCACGGTTTGGACCGCGCTATTTTATAACTTGTCATGAAATAAGTACTTAATAAAGTTATATTTTAATATACCTACTGATTTTTTTTGTAGCGAGAAAAGAATATTTTTCGATTTATGATGAGATATATGACGATCATGAGTTGAGCCATGTAGTTTCCCACTCGTATACCAAATTTTATCCAACTCCATTCGCACGTCATGATCGGCCAAGTGCGAGTCGGACTCGCGCACGCAGGGTTCCGTACCGTATGGGAGCCCATTCCTCTTGCCGTTATTAATAGCGAGCAAAAAACTCCTAAAAATCACGTTTGTTGCATGTCCCTTAAATATAAATTTTATTCTATTTTTAGTATTTTTTGTTATAGCGACAACAGAAATACATCATTTGTGAATATTTCAGCTGCCCAACTATTACGGTACCTACGGTGACAGACAGACAGACGGACATCGAAGTCTTAGTAATAGGGTCCCGGTTTTACCCTTTGGGTAAGGAACCCTAAAAAGGCCAGTACAGGTATTCATCATGTTTCATTAAGTCATTAGAAATTTAATTTCGATTATTCTGAACTCAATGACAATCTCGCCCATAACCGTTTACGCGGTCAAAAGTGATCGAGACACTTGTAGGACTTTCAGACATTCTCTGACCAAGTACAGACGAAAAAGTAGCACACAAGAAGGTACATTTTATTTGAAAAATACATAGCGCACCTACATCTAGACGACAGGCATGTTCTAGGATTCCATTATACTCATCATTTGACTAACTTTTACTATGGTACCAACCCAGAAATCACGTAAATAGAATTAGCTGTTCAACACAGAAAATTCATCGACCCGCGACAAAATGTAAAGAATAGGTAATTTTCGCTTTTTCAGGGTAGTTCCCATAGTAAAGGAAGTAGTTATTGATCCGTATGTACCCTAAGTTCAAGTCTATTGGCTCACAAAATAAAATCGTTCATAAATTATTAGGGGCCCATTTTGCCCCCATTGAAGGATCTAAATTATCTCAATTTAATTCTAGATATTTCACTACGTTTAAAACAAAACGCGATCAAGTTATTTTTCACGCTTATATAGGATGTTTGGTCTAGCGTTAGACAAGGAATCCGGGACTTTTCCCAGGACGTTAGTAGTCATATATTAGTTAAAAGGGTGGGCTATTTTCAAACAATATTGCATCGGTTTTCGAACAGTCTGAAGGACCCGCTGAAATTTTCCGGCAGTACCCAAAGTGGTAATTTTTGTTATTGTCTAGCGTCGTACCAAATTTCGTTAGAATTCATTTACCCCTTTTATCTTAGCTTTATAATTGATTATTTTGGCTATTGCTAAGAAACCCAATAGATTTTCCGGGATAAAATAGTTACTGTATTGAAACATGTTGTGTGCTTTCTACATACCTACCAGATTTCATTTATAACCGTTCAGCTCGTCTGATGTAATTATTGATGCTTTTTTCACCAACTTTGGGAACTTATCTGACCCGTTAGATAAGGAAAATTCGGAAAAACAGGAAGAAACGTAACTTTTATTTTATTTGTAAAGCATAAATACAAAGTTTTAAGTCAATCGGTAAAGGTAATAAAAAATGAAATTCAAACAAAAAGGGCCCGTTTTACCCCGTTAGAGGTCGATTTTTCGAAATTTTCATCCTTTGTGCTTCATTACGTTGTACATTGTACCTTTGTTCGAAATTTCAAGTCTCTATCTTTAGTGGATTGGGTTGTAGCCTAAACTGATTAATTTTGGCTATCCCTAAGGATCCGCATAAAATTTCCGGGATAATAATAGTTCATGTGTTGAAACATGTTGTGTGCTTCCTCCATACCAGATTTCATCCATAACCGTTCAGCTCGTTGGATGTAATAGACGCTTTTTTCACCAACTTTGGGACCCAATTTGACCCTTTAGATAAGGAATATTCGGAAAAACAGGAACAAACGTAACTTTTATTTTGTTTGAGTAGCATGTATACAAAGATTCAAGTCAATTGATAAAGGGAATAAAAAGTTACATACAAACGAAAAGGGCCCGTTTTACCCCTTTAGAGGTCGATTTTTCAAAATTCCGTTCTTAGTGCTCCATTACGTGGTCCAATGTATCTTTGTTCCAAATTTCATGTTCGTATCTTTAGCGGTTTGGGCTGTAGGCTGTCTGTCAGTCAGTCACTCAGCGAAGCCTTTTATATAATAGATGGTAGACCAAACGGTGAGAATAGTACCCAAAGATTTATTATGTATAATACCTAAATATGAGGGGGAACAAAATCTGCTAAATCTTTTTATAAGAAAATCGCAGTACATTTATAACGGATATAGCTCAACAACTAATGCAGTACAGCAACAATATATATTTCACGCAATTACCAGTAGGTTGCATGGTAGAGCCGCTGCTTTACTAAGTGAGCGCGAAGACATAAACTCATGGCCCGCACTCAGAGATGTATTAGTTCAGCATTTCGGCGACCCACGCTCCGAGGAGTGTATCGCGATTGAATTAGAACAAATGCGTTATAACAACGGGGAAAGTTACATAGAATTTTGTCACAGGATACAGCAGACCCGTAGCACACTCTTTGCCAAGGTTAATCTTTTAACCGACGAAGGAGTAAAAGCGGCTAAAATGATCGTTTATAATAACATGGCTCTAAATGTATTTCTGTACAACCTCACTGAAGATCTAATTCGCATCGTGCGCCTGAAAGGGTGCCCCAATTTAGAGGCCGCGTTGAGCATCGTCACCGAAGAAGTTAACTTCATGACGCAATTTAATGCCAAACAAAAACAGAGACAGGCCTCGGCCGCACCCGCTAAAACAGTAAGCAACATCCCTAATAATAACTTTAAATTCGGAATACCAAACCAAAACCAAGTCGCAGCGCCTAACCCAAACTTTAAGTTTGGGATACCGCAACAACCCCAAGGTTTTAGATTCGGCCTTCAGCCCCAAAACACACGCCCACAGATTGGTTTTAGACCCAATTTTCAGATGAACACCCCGCCAACAGGTTTCAGATTTAATCAAAATGCCGGGCCCCAGAACTTCAGATTCGGCGCCCCACGGCCAAATTTCAATTTTGGACAAGGTCCTAGACCACCATTTAACTCAAACTTCGCAAGACCACCTATGCCGCAACAACATTTTGGCCAAGGATTTAAATTCGGCATCCCGCCAAACGCAAATCGCCCCAAACCAATAGAAGAACCGGATGTCTCGATGAGGACAGCCCGACCACTGAGGCAAAACATGTTGAATGCCTCGGCGGACACAGAAAACGTATTCTACAATAACGAAATTGTAGAGGAAACCACTGAGCAAAATGTCGATGCCGCGTACTACGATGAAAACTACATGTACAATACAGAGGTCCCGGAAGCCCATGACATGCCCGGGGAGGCGTACGAATACGCAGATATGACGGGCACGGAAAATTTTCAGTTAACAGCCTCCAGTTTTCACCCGAAATAATAGAGCTAAATTGCAGTTCTGTTCTAAAACTACCGCATATAGTAATACCCGAAATTTAAGCACGGTTTATGATTGACACCGGAAGTACAAGGTCCTTCATTAGCCCTGCAAAAGCGGACGAATACTTTTCAGCTTTCAAATACTACGAGCCGTTCGAGGTGATAAGTACACACGCCCGTAGCCAGCACAGCGAGGCTATCTGCATACCGCTATTAAAAACCTTCCAATGCGTAGGCAAGCACAAGTTCTATGTGTATGACGTCGATAGTCGCTACGATGGTCTAATAGGAAGCGACCTATTGAAGCAACTGGAAGCTAAAATCGACATGAAAAACCAGATCCTACAGACACCCTACGCAAACATACCAATTATATATAACCCACCGTACGAAATACTACTAGAGCCCCGAACGGAATCAAGAGTCAAAGTCCCAACCGATCTACAAAATGGCGAGGCCATCATAGACTTTGTTGATTTTGGACAAGGAGTAAGAATGCCAAGTGCCCTTGTCACGTGTGAAAATTCATTCGCCTACACCGTTATTCAAAATACTTCCGAAGACACCATTTCAATGGCATTTGCTAAGCCACTTAAAGTAACCAAACACGAGGGCGAAGTATGTAACACAAACGTAACCTCGAGTAGATGCGAGGTTGACCAACTCCTAAAAGAAAATCTAAAAAAGTTACGACTAGATCACACCAATAAAGAAGAACGAGAAGCTATAGAAAAGTTATGCACTGAATATCGAGACATCTTCCACTGCGAAGGTATACCACTTTCATTTTCAAACAAGGTCAAACACGAAATTAGAACCAAAAACGAAAACCCCATATTTATTCGACCGTATAGACATCCACCCCTCTACAACGAAGAAATCCGAAACCAAGTGACCAAACTCTTAGAAAATGACGTCATAAGGGAATCGCACTCACCTTGGAGCGCGCCAGTACACCTGGTACCCAAAAAAACCGACGCATCAGGTGAAAGAAAATACCGTATTCGTGGTACTGGTAAGAAAATAAATGGTCATAGATTACAGACGTCTCAACGAAGTGACCACGGATGATAAATACCCGCTGCCTAATATCGCTGATCTCTTTGACAAATTAGGGAAATCGGTGTATTTTAGTACCATCGATTTAGCAAGCGGATTCCACCAGATCGAAGTGAGGGAAGAAGACCGACAAAAGACAGCGTTCTCCACGCAAGCGGGTCACTACGAGTTTACCCGAATGCCGTTCGGTCTAAAAACCGGACCAGCTACGTTTCAGCGCGCAATGGACAACGTGCTCAGAGGATTACAAGGACTGCATTGCCTTGTGTACTTAGATGATATAATCGTGTATTCATCTAGCCTGCAAGAACACATTGAGAAGTTGCGTATGGTTTTCGACCGATTGAGGGAGACAAACCTGAAAGTGACATTGGACAAGTGTGAATTCTTCCGCAAGGAGGTACTTTACCTTGGCCATATGATAACTAAGGATGGACTTAAACCCAATGATGATAAGATACAGGCCGTTTTGAACTTCCCAATTCCAACAACGACTACCCAAATTAAAAGCTTTTTGGGATTAGTGGGATATTACCGTAAATTTATTAAGGACTTTGCCAAAATCACCCGTCCCTTGACGTCCTGTTTAAAAAAGCGAAACAAAATAGAACTCACAGACGAATTTGTGGGCGCTTTTGAGAGATGAAAATGAGCAGAAAGAGATTACGAAAAAGTACCACATTGGAAAAACCTGTCACCAAGGAATAAAAGAGACGACTACGCATCTGAAACGAACATACTATTGGAATAACATGGAGGTTACAGTAGCCACCATAATAAATTCGTGCGACGGCTGTAAAACTATGAAATACGACAGGAAACCACTAAAACCAGAGCTACAACTCACACAGACCCAAACAAAACCATTCCAAGAGATTTTCATAGATGTCTTCACCATAGAAGGAAAATCATACCTAACTTTAGTCGACGCTTTCAGCAAACTCGGACAAGCCATGGGGATTGAGAACAAAACCACACCTGAAATAATTAGGGCTCTCATTAAGTATTTTTCTATGTATGGAGTACCACATAAAATCAGTGCCGACTCCGGGTCAGAATTTAATAACGCCCTGCTGAAGGAAACCTTAAGCCTCTATAAGGTAGACCTGCATATTGGTACCCCACATAACTCAAACTCAATGGGGGTGGTCGAACGGTTTCATTCAACCCTTATCGAAATTTATCGGCTTGCCAAATACGAACACAAACTCACAGACGCAGCGTCAGTAATGACCTACTCGCTCATGTCATATAATCATACAATCCACTTCACCACAGGACTAACGCCTTTCGAAGTAGTATTCGGTCACACCGACTCTAAAAATCCATTTAATGTCGAATTTAACAGGGAATACACACAAAAACTAGTACAAGATCACAAAAACCGTATCAAATTCTTATACAAATATTTAACCGATAAAGCTATAAATATTAAAAAGAAAATCAAGGAGAAACTTGGAGGAGAAAAAGAGTTCAAAGTAAAAGAGGGAGATACAGTTTTCGTAAAAGGCGTAAACGTTAGAAGAGGCAAGGATAAACCGCGGTACGAAAAGGCGGAAGTCGTAGGTGAATTAGACAGGAACATAGTACCGATTAAAATGAAAGGTCGTGAGACTAAAGCACCAATTAAGGATTTAAAACGTCCTTCACAGGTGCGCCCTGGTCCTGCTGCAGACGTCAGCTGCCCTGGCCCTTCTACTTCAGCAGATCAGGGATAACCCCGGGATCTTCCCGATCAAAGAAGGTCAAGCCCTTATAAGTAGTGATAAGTGGTCCATTATTAAGACCCTAGATTTAAGTTTAATCAGAGACGATTTAGATTTTAATGTCAATAGATATGTAGATTTGAATAAGCATGTAGAGGACCATTTCGGAAACAAACCCATTAACGCAGGCATCAATGACATAAAGACTCAGACAGATTTTATCAAAAATATTACATTGCAGAAATTAAACCAGCTAATTCCAGTTAAAAGAGTTAGACGCGGCCTCCTAAATCCCCTGGGATCGATAATCAAATTAATTTCCGGAAAATTTAGACAATGATGACGCTATGAAGTATGACGCGTTAATACAAAATGTAAAATCGACGCAAATCGCAGAAAATAAAAGAGTAACAGTGGTCGCTGAAATGCTGAAGTCATTGGTGAATATTACAAACAATACCAAAAACAATTTCATTCAATTGGATAAGGCAATTTGGGAAGTTAAACAACAGTTAAGTAGTAATAACGCCACTACAGATACGCTCAAGATCATTACCACATATCACTTATTTTTCCATAACTTCCAAACTTTCTATACCATATTGAACGAGATTGAAACTACTGTAGCTTTTAGTAAATTAGGAATGTTACATCAAGCCATTTTAGATCCTAACGAATTGTTGTTAATACTTAAGGATGTAGAACGAAAAGGTAAACTCATGTTCACGGCTAACCTTGAAAATCTACTGAAATTAGAGCAATGTATAGCGCTAAAGGCTTACGCAAAGGAAAATCAAATAACTTTCATTATGGACATACCCCTTGTAGAAAACGATACATTTACATACTACAAGGTCCTCCCCCTACCTGTTACAAATTCCCGTAGCCAAACTCACCTTATCCTGCCAAAATTTCCTTATTTACTGACGAAAAGGTTGAAAACAGTGTCGCTATCACGCCCCTGTAAGGAAATAGAAGAATACCTATTTCTCTGTGAAGAAGACAACTCATCCTCCTTGGTTAAGGATACCTGCATTGCCGACCTGCTCCGATTCGCATTAGATACAACTCAGTGTCACCAGATACCAGTTGACGTAGAAGAGGTAAAAGTAGAGAAAATACAGGATAGCCGATGGATGGTGTTTGCTAGGACTGACGTCCTCCTCACTCAAAACTGCGGGAACGAGATAACTCACCACCACCTTCGAGGGACCTACATCGTGACTACAGACGACGATTGCGAAGCCGAAGTTAAAGGCTTAGTCATGAGAAGACATCGAGAGCACTCAGGAAGAATGTCTTTACCTGCATTACCCATCATAAACCTGCCTGAATTAATGCCGCCGGAGAGGACGCGCTTTGTGGAGCCGTTGAACGTGAAAGGGATGGACCTCACCAACCTGCAGCAACTATCCAGCATTTTAGTGAAAAGTGAAAGTGAAATGGGTCAATATAGTGAACGTGATAGTGCGATTAACATGAAGAGATTAAGCATAGGAACTTTAATTTTATATGTAATTTTAGTCATAGTTTTTGCATTTTGTGTCTCAGTATACTTATACAGACGAAATTATCGTGGCAAAGAAAATCCGCGCGATAATTTCGATCTTAAGGAGGAAGGAGTCATGTATGCTGGAGCACCGACAGCAACTATAACTGTTGTCCACTAGCCCACTACCGAGAATAGCCAGACGGCAAAACCGCTGAGTGCGCGTCTGGCTCCACGGTGGTCCGGCATGCATTACCGTGGGAGGCGGTAGATAACACCGCTCCCGTTAGCTTTTAGTTTAGTTGTAAGTCAGTTATAATTCAACTCTCAATATGATTAGACGTATTAAATAAGTAAAAATCAATTTTTGTCTTTTTAAAAAACAAAACCCGCGACCCTCAATTTTGACTATCTTGCATAAATAAATAAAGTATGAAAGTATGAAAAGTATGAGTCACGTTTTACCCGAGCAAAGCCGGGTAATCATAATCATCTAGTATTTTTATAAATTATATCCTATGTGCTATTCTGATGTATACATATGCATTACAATTGCAAAGTTTAATCACAATCCGTTCAGAATTTTTTGCGAGAAAGAGGAGCAAACATCTGTTTAAACAAACTTTCGCGTTTATAAATTATCAGTAGGAAGCTACAAGTGGCGCCATCTCGTGCAGTAGCTGGTACTACAACAACGTAACTAAAGGGGTTCATGAAGATGTTCAAAGGTTGTAGAGTTTGTATTTTCCTGTAAAATATTAAAACTTTGTACTATATCAACCCATGACTTCACAGGATAGTTTTAATTTTACGGGATAGTAGCCTATGACATTCTCTGATCTTTGAACAATAATATTTAAGTAATGCATATCTATGAAGTAAATCCTTGGCACAGTTGCTGAGTGAAACAGTAACAAATACTGTGGGATGTGGTGGATGGTTTATTGATACGAGTATCATCGTAGGGCTAAATAAGCAACCTTCATATTTCCGAAGGGATTTTATTATAAATTCAAGGAAATAAACCATACCATGTTTAAGTTTTGCCTCGGATATCAAAAGTGGTACAAGAATCCTAAAACTTGATCCTAGTTGTACACCGAAACCAGTCTGGTGACGCCCTCAGTATCAAAGGTATTGTACGTAGGTAACCTACAACTCTCTTATCAGGTAATTAATATCAAAGAAAACAGTGATTTAAGCGTTAAGTAAAGAATAAAGGTTCTACGACATGTCGTTTGTACGTCGCTAGTAACGCCTTTCAAATATTAAGAGCAATATACACGAACGTGACAAACACTCCCAATAACTTTTAGTTAGGATCTGTAGGATATCTGAAATTGGACGTAGGCCTCCCCAATTTTCCATTAGGACCAATTTTAAACAGCTGGCTTGTGCCCAACAAGTAAGATCAGGTCAAAATGGTTCTGTATATTAACTTCGGAGCTACAACGCTAGACATGATTGGAACTCTTTGGTATAGGCTGAATCAAACTTGACGGCGTCTGTGGACACCAGGCCAGTCATTGCACAGCAGCAATATACTCATGCCAGCGGCGCCAGGAGAGGGATCATGCGCAGCTGCACACACGCCATAAAGTTTGATTCGGCTTATAAAGATGTGTAAAAAATAGATGATAAGATGGAAATACATACCGTGGTTCTGTGTAGAGCTGCGCACCTCGGGCGCGGGAACCCTCACACAGCATGCCTCACATCGATGCAGAGACGTCATACAGGAACACAGCAGTACAGTAACATTCATACAGGAGCACAGCAGTACAGCATCCTTCATACAGGAACACAGCAGTACAGCAACCTTCATACAGGAACACAGCAGTACAGCATCCTTCATACAGGAACAACTAGTACAGCATCCTTCACACAGCACGAGCCCCAAAGCTAGAAACAATGATAACATGTAGTAGACGACGATAATTTTAGGTTTAGATCATACCTACTTAAATATCCTACTAATATTATAAACGAGAAAGTTTGTATTTGTATGGATGTTTGGTTTGTTCCTATTTCACGCAAAAACTACTGAATTTATACTTACACATCAGAATAACACATAGGCTATAATTTATAAAGATATTGCGGGAAACGAAGTTCGCCGGGTCAGCTAAATAAGTTATAAAGTTTAGTGTACAGTAAATACTCCACTCGCACCTAGATCTTTGGAAGTTATGAATGGGATTCCACCATGAACTGGTAAACGCTGAGGACAGTAACAGACGTCTACCGTCATAGTGGAATGATTATCTGGCCCAGACAGCAGATTCCAACCAATCTTATTCAAACTTCATAGGGGAGGTGTATGTGTAACAGACATCCCGAGGCTGATAAATATCATGATAATGTTTAACTGTAATCTTTTTCATTGCTTGTAGAACACCAGAATTCGCAGCGCTCATAGAATAGTTTGAAAAGGTGTTTTTATTTATAGAAATGTATTAGCAACAAAAATAAGAGGTACAGTACATAAACAACAACAAAACAAATCATAAAACACAAAAAAAACAAGAGCACTACACCTAATATCGTTGTCACAAAACTGGTCCCAAGTCAGCGTAATGCTAGTTGCGCTTACGAGCAACCAGCGCTGGTATTCTGTTGGAACCAGCGAGTGACATTACGGCCGACATAATGCTGTGCTTTAAGTTGAGCAACGTTCGGCGCGGTCAGTCTGCGGACAGAGCTGTACAAGTGAGCTTTACCATGGCTCGGATGACACACTATAAGCCCGATTACAGAGGCGCCAGCGTAAATTTAATAGCAACGTAAAAAGCGTTCCCCCAACCGAATGCAAAAAGGGAAAAAGAGACAGAACTATACTATTTAGCTAATATAATTACGATGGTGCCTCTGTAATCGGGGTTTATGTTGTGGTTCCTGTTTGATTTGACCGTTCAGCAATGTCAGAGGCCTTCAGGTGGCTTACAATCTGACATCAGAGCAACCTGGCCTATATAAACTTACTTTTTAACCGACTTTCAAAAAGGAGGAGGTTCTATGTTCGTCTGTATGTATTTTTTTAAGTATGTTCATCAATAATTTGCCAATTGTGAACCAAATCAAAAAAATCTTTTTTAGTTCGAAAGGGTAGTCCCATTTAAATTTTACAGAAATCGGCTGAGCCGTGTTTGAAAAATCAACATTAATGTAAACAATTCAAGTGAAATATTTGAATTTTATACACGATGGAAGGCGGTTTTAAAATTTTTTTCGCGGGTGGCATCTACATGTGAGCGCTACCGTGGCTCGGTTGACACGTTAAATTGTAGGTTCCGGTTATTTTGACTATTTACGCTTCATTTCTTCACGCTTCAGATCTGAACTGGCAAAACGCTGCCCGGCGTATTCCCATACTTGTACGTATAATAATGTGTTCATGCTGTTAATAAAATAATTGAATAAATTCCATTTCAAAAAGAAATTAAAGCAGTGGTTGTTAAAGCTTTCATATAACTGTACTGAAAACCTAATTTGTAGTTTGTACGGGGAGTGATTTGTTGAAACTTAGATACAATACATACTCACATTCCACACATACACACACATGTAACACTGCAAACCTTGACTCTTATGAGATCTCGCCTATTGCAGTGTTACACACACACACACACACACACACACACACGCATACAGGCAACCAAAAATAAGTCATGTTTCAAATGCATTTTTGTTCATACACCCCCATAGGACTCATAGAATGATGCCCTTCATATAATGCAATTGTTTTTTTTTCATTAACTACTTTTCTACTTAAATGTACAGATAAAAAAGTGAATCGCGGGGTGAATCAACGAAGCCTCTTTTTGAATGCCCCTTTTCGCCCCGCTCCAAACAATGCGGAGCGAAAGAGGGCCTTCAAAAAGAGTCTTCGTTGATTCGCCCCGCGGACCGAACAGCTTGCGGGGCGAAACCACGAAAGAGCCTTATAACATTGTAATTCTGTTCAAAAGTCAACTAAATTTAACGTTTTTAATTTTGTTTAATTTAAATTGATAAATAAAAAATTAGCGTAATGTATGTTGCGCTAATGGTGAGCATTATTGGAACTATTTTCAAGTCATGCCCACCCGCGCCGCACCAGCTTCGTAAAGTTTTAGACCGTATTAGGTAGATGGCGCTGTAAGTAAGAAAATGATACTCCGTGAAACCATTTAGTCCGATGGCTGAATTTGAGAACTAACTACTATGGAAACTAAAAACTAAGGACTAAGCGATTGAGGCGCCAAGTCTCGGAGTCATTTGTAATTGTGTATGTGTATAGGCGGAATGAAACATAATATTTGGTGGTTGTGAAGTTATAGCTGCAAGCTGCTGATAAGATAACCCAATACTGAGTGAAGCTCAGTGAGCAGTGAGTTGTAGCTAACTTCACAGCCGCCGAGAACTTTGGTTTGATACTTCACATACTTATAGCCCACCGACCTATATGTGCATGTTACTGTAATGTGGTATTTAAGATTATCACATAAGTGAGACAAAATGTTTCTTGTGATACAACAATAAAGATCTTTGAACCTAACATTTTTAATCTATAGCGATGGAAAAGAACATTCTCGGAATCTCTCTGCGAGATCGAATCAGGAATGTGAAGGTCCGTAGACGGACCAAAGTTACCGATACAGCCCAGGAGATTAGCAAGTTGATATGACAGTGGGCAGGACACAGCTCGGAGGACTGATGACCGGGGTCAAAAAGTGTTCGAGCGGAGACTACGTATCAGCAAGCGCAGCGTAAGAAGTCTACCCACAAGGATTAGGACCACAGGATCGCAAGATGTACGCACGGCGGTGATATCTACATCAGAAGGCAAATCCGCGGGTCGTGATTAATTGAGCATACGAGCAGCGCTCGCTTTGTTGTACAACTTATGCATAATTAGACTTCAATCGTGTACAAAATTCGAATAGTTCACCCGAATTAATGTATAATTTTTAGGGTTCCGTACCCAAAGGGAAAAACGGGACCCTATTACCAAGACTTCGATGTCCGTCTGTCTGTATGTCACCGGGCTGAATCTCATGAACCATGATAGCGAGGCAGCTGAAATTTTCACAGATGATGTATTTCGGTTGCCGCTTTAACAACAAATACTAAAACCAAAATAAAATAAATATTTGAGGGGGGCTCCCATACAACAAACCCGAAATTTTAGACGTTTTTCGCTCTATATTAATAATGGTACCAGGTAGATGCTTGAAATGTTCACTGAATATTTAGTTTTATATTCCCTTCAATAATAAATATTAAAATTAAAATAAAATAAATATTTAAGAGGGGCTCCCATACAGTACGGAACCCTCCAAGCGCGAGTCCGACTCGTACTTGGCCGATTAATTTTTTTTCACTATTGTTGAGTATTCAAAAATGCCTCAGCCAATTTCGAAAAAAAATAAAAGGGACTATCTCGGGAGTATACCCTTTCAACTAATTTTTTTTTTCAAATCGTTTATGAATTGGCTGAAATATCGATGAACATACACAAAAAAATACATTCAGACGAACATAGAACCTCCTCCTTTTTGGAAGTCAGTTAGCAAACTCCGGACTTGTCATGGCGTGGCCACATTATCGCCCTACGGCGAAGTTTTCGTCACTGGGGGCTCATTCATCTAATTCAAACGGTAGTAATTGGTTGTTCACGATTTGAACTACTACCTGAAGCTGGGCACACACGCTGCGATGATCGCATCTATTCATCAGATCAGTCCAGCGAGGTCCTAATATAGTTGCATTGCCAGTAGGTAGTTATTGAGGAATCAAAATGACACCCCTATTTTAATCGAAAAATATTGATTTAACAAAAAAAAATTGGCATAAAAGTTGTAGAAAATCAAATTTTAAACAACTTTTGTTCCTATAACTTCTGCTGAAAAATTGAAATAACACAAGTTATTGAAGAAATGAAATGGTACAACCAACTATTTAAAAAAATATCGATCCTACAAAAAGTTGATGGGAATCAAAGTTGTAGAAAATCAAATTTTAAACAACTTTTGTTCCCATAACTTCTGCTGTAAAATTGAAATAATACAAGTTATTATGTTACGTAAGTACGTGTGTTTTCTGTTATGTTCTCGTGGCGTTAATTCGCGTATTTGTGTAAATATGACTAACACAGTGAAGTGTAGTCATTGCGAAATAATAATCAACGAATTACTCTCGTACATTCAAAATAAAGTGTCTGTGATTGACGAAGAAACATTAGTTCGCGTGTGTACATCAACGTTTACTGCGGAAGAAATCAAAGTAGCTAAGTCGTTACTATTTGATTCTATACCTACGGAGAAGAGAAAAATACTGCGCAAAAACAAAGGAAAGGAGTCTCGGGATTTAGGAGACATAGTGAATCTCTTTAAGTCAGCGGAACCGGACGTAATACCTATATTTGTCGCAAGAGATTTGAACAAACTACCACCGATTACGTTCGACCATTTAGATTGTTCAAAGTTGCTAAAAGATCTCTTAATTGTAAAAAATGATATTGCGGAAATAAAAAATACATACGCTACTAATGACAGTGTTAATGAGTTAAAAAGGGATGTGTTGCGTCTGAGAAATGACTCATTGCCACCGGCATCTGTGTTTAAAGTCAACGCCAAACGTGGAGCCTGGATCGATAGTGGGCCAGCAGGATTATCTCACGAATTTTGTGTTTCATTGACGAAAGAATCTGAAATGCATAACAATAGCGATACAGTAAATAACTTATCGCCGTTGTCGAACTTCAGAAAAATGAGGGTAGATGAACCAAACTCGCAATCTGATCTTGAGCGTAATTTACAACGGTCAGCTGAGAGCATCGAGAGGATAGATTGCAGAGCGCAAATATCTGAGAAAACGGTTCCAGCGCCGGTTGCCGAAACCGGAACCAGCTTCACTTCGCGGCGAGAGTGCGCGCCCGCCGAGCTCGCGCCCGCGAACCCGGCGACTGGGGTAATCATGGGGGTGGCTAAGCACGAGCGTGCGGCCGCTGACTCCGTCAACATGGACCCGGCGGCGGCGGCGGCGCCCGGCTCTGCGAGCGGACGAGCGCCTGGCGGTGGCGGCGGCGGCGGCGGCGGCGGCGGGACAGCGACAGCGGTGACGTCACAGCAACGGAGCGTGCATAAACATAAGGCTGGAAACAGTGCTTTCTTCGTGGGATCATCTTGCTCCTTGTTGCTGGGAGCGAGGTTGCAGCCCCGAGGAATCCCTCTTTACTGCGGCTGGACGCTGCGGGAACACTGCCCGCAGGGCATTTGTCGGAGGATGCGAGCGTCCAACTCACCCGCGAGGGCGAGTGGTGCCTCCAGCACCCTCTCAGCCGATTGGCTGGTGGCCTTCTAGGCTTGATGAGCCTGTAAAAATGGTTAGCAGGATTTGGGAGGGGGAAGGAAAAGGGGGGGGACTAGCTTGGGAACGGAGGGTGGGAACATTCACTCCGGGAAGAGGAAGATCGAAGCAGGCGTTCCACAGGGTAGCTGTACAGCACCGTATTACTACGCAGCCTACACCGACGACAAAGCCAACCCACCCTGGGTTGGCTTTGTGGGAGAGGCGAGCGTCCGACACTCCCGCGAGGGCGATTGGTTCCTCAAGCCCCTCACAGCCTGTTGGCCGTCACGGCTTTGTGGGCCGTCATGGCGTTGATGGACTGAGTTTTCTTACTGAGGGCCTCATTCAAGGTCGCCTACTTCCTCTTCGCGTTCTTCTAGGAGAAGATCTCGAGGGAGAGAGCGCCAGGTTCGTTCGTTTACGTCGGGTGGACGAGCATGAAGCGGAGCGATGTTCTGTAGGTGAGGGTGTGGTCCGTTGTCTGCGCGATCGTACATCCCGCGCGCCAACCGGACCACGAACTCCCTTACCGATTCGGCTTTCAAATCCTGTGCTAGTACGTCGTTCCGAACGAACCAGCCAGCTCCCGAGATCATTCTCAGTCTAGTGTTCTGTACCACCTGGAGTCGCTTCCTCTGGGTTTTGTTACACAGTGGGTACCAAGCCGGTGCTGCGTAAGTCAATCGGGTCCTGATATACGTCTTGTATATGCCCATTTTGGTATGCAGTGGCAACTTGGAGCGGAGAACCGGTCGCAGCAGCGCTCTAGCAGCCTTCGCCTGGTGGACAGCGTTTGTGGTCTGCGAGCGCATGCTTAAGAGCGGGTCTATGATGACGCCCAGGTACTTGACGGTCTTTTCCCATGAAACGTCCTCTCCTCTAAGTTGCAGTGGTCTGGGGTATGTTGATCTTCTGGTACTCCCGACAAGCAGCGCGGCCGTCTTGCCCACGTTGACAGCCATCCGCCACTTGTCGAGCCATTCTGGCAGAATATTTAGGACCCGTTGAATTCTGTTCGCGGCTACTGTGGCTCTTCTCGAGGAAGCGACATAAGCACTGTCATCGGCGAAGAGGGCTAACATCACACCCCGTTCCCCTGGTGCGAGGTCCTCCAGGACCGGGATGTCGTCGGTGTAGGCTGCGTAGTAATACGGTGCTGTACAGCTACCCTGTGGAACGCCTGCTTCGATCTTCCTCTTCCCGGAGTGAATGTTCTCGACGGACACGAAGAAGTCTCGATCAGCCAGGGAGGATGCCGCGATTCGAACTAGCGCAGGCGGCATCGTGCTGTTCATCAACTTGAATATGAGGCCCTCGTGCCACACCCGGTCGAAGGCCTTCTCGATATCCAGGAACACGGCGACGGACCGTCTCCCCAGGTTAAGCTCGAGTGCTAGATGGTGGAGCACCCTCGTCAGCTGGAGCGTTGTGGAGTGTCGTGCGCGAAACCCGAATTGCTCCTCCCTGGGTGTGAAGTGAGGACGCATTCTTCGCAGCAGCAAACGCTCGAATAGCTGAAACAGTGCGGCGGCGAGTCAGCCCGGGTCTCAACAGACTAGGCGCGTACTTCAAATGTCGCCGAGTAGTGACGATGGATGGCAGCAGGTGCAACGAAAGAAGCATATGAAATACCGTTTTATTGGGAAGTCGGGAATCGTAAGAGACTTAGAATGTAAATTCAAAGCAGCAGAACGGAAAATCCCTGTATTTATCACGAACGTGCACAATGATACGGCCGAGAGTGATATTATTAATTATATTCATGGAAAGACACAGGAGAAAGTAGTGTTAGAAATAATAAATATGAAAATTGACAGAGGCTATAAAGCTTACAAATTTCTAACATCGGAGTCGAATCTTCCATTATATTTAGATGAGAATTTATGGCCAGCGGGAATTATATTCCGACAATTCGTAAATTTCAAGAGTAGAAAGTTGAACGGCGCTCGCGCTGTGCCCGGCCTAAGTAAAGCGCATAATGGATAGTCGCCTGTACCGGTTTGCAACTTATAACTGTAAAGGTATTAAGCAGTCTATCGATGACGTCAGACAACTATGCAATGCAGTAAAAAAAAGTCGCGTCACCGCGTTTGTAGTGCACTGTGTTGCTCTGCAGGAATTTTTATTACTATAAATGTCTAAAGTCTTTGTTCAACAGTGATTTGTGCTAGTGTTACGAAGTACTAAACAGTGAACGTTTTAGTGTATTAATTACGAACTATTGAACATTATTTGTGGAAATATTTTCATATTTTTCTACTAAATTTATTTGCATAATTTTTGACAAGAGGGTACTATGTACTCTGTTTTTGAGTAAACACTTTGGAAGAAACCTACTATATTTTAAACTAGTGGCGCCATCTATTGTTGAGTAGCGTTGACAAACTAACAACGCCACCTATCAGAAAGCAGAAGAACTACGTGACTACATCATTACCATGCTGAAGTGCGGTGGGTGCGGAAAATTCATTTCGCCACTAGAGGGCGCAAAATGCGGAAAATGCGCAGGAGTTTACCACCGTCCTTGCGTGAATATACCTGCTAAGGCAAATGTGCTTTCAACATGGTTGTGTCCAACCTGCAAGTGTGCAATGCCGCGAGACAACAAACCGTCTACTCCAGTTCGCGGGGCAGCAACATTCGTCCTGGAGGAAAGCCAGCCGCAGGTAGAGCAACTTGACATCGCAGCTGATGTAGAGCAAGGCAAGCCTGATGGTGTGTGTAAGGATACGATGCTACAGATATTGACAGTGGTTCGTGAACTAAAAGCAGAGGTATGCATACTAAGCACGAATGAAGGCCTACTTAAGCAGGAAATAGCATTGCTTAGAGATGAAGTACTTGACAATAAGGAAAGGTTGGAAAAATTGGACACCATAGAGACAGAAGTGAGGGCATTACGACAAGAGTTATGCGAAAAACTTGATGATAAAAATGATTCCAGGGATTTAGAGTGCCGTCCCCAACATGTTGTCAAAAATTCGGTGCCACAGGAGGCAAAAAAAACATCAAAGTTTGACAAGCCTGACAGCGAGGTCAAGGAAACACCGAATCGACAATTGCGGCGTAAAATACGGGCCAAAGCGCAAAACGAAACATCCGTGAATGTCCCAACTGGTTGTTGTACAGAAGCAGAGTCAAGTAATGTGGAGACGACTATCTTGTCGCAGGCAGCAAGTAATAACTCTGTTATAGAGATTGCAAGCAAAGTGCCTCTACATAAGCGGAGTCTGCAGCCGGTTTCATCACGTGTTACACTCGACGACAGTAGTGACAGCGCTGGCGAATGGAAGGAAGTTAACAAGCGTCGCCGTAGCAATAAGCAATCCCCACAAAATGTCGTTGTAGGAGTCCGAAACAATGACTGCGGAATTCAGGCTGCTGAAAAATCATATTATATGCAAGCCTGGCAATTTAAAGTCGATACGACAAATGAGCAAATAAGACAATATCTTAACAGTGTTGTACAGGCCGAGTACTACATCGAAAAACGTCAAATAAAGTCTAACAGACATGCTTCGTTCATTATTGGAATGCCAGAAAGAGTAAAATCACAGGTGGCTACTCCTAACGCGTGGCCGCAAGGGATCCGGTTTGCTAATTGGTTTTTTCGGGGACCCTCAAAGCCGCATCCAGTGAAGCAGTAGACAGTATCATCTTGAACTCTGCTAGATCTAAACGCAGCCTTACGGAAACCAGAGCGCAGAGATCGAGCATAATGGCGAATCCAAGCAGCGATGAAACCAATGGGCATAGCTATGTTAAGATATGCCACCAAAATATTAGATCAATTAGAAATAAAATCAGCCGGTTAGAGGTAGCATTACAAAGCGATCTGAAATGCGATGTATTGTGTATTACTGAACATTTTTGTAGAGATAATGAAATGCAATGCATAAATATAAATAACTTTGTTTTGGCTTCTTACTATTGTAGAACCACAGTAGAGCACGGTGGTTCGTGTATTTTTGTTAAAAACAATTTAAATTTTAAAAAACTAAGCGCATATAATAAAATGTCAGTAGAGCAGGTATGTGAGATATCAGCAATAGAATTGCTAGATAAAAATATTATAATAGTGTGCATATATCGGTCAAATACTACTGGTACGTCTTTATTTTTCCCTGTCTTTGAGTGTTTGCTCAACAAACTTATAGACTGCGACAAAGACCTTGTTCTTGTAGGAGACGTAAATGTCGATTCTTTGGGTGGGTCTAATAGTGATTTAAAGAGATTAAACGAACTTCTAGCCATACATAATCTTTCCAATATTGTGGACTTTCCGACAAGAGTAACAGATACCACAAGCACCTGTTTGGATCATGTCTATGTGAGCTCAGATTTGGTAGCGGAGACGAGAGCGGTGGCCGTCAGATGCTACCTATCTGACCATTACGCTGTGCGAGCCCGCGTGCCGAGTGCAGCGTGCCCGGAGTCAGCACCTACTCATCTGTGTAGGTCATATAGCCAAGCTAATTGTGCTAATTTTGTTGCTGCTATAGAAAGTGTAGACTGGACCGAAATTGAACGGAAATGCGCAGTGATGTCACCACACGAGATGGCAAATGTCATAATAGATATAATAAGAAGTAAGATTGACTGCTGTTTTCCTCTCAAGCGGTGTAAAATGACTAGGAAAAGTATCTATTGGGCAACTGATGAGATATTTAATTTTCATTCTCTGTTGACAGATATGCAGGACATGTTGTGTAAGTTCCCGACAAATGTACCGTTAAATATGAAAATTGAGGAATTTCAAATTAAGTATGACGCCCTGCTGCATCGCGAGAAAAGCGCTTACTACCGTGATTTGATTTATCAATCACCAAACTTAGCAAAATCCATGTGGGATGTCGTGAAAAGCGAAACTGGAAAATCTCACAGGATCAGAGACTACACCGAGATGGTAAAGCGGGCTGATGGGTCTAAGTTTTCCAGCAAGGTAGAGATCGTTGAGGCTGTAAATGCGCATTTCGTAAACTCGGCGGCATCATGCGACGCTCCTACTGCGAATATCGCTGCGGCAACTCGTGCACTGGAAGCTAGGCAGAATTCTGCCGATCGCTCTCTGAAACTGCGACAGTTTACTCCTCAAGAAGTGGTACGTATTCTGACTCAGGGAGTAGCAAAGAAAAAGTCCAAAGACGTATACGACATATCGATCTCGCTACTGCACGTTGTAGCTACACCTTTGGCCTGCATACTAGCCTCATTATACAATCGGTGTATCAGAGACGGTGTGTATCCCTCGGCTATGAAATGTGTAAAAGTATCTCCCCTATACAAAGGTAAAGGCAACCAGGAAGATATAAACAGTTATAGGCCTGTCTCTATAATCCCAGCTATCGCAAAAATTTTTGAGTATGGTCTCAGCTCACGAATGACCGAATTCTTAGCGGATTGTTCGTCTCTATCAGACAGTCAATATGCGTATCGTAAGGGTCTCTCTACCACGGCTCTCACACGAGATCTACTTCGAGCAATCCTGAACGCACGAGAAGGAAAACAGCAGGTCGCAGTTATATTCTGCGATCTATCCAAAGCTTTCGATGTCGCGGATCATCAAGTTCTTGCTGTAAAATTCAGGAGGTACGGCGTTGAAAACCAAGCGCGACGACTTATGTCGGACTCTATGACGGGTCGTAGCCAGGTGGTCGTGGGAGAAGGGGGCACGGTAAAATCTCAGCCGCTTACCACCGTGATTGGAGTGGCGCAGGGATCTTCGCTCTCCAATATAGCATTCTCCCTTCTCCTTAACGACCTACCTGAGAATATAAAAGATGCGCATGTACTTATGTACGCCGATGACGTCGCTGCGGTAGTCAGTGCTCCAACGAGAGAACGACTAGAGAGAAAACTGAACAAAGTCGCCGGTGACCTGACTAACTGGTTTAAAATTAACGGTTTGATCCTAAACATTGCCAAAACGCACTTTGTTCATTTTGACCTCTCAGGACGCAAAAGAGAGCTTTTAGAAGTAGCAGTAAACAATGGAAAATTGGAACAGGTGAAAGACACAGTATTTTTGGGATTTCATCTGGATAGTGCCCTAACATGGGAGAGACATGTAGACAGACTGTGTCTCAAAATCGGGCGTGCTTGTTTTGCACTGTGGAAGATTTCCGCCATATTACCGAAGGCCATGGTCCGAAGTTGCTATTATGCATCTGTTCACTCTCTCTTACAATATGGTGTTGAGTTCTGGGCATGCTCTTCAGATTGGGAGCGCGTGTTCAGGATGCAAAAGAGAGCTATCAGAGCCATAGAGAGAGTGACAGAGGACACATCGGCGCGTCCACTGTTCCGGGCCTTGAAAAGATTAACTCTTCCGTCGATGGCTATTCTCGAGGCGGCTCTGTACGCCAGAGACCACCTGGAAGAGTACGCGTGCCTGGGCGAGCGGCGCGCCCAGCCGCCGCGGAAGGGGCGATTACTGTGCACGCCCACTCATCGACTTGAGAAAACATCCAAGCAGGTGCACATTGTGGCAGCAAGAGTCTACAATAACTTGCCAGAAGTTATAAAGAATGCACCTTCACGACGTGCATTTAAGAATTTGACAAAAGAGTGGCTTGTTGAGCAAACATTCTATAAGATGGAGGAATTCCTACCTAAGATAGAGTAGGTTTTGTATATATATGTTATATACATATATGTTGTATACATTGACATTATAATTATAATCATTAATTTCATATACGATGTATATGACATTGAAGCGTTTTGTATGTATTGAAATGTATTATTGCGAATTGTATTTAAAATGTGACTTGTAACAGTGGTGTTATCAATAAATGACTATGACTATGACTATGACAATGTCTGTGACGTAGTGTGCCTGCAGGAAACATGGTTGTTGCCGCACGACATACCTTTCGTAGGTACAATTTGTGACGGTTTTGAATATACTGCGAAATCAGCTGTAGATACGTCGGCGGGTCTTCTTCGTGGACGACCGTACGGAGGAGTAGCGATATTGTGGCGGCAAAGTGCATTTAAACAAGTGTCGGTCGTACAGTGCTCAAATACGCGGATTTGTGCGATAAAAGTTACGTCAGGCGATAGATCTTTCATTATTACGAGTGTTTACTTGCCTACGAATTCTGCTGACAATTTGGTGGAATTCACGGAATGTCTTAGTTCAGCGAGTGCAATTATAGAGGACAACTCTGTGGAGTGTTCTTACTTGTTGGGGGATTACAACGCGGATCCTGGTGAGTTGTTTTACAGTGAGCTTATGAAAATATGTGATGACCAAAGATGGGTTTGCGTAGATACGGATATGCTGGGGGTGGACTCGGATACTTTCACTTACATAAGTGAGGTGTACGGGACCACCAGCTGGTTGGATCACTGTGTAGCAACTCACTCGGCTATGCAGTCTGTTGTTAATGTTAGCGTAGATTATGACACTCGTTGGTCTGACCATTATCTGCTTGTTATTGAGTGTAATCTCACAGTGCTTACCTCCAAGATTGCGCCTAAAATTACAAATGTAAATAAAGATGTAGTATGGGGAGAACGTAATCAAGAGCAAGTAGCCAGGTATGCCAGGGAGTGTCATGAAAGGTTGAAATCGATTGACTTTCCATGTGAATTTATTAGTTGTGCAGATCGTGTTTGTAAAGACCGTGGCCATCGGCGTATTCTGGACGGGTTATACTCTGACATTGTTACCGCTCTTCGTGATTCCGCTGCGGTGGGTCGAGCGGGTACGGGGGGGCGCGGGAGTGGCTCACGTGTGGCGGGATGGAACAAACATGTCCGCGACACTCATCTGGAGGCCAGGGCCAGATTCAGGGAGTGGGTCATGTGCAGCAAGCCCAAATCTGGGTTGGTGTATCGACAAATGTGCTATGCAAGGAAAGTCTTTAAATCCCGTTTAAAATGGTGCCAAAATCATCAAGACGAAATAAAAATGAATGCACTGGCTGAAAAACATGCGAAAGGCGATTTTCGTGGATTTTGGCGGGAGACCGGTAAAGCAAACGTACGGCCTGGCCTTCCGGTGAGTGTCGCGGGGGTGAATGAACCCGTGGCTATAGCGAATCTATTTAAAGATCAATTTTCTGTAAAGTCTCCGCTTGGTCCGTCTGTGGAGATGAACAATGCTGACGTGGACGACCGAGTGGTCGGGACGAGGTTTACTGCTAAAGATGTTGCACAAGCTATAAAAAACATATCAAGAGGCAAATCTCCCGGCCACGACGGACTCAGCATTGAGCATCTCCAGCACGCGGGGCCACATGTCTCGAGAGTCTTGGCCATGTTCTTCTCGTTATGCGTGAGTCACTCTTATCTGCCAGATGAGTGCATGAAAACTGTGGTTGTTCCTATAGTTAAAAACAAAACCGGGGATCTCTCCGATAAGAACAACTATAGGCCTATCTCTCTTGCCACTGTTATAGCTAAGGTTTTTGACGGCATGCTTAACGTACAGTTGAGCAAATTTGTATCCTTGCACGACAATCAGTTCGGGTTCCGGCCTCGACTGTCCACGGAAAGTGCAATACTGTGCCTTAAGAATGCCGTCAGATACTACACATCGCGCAAGACGCCGGTGTATGCGTGCTTTCTCGACCTATCCAAAGCATTTGATTTGGTCTCGTATGACAAATTGTGGGAGAAGTTGAGGGGCACAAAAGTGCCGGTAGAAGTCATAAGTATACTCCAGTACTGGTATGCGAATCAGATGAATAGTGTGCGATGGGCGGGAGCCATGTCAGACTCGTACCGACTCGAGTGCGGAGTGAGACAGGGCGGTTTAACCTCTCCAACCCTGTTTAACCTGTACATTAACGGGCTGATTGTTGAGCTCAGCGGTCACCATGTCGGATGTCACATTGATGGAATCTGTGTCAATAATCTCAGCTACGCAGATGACATGGTGCTGCTGAGCGCATCAGTTTGTGGGTTGAGAAGGTTGGTGCAGACCTGTGAGGAATATGCTGCTGGTCACGGTTTAAAATATAATGTGATAAAAAGCCAATGTATGGTCTTTGAGGCAGATGAAAAGATCGCTCATGACATACCTCCAGTTTGGCTAAACGGTGTGCCATTGGAGTTCGTGGCTCAATTTAAATATCTGGGACATATAGTGACCAATGATCTCAAGGACGATGCAGATGTCGAGCGGGAGCGGAGGGCACTGTCGGTAAGAGCAAATATGTTGGCTCGCAGGTTTGCGCGTTGCTCAGCTGAGGTGAAAATTACTCTTTTCAGAGCTTACTGCATGCCTCTCTACACATGCAGCCTGTGGGCCAACTACACAAAGAGAAGATACAGTGACCTCCGCGTCCTGTATAATAACGCTTTTAGGATGCTGTTTGGGCTGCCCCGCTTCTGCAGCGCCTCGGGCATGTTCGCGGACGCACGCACGCCATGTTTCCATGCCGTGATGCGTACGCGAGCCGCGTCCTTGGTGCGCAGAGTGCGGGCCAGCTCCAACTGCATCCTGGAAATGATTGCGTCCAGGCTTGACTGCCCTTACCTCCGGCACTGTTGTGAGAGACATGTCTCCGTACCAGTGCCGGAGAGAAGGCTATGATTTTCGTGTTTGTTGTTAATGTACAATATTTAATGCAATTTAAAATGATTTAACTGGTGACAATACAATTTAATTTAATATATTTTTGTGAATATGGGTGCAAATACCTGAATTAAATAAATTTTGAATTTTTTTTTTTTGAATTATAACTTTTTGTAGGATCGATATTTTTTTCAAATAGCCGGTTGTGCCATTTCATTTCTTCAATAACTTGTGTTATTTCAATTTTCCAGCAGAAGTTATGGGAACAAAAGTTGTTTGAAATTTGATTTTCTACAACTTTAGTTCCCATTAACTTTTTGTAGGATCGATATTTATTTCAAATAGCCGGTTGTGCCATTTCATTTCTTCAATAACTTGTGTTATTTCAATTTTCCAGCAGAAGTTATGGGAACAAAAGTTGTTTGAAATTTGATTTTCTACAACTTTAGTTCCCATTAACTTTTTGTAGGATCGATATTTATTTCAAATAGCCGGTTGTGCCATTTCATTTCTTCAATAACTTGTGTTATTTCAATTTTCCAGCAGAAGTTATGGGAACAAAAGTTGTTTGAAATTAGATTTTCTACAACTTTAGTTCCCATTAACTTTTTGTAGGATCGATATTTATTTCAAATAGCCGGTTGTGCCATTTCATTTCTTCAATAACTTGTGTTATTTCAATTTTTCAGCAGAAGTTATAGGAACAAAAGTTGTTTAAAATTTGATTTTCTACAACTTTGATGCCAATAATTTTTTTGTTAAATCAATTTTTTCGATTAAAATAGGGGTGTCATTTTGATTCCTCAATAACTACCTACCGGCAATGTAACTATATTAGGACCTCGCTGGACTGATCTGATGAATAGATGCGATCATCGCAGCGTGTGTGCCCAGCTTCAGGTAGTAGTTCAAATCGTGAACAACCAATTACTACCGTTTGAATTAGATGAATGAGCCCCCAGTGACGAAAACTTCGCCGTAGGGCGATAATGTGGCCACGCCATCATAAAACAACACAACTGGGGATTTGTCAGATATCGCCAACTTTCGCCCAGTTTCTTTAGCAACGATCGTTGCAAAAATATAGCGTTTATGTACTCAGCGCTCGTAGCGTAGTTTGACTCGGTGTTCGTCAGCGATCACCTAAGTTATGCTACGTTCGGCACGGTCAGTCTTCGGATGGGTGACCGCGGGTGGCATTTACAATTGAGAATTACCGTGGCTCGGATGAGACGTTAAATTGTAGGCGGTTGTATAAAACGTTTAGCCATGGAGGCCTTCAGGCTGCTTAAAAACTGACACCAGGGCTAGTCACTCAGCCTAACCATACAAACTAATTTAATGCAAAACTATTTGATAGCACTCTTAACTCGTAATAAAATAGATACTCTAAAGTTATGTACCTCAAATAATATGTACCTACTCTTAAGTTACATGACGACAAGCACGTTTTCGACCCGGGCTGCGACATTTGATTGTAGGTACTGTGTAAAGTGCTGTCAAATATTACTCAATTGCAAAAATGGCACCAAAGACTTCCACTTTGTACAGAATTCGAGTAGTTTGCACGAATAGATGTGACATCCATGTACATTATTGTTGATTTATCAAAAACGGCTCAGCCAATATCGATACAATTTAAATGGACCACCTCGGGAGTATCCCGATACTCCCCGTACGTTCCCTTTCGAAATAAGTTCGCTGTATGGGGTTGACTTCAGTTACAACCTGTACATACATGGCGTGATCGAGGCGCTTAGGGAGCAACATATCGGCTGTCACAGACGGCGTGGGTTTTTGACCGACGAAACGGAGGAGGTACTCAATTCGACGCGTATATTTTTTTTTTCATGTGTAACCACGCAAACCTTTTTACGTAATAATCCGATTTTGATAATTCTTTTTTTTACTGGAAAGAAAAAATATAAGTACTTCGAAATTGGTCCCATTTAAATTTTATCAAAATAGGCTGAGCCATTTTTGATAAATCAACAATAATGTGAAAAATTGTACATCGATCCGTGCAAAATATTCGCGAATTCTGTACACAGTTGAAGTCGGTCGTGCTATTTTTTGAAAAAAAATAATTATAATAACATAAGCTACGGGGACGATAGTGGGCCTAAGCACTTCGGTTTGAGGTCTTCGGAAACTGTTTAACATCTGAGAGCTATGCGATGTTTCACGGTTAGAAATACAATGTTAGGAAGAGTCCATGTGTAACGCTTTTAAAAGTGTTACAGCTGTAACGCTTTAAGATGTTCTACCGGGATAGCCGGGTAGAAAAGGGCGTGAAAGCGAGAGTACCTAACTTCGCTGTGTTTGCAACCAATTTTAAATATGCTCTGTGTTAGTTAATTATTTAAGTTAATTGAGTAATGAAAGCACAGCACGAAATGTAAGAAAGGCGCAGCCGTTGGCTGCGTTACCAATAATACTCGGGGGTAGATTCAAGTCGGGGCGGTAGCCACGTCGCCCACGGCGGAAACGCGCAGATAGAAGCAGCAAGAAGCTAGTAGCAGTCTCGGGGTGAGACGCAGAAAGAGGCCACGTCGCCGCACGGTGAGGGACGCGCCGGAGGACGCTTGCCGCGCCTTGGAGTGCAGTTGTAGACCACAATTTCTATATGTAGAACAAAAAAAAAAACCCTGTCCGAGGACAGAAAACAAGTATGAATGTCTTGTTCTTTGGTCAGACCTCGCTTGAAGAGCGAGGCCCTCCATTTCAAGTTGGGGGTGGTAAGCCGACAATGATATCGGATGCGACACGTCATCGGGTCTAGGAAAATACTGACAAAGACAGAGCCTAACCGAGACAGTAGGAATAAGAGGCTATTAAAAACTTACCCTAATGTCTTAGGGGTTTCTTTTCAAGGTTTCAAGTCGGTTCAGCCAAGGGAACTTCCACGTCGCACGGTGTTCGTCGTTCGGGGAACCAGGGTGTCGGCGCGCGGTCCTGTTCTCACTCGATTCGGTGGTTTTCTTCGTTAGGACGCCGCTACGGCCTTGTTCCCACTACGACCCCGTGTACGCTCCGTTGGCTGCTTGCTGGACAAAGAAAGACTCCAGTCCGTCTATCACGGTTTTATGTGATTTTATTTCACTCCGACCGAATTTTAATATTTTGTTCTCGTTCCTGACCTTGTTTGTTGACACTTGACAGCCAAGTCGCTGGCAGATCCGACTTAAGCTGTCAGTGACTTTTTGTAAATTTTTGGCACCAACGTACCCGATGATTTGCCAACACTAGAGTGTTTTGGCACCTATTTGCCAAAACAGGGTTACAATACCCCTCCACCCGGGGTAAGAATTCACGCAGTGAATTCGACGGCTGCCCCCAGCCGAAAAGTAGAACAACAAGAACGAGTAGGGAGCAACAAAGAAATGGGCAACCTAGCCGCTAGAATATTTAGTGGCTATTTGCCGAACAGACGAAATACAGACCAAACGATAAAAATAAAAGATCCTTATAATTAAAAAAAAGTGTCAAAGTACCCTGACTTTCTAGAGTTGAGTGAGTTAATCTGGAAAGCAAACAACTGAGTGGAAATCTTACTTTGACTCCGCAGGGAATTTAAGATTGTTAAAAAACGTAAAGGTACCAAATTATGGAGTCAGTTGGACCAAGAACCGAGGACTGACTCAAGCATAATTATGGCTTCTTTGTTTTTAACTGACAAGATTTTCCTGTAAGCGGTATTAATTAAGCTAATTTTTTTTTTATTTTGCATATAATCTGTGGTTAGATCTAAAACAAGGATGCACGAAAATTATGGAGTAGGTTGGACCAACCCGAGGACCGACTCAAGCATAATTAAGGCACTGTTTTAACCACGATTTCTAATTTAAGCATGATTCGAGGTTGACTTGGTGAGTATTGCCAGTACAACTAAGAAACAAAGCTACTAGAATATATGCATTCTAATGCCCGCTTTTTTCTGGAGATTGAGCTTAAAATTGAGCGAATATGGGTTACTGAAGCTAAAATTGTTGGAATTTGAATGTTTACAAAGTCAGGGGTATTTCACTTCTAAATCTAGGTGCATTTAACCTAAACTTAAGATACGGTGTAACTATTGTTACATGTTAGTGCTAAAAATAAATATAAGTCAAAGTTTGGAGTGGGGTTCTTCCTACCTGAGGGTGGAATTCCTTATTTAAGTCATCGCCGGGGAAATCATACTATTATGATATGAAAAATTAGTCAATTCAGGTGTGACCATCGGTGTCAGTATACAGAATAATGGTGACGCCGATGGTTTAAGAAGGCAATGCCTTGAGGATGTGACCATCGTAGTGGGCACTGAAGGATCATTACTACTTAAGGTTCGCGAAACCTTAGTGTAGTAAAGAAATGGGAGTATAATTTAGTGTGACCACGTAGTTGATCAGACTAGTGGGCACAGCTAAATGGTTAAGTCTAGTCAGGTATGTAGTTATAGGCTTCAGTTAAAGAGTTCTACCACCGCTCTATTGTATGTCAAGTATGTAGTTATAGGCTTGAGTTAAAGAGTCCTACGACCGCTCTGTTGTATTGTCTACCTTTAGGGGGTAGCGAGTGCTAATCGGTACTGCCTTAACAGGACTCGCCTGTTGACAGGACCGACGCTAAGATACTACTTTTAGAGAGTAGCAAAGAGGCATCAGCACTGCCGTTAGTGGGCAGGGCTGAGCAAGAGATACTACCACGTAGGGGTCGTACATTAAGTGTCCAACGAGGTGGGCACACAAAAAGGTTACATAAGGTACTACTAGGGGTAGCACAAGGTGTAGAAGCAAGCTACGTTATGTGACTCGTGCTACACTATATAATTTTTAAGTCTTTAATATGCCATGTCCCTGCTGGTCTGCCGCTTAGATCCTCTAGTTCGTAAACCAAGGGAGATTTCTTTGCCACAATTTTGCACGTGACGTACTTGGGAGCTAACTTGGCTGAGAAGAATTTACCCTTGTCACTGAGTGGAAAGGTTCTTTTCCAGACAGTTTGCCCTACACTAAGGTCTACGTGTCTTCGTCGTAGGTTATAATACTTAGTGTTTTTGGCATGGGCTTTAAGTAGCTCTTCCCGGACTTTCCTAAAGATTCTTGAAAGCTCTCCTAGATTTTTAGCGTACTCCTGCCTGTCTGGGAAAGAAATATCTGTAAGATCCAACGGCGTGGAATCGTACAGAGTACCTGACACTACAGCTTCTCTACCATGGACCAAAAGAAATGGAGAAAATCCCGTGGCTTCGCTGACCGAGGTGTTTATTGCGAACTCAATGTGGGCCAAATGTGCATCCCATTCGCGATGATCTTCATTAATGAGTGTAGAAATGGCTGTGACAATAGTTCGATTCTGCCTTTCTACCGGATTTACTTGAGGACAATATCTAGGGCCTAAGTGAATTTGGGGAATGCTGTATTTATGGAACAGGGCTTGTATCTCGTGACTCGTGAACTGGCTCCCATTGTCGGAAATTATCGTCTGTGGTATTCCATGTTTCATAAAGACGTCATTCTCAAGGTGTTTAATGACATTAGCGGCTGTAGCTCGACGCAGAGGGAACAGAAGGACATGTTTCGTGAAGCAACACATTACTACTAGCAGGTGGGTATAGCGGTTTCTAGAAACCGGAAATGGGCCACATAGATCGATACTTAGGGTCTGGTACGGCCTGGAGCACTTCTTTGGGTAACCCATGAGGCCTGGAGTTATCTTTGCCGGAATTTTATGAGACAAGCATTTCTCGCATTTACGCACAAAATTAGCCACATCCTTAAACAATCCGGGCCAATAATACGTCAAGGAAATCTTTTTGGCGGTTTTTTGGATGCCTAGGTGGGCAGATGCTGGTAAGGAGTGGTTTTCCTCTATTAATTTTTCCCTTTGTGGTTGTGGTATCACTTCCTTCCATTGAAAATCGTTCACTAGGCGGTTGGCTGATTTTGTGTAACGGAATAGCCTGCTGCTTTGTATCATAAAGTTACGACAAGAAAGAGGGTTCTGTGAACATTTAGTATAGATGTCGTCATACCAAGAATCACCTGTGCGTGAGAATGTGTTGGTTGTGATTGCAGCTACTGGAGCTACAAATCTAGATAGCGCATCGGGAATTACGTTGTCTTTACCCGCCCGATGTTCTATTTCAAAGTTGTAAGGGGACAATCTACAACCCCAGCGAGCCAGTCGGCCGGTTGGGTTTGTAAGATTTAGAAACCATTTCAGGCTTGCATGGTCAGTTATAATTTTGAAAGGTTTGCTGCCTTCTAAATACGGCCTAAAGTGTTCTACGGCAAAAACAACCGCCAATGCCTCCCGCTCGGTCGCTGAGTAGTTCATTTCGCATTTTGAGAGAGACTTGCTTGCAAAAGCTATAGGGTGGTCTGTGCCGTCTATATTCTGGGCTAACATTCCTGCAATGCCATAGGATGAGGCATCGCAATGCACAGAAAAGGGCTTGGAGAAGTCAGGGCAGGCTAGTACTGGAGCTGAGACAAGGGCTTGTTTGAGTTTCTGAAAGGAGTCTTCGGCCTCAGACGACCACGAAAAGGGGGGTGCTGTCTTGCCCGTACTAGTCAATTTGTTCAAAGGAGCGGCTATTGAGCTGAAGTTTTTTATGAAACGTCTGTAGTACGAAGCGGTTCCCAGGAACATCTTGACTTGCTTTCGGTTGGTGGGGGTTGGAAATTCCAGAATGGACTTCACCTTTGCCGGGTCTGTGTGCAAGCCGTTCTCGTTTACTATGTAGCCGAGGTATTTCAGCTCACGTCTGAAGAATTGGCATTTAGAAGCTTTAATCGTCAGTCCTGCCTGCTTCAACCGGTCCAATACTTTTTGCAAAAGGGATAAGTGACCCTCAAAAGTCTCATGGCAGATGACAATGTCGTCAAGATATACAAATACGCGATTCTCGAAGCCATCAGGCCCAAATAGTAAGTCCATGAGTCTTTGTTGAGTCGCTGGAGCTCCTGTCAAACCGAAGCACATACGCTTAAAATGGAATAATCCGCGGCCAGGAACTGTAAAGGCCGTCTTTTCCCGGGAGGCTGGATCAAGTTCAATTTGCCAGAAGGCAGAGCTTAGATCAATAGATGATAAGTACCTACAGTTCCTGAGACTGTCCAGGATGTGAGAAATGTACGGGAGAGGGTATGCGTCATGTTTGGAGACTCCATTTAATTTTCTACTGTCCAAACAGAATCGTAACTCACCCGTGGCCTTCGGGGTCATTAGGGTTGGATTGTTCCACTCACTATGGCTGGTTTCTACTACGTCGAGTTCTAGCATTTCGTCTAATTGACGCTGTAACTCTTTTAGTTTTTCCGGAGACATCGGGTAATAACGCTGTTTTATTGGTTTCGCGTCACCCGTGTTGATAGTGTGTGTGATTAAGTCCGTTTTGCCTAGACCTACTTTTTCGAAAGCTATCTCATTGAACTGTTCGATCATTTCGTTGGCCTGTGTGCGCTGCTCTGTTGACAAGGAATCCAGAGGGTGCACGTAATTTACCTCGCCTACGCTTAACAAGTCGCGCGAAGACTTCCATGGTAATGTGCTAAGGTTTGACGGGGCCAGTTGAAAAGCTCGCCAAAAATCCCATCCAAAAAGAAAGGGAGTTGTTACGTCGGGAATGATGTGGAAGTTGATAAGTTGTACTGTGCCCTGGAAGACGACGGGGAGTAGAAGTGTACCTAATATTGTAGAGGGGGCTCCATTCACTGATTGGATTTTACAAGTGTCCAAGCAAGGTGAAATGGTAGCGCCTAAGCTTAGAAATTGCTCGTGTGAGCCGTTTCCTAAGATTGAGATACTAGATCCAGAGTCCAGCAAACCTAAGCAAAGTTGACCGTAAATGTCTACCGTAAGAAAAGGGCGGTCATCCAAAATGTTATTACGAACCGAGGCTACGTTACAAGAGAAGAATAATTTTAAAGTTTTTAGCCAGGCCTCCCAATCATCGCGATTGGAATTAGAAGGGCCCCGATTCGGACGAGCTAGTTTTTTTGTGTTGGAGATTGAGCATTATTCGTGGACGACCCCTGACACTGACAGGTGGGTCTTGTTTTGTTGTCATTCGCCACATTGTTTTTGTTACAATTTGGGCAGTTAGTTATCCTGTAACCTGGCAGACGGCAGCGAAAACAAAAAAGAACCCTTGGTTTTCTACAATCTTGCAAGAAATGGTCGTTAGTTCTGCAGCGAGGACAAAATATTTGTCTAGATGGGGCCGTGGTCCCTATAGATGAAGAGGTGACAGCAGCTACATGTGGAGCTCGGCCCTTGTAAGCTAGATCTGGTGCTATTGTTTGCCTAGTGATCTTCGGAGGCTCGTCAAAAGACTGCGAGGTCAGACGCTGTAACTCTAACTGCTTACATTTGCTCTTAAAATCCTGCAACGAGGTAATGGGGAACAATACTAATCTGTCTGAAAGTTCCGGACGGATGTTCTTCCTAAGAATCCTGAGTTTTTGTTCCTCGCTTAGAGGGCACTGAAGCCTGTTAAAGAAATTCAGCATCACCGAATAGTAAACTGAAAAAGACTCATCAAAACCTTGGGTGCGAGACTTCACTGTTTCCAATAGCTGTTCTTCATAGTTGGGAGGCAAGAATTCGCTTAATAGTTCCTGCCGGAGGTCCTGCCAAGAAGATACTGTGTTACGAATCCCTCTGTACCACAATAGTGCCGAATCTGTGAAAAGTTCCACAGCTGAGCGGAACAGATTTTTGTCCGAGATAGAGGAAGAGCTATCCAATTCGTCGAGGTGTTCCAAATATGCTACTACACATGTTTGTCCATTAAACTTGTGGTTTAAAGAACGTAAGTTTACTGGAGGAGAATAGATTATTTTATGACGACAAGTCTTCGAGGAGGTTCCTTCCTCATCTGAAGAAGAGTCCCCCGACTCCTTAAGTGACTGTTTAAGAGGCTTACACCGTCGGGTGACATTCGCCTCAGGGTCAGGCATGGTGACTTGATCATCTGAGTCTTGTGCGTCCGACATTATGTTGTATTCAAGTTATGAAATAATATCCAATAAATGAAGTGAGAAAGACTACTGGTATGTTCTTATTGACCCTAAGTAGTGATATACTATGATATACTATGTAAGAAAGAATATTACTCCGTGCTGTTCAAATGCAAAGAAAAAATCAATTTGCAATTTGTTTTGTTAGAAAAGTTTGACACACAGAGACTAAGTTGTGATATTTTATTAAAGTGGTTGCAGAATCAGCTTACAAATGTCTGAAATATCTAAAATACTAGCGCAGGTAGTTTTAAGTTGCCTAATTATTGCTTACAAACTGCTATGTTCACAATTTATACTAATCCTATAAACATAATACATTAAACAATATTTCACCGCAACAATTTCTTTGTGAAAACTACTTTAGCATTTATTTACAGTACATACTTTGCAACAATGCAGATAAAATGAATAATGTAGGTAAGTAATGTTAACAAAGTTTAGTTTCAGTACATTATTTTGCAACAATGCAAATAAAATGAATGATGTAGGTATGTACTGTTAACAAAGTTTAGTTTCAGTACATTCTTTTGTAATAATGCAAATAAAATGAATATTGTAGGTAGGTACTGTTAACAAAATAATGCAGGTATACTATAGCAATGAATCTGAAAATACAAAAACTGCCTAAAAATGAGAAATACAATACCTATTTTGTTAAATCTTACAGCTATAGGGTACACAAGGATTAAAACAACACAAATTTCTTTTTCAAAATTGTTCTTGTTTATTAGTATGTTAGTACATCCTAGCTGCCTAACAGATCCTACCTAATAATGAATTGATTGCAAATTCAGCTTAAAACCAGTTGAGGCGCCACTGTAACGCTTTTAAAAGTGTTACAGCTGTAACGCTTTAAGATGTTCTACCGGGATAGCCGGGTAGAAAAGGGCGTGAAAGCGAGAGTACCTAACTTCGCTGTGTTTGCAACCAATTTTAAATATGCTCTGTGTTAGTTAATTATTTAAGTTAATTGAGTAATGAAAGCACAGCACGAAATGTAAGAAAGGCGCAGCCGTTGGCTGCGTTACCAATAATACTCGGGGGTAGATTCAAGTCGGGGCGGTAGCCACGTCGCCCACGGCGGAAACGCGCAGATAGAAGCAGCAAGAAGCTAGTAGCAGTCTCGGGGTGAGACGCAGAAAGAGGCCACGTCGCCGCACGGTGAGGGACGCGCCGGAGGACGCTTGCCGCGCCTTGGAGTGCAGTTGTAGACCACAATTTCTATATGTAGAACAAAAAAAAAAACCCTGTCCGAGGACAGAAAACAAGTATGAATGTCTTGTTCTTTGGTCAGACCTCGCTTGAAGAGCGAGGCCCTCCATTTCAAGTTGGGGGTGGTAAGCCGACAATGATATCGGATGCGACACGTCATCGGGTCTAGGAAAATACTGACAAAGACAGAGCCTAACCGAGACAGTAGGAATAAGAGGCTATTAAAAACTTACCCTAATGTCTTAGGGGTTTCTTTTCAAGGTTTCAAGTCGGTTCAGCCAAGGGAACTTCCACGTCGCACGGTGTTCGTCGTTCGGGGAACCAGGGTGTCGGCGCGCGGTCCTGTTCTCACTCGATTCGGTGGTTTTCTTCGTTAGGACGCCGCTACGGCCTTGTTCCCACTACGACCCCGTGTACGCTCCGTTGGCTGCTTGCTGGACAAAGAAAGACTCCAGTCCGTCTATCACGGTTTTATGTGATTTTATTTCACTCCGACCGAATTTTAATATTTTGTTCTCGTTCCTGACCTTGTTTGTTGACACTTGACAGCCAAGTCGCTGGCAGATCCGACTTAAGCTGTCAGTGACTTTTTGTAAATTTTTGGCACCAACGTACCCGATGATTTGCCAACACTAGAGTGTTTTGGCACCTATTTGCCAAAACAGGGTTACACATGTTTGGTTTTCCAGTAAAGATTAAGGAGGGTGATCGACGTTCGTATATTGACTTTAATTTTCATTGTGGTGGACAGAGAAGTTTGTAGGGCGGGCACCGGCCGCCGCCGCCGTCCTCGCTACGCGTGTCATTTAGCATGCACGTTGTTCTATAAACTACGTGCATGCTACATTTCATGGAGATCAGCTGAGCGGTACTAGAAAACACGCTAACAGCTCTTGATTTTTTAAAATTCCCGCCTTTTTTCTTGGACAGCTTTCGTTGGCCAGACTCTACACCGGGCGGGCATTCCTGTTCCTGCAGTACAACTATTTTTATGAACTTAGTAGGTAGTTAGTACCTACTTATCATCAAAAGATAAATGTTGTTTAAGAACTTAAAACAAAGAAACCGTGTCATTAAGCAACATGACAAAAATTCAAGTATTAGGTAAAAACAATTTTATCTACACGCGCGTTATTCGTGTTAGATGTTTCAGTTTTTGCTGCTTTTGATAATTCTCTATCACTCTATAACCACAGTTTTCTTGTTAGTTAAATACTAAGAATAAAATAACTCATTTGTTACATCCGAGTCGTATACCTAAATATTATTTGAACCTAATTAACATCTACTATATATGTCGTAGAAAAATTTGATAATCCGTTTTATTGCAAAGTCCTTGGAATTTTGCAAAAACACGGATAGTTCGACATTGGCTATGATATTTCTCAATCTTACTGAAAAAAGTTAGAATTTTTGCATAAATACGAGTTGCTTTAGTAAGATTTGATAACCAAATCTAACCTTTACTCTGATTGGCTTGATTTTGGTTTACTCGCCACTAAGAGTGATTACTGTATGTGATAGGTCCATATTGTACCTTGTTGTTTCATTTTAGGGTTCCGTACCCAAAGGGTAAAAACGGGACCCTATTACTAAGACTCCGTCTGTCCGTCAGTCTGACTGTCTGTCTCCAAAAGTTCAAACTGTATCTCATGAACTGTTATAGCTAGAAAGCTGAAATTTTCACACATGATGTATTTCTGTTGCAGCTCTTACAACAAATACTAAAAGTAGAATAAAATTAATTATTAAGGGGGGCTCCTATACAACTATAGCCGTTTTTCGCTCTATATTAGTAATGGTAACATGTAGATGCTTGAAATTTTCACAGAATATTTAGTTGTATATTCACTTCAATAATAAATAACAAAAATAAAATGAAATAAACATTTCAAGGGGGCTCCCATACAGTAGGGAACCCTACGTGCGCGAGTCCGACTCGTACTTGGCCGATTATTTAAAACCGAGGGAGCCAGAAACTCAAAGGACATCCTGAGTGGAGCAAGCCAAGTCAAGGCCGAGTGTAGGCCCGTAAAAACGGATTATCGAATGCTCCTAAGACATTACAACTAACTATTCCGTAAATATTCCAAGCATTCACCTGTTGCCGATTTTACTATCGCGGCAAAAATCATGTTTCTTGTATGGGAGCCCCCCTTGAAGATTTATTTTATTTTTAAATTCATTATTTAAGTGAGCATACAAATAAATATTCTGTGAATATACGTAAAAATACTCGTTGAATAAATATTGTATGGTTCCGTAATAAAACGCGGAACCCTAAAATTATTCTACACGTTTCTATGATTTATTCCGAAAATTAAACAAAAAATGATGAAATTATAGCCATTTCATATCGACGTGACGTCAATAGCCCTGACTTCCGAACTTTGACGCTGACCTTTGAAGCTTATCTTTAGCTTTTATTTTCCAATGAACTAAACCAATGTCGTTGCTATGCCACGCACTTTAATTTGTTGATACACGTACTTATTGTATTGATAAATAAATAATCTAATTTACATAAGGTCAATTTAACAGTAATAAGCTTTTGCCTGCGGCTTCGCCGGCTTCATATTTTAATTTTTGTGATATTCAATAGAAAACTTTTGTTTTTCCGAGATAATAAGTAATTAATAAAAGTTCCTCTCCAAGGTTTGAACTATAGCTATGCCAAAAATCGGCCAAGCGCGAGTTGAACTCGCGCAGGATGGGATCCGTATCGTATGGGAGCGCCCTTAATATCATTTATTTTAAATTAATTATTGAAGTGAATATACAACTAAATATTCTCTGAATATTTAAATAATAATTGCGTTTTTTGTACGGGAGACACATTTATATATTATTTTATCTTAATTTAATTGTTTATTTTAAAAGTAATTATTAAAATTAAATATTCTGTGAATATTTGAAGCGTTTACGTGTTACTGTCATTAATATTGAACGAAAACCGGTGAAAAATTCAGGTTTGTTGTATGGGAGCCCCCCTTAAATATTTATTTAATTATGTTTTTAGTATTATTTGTTATAGCGGCAACAAAAATACATCATCTGTGAAAATTTCAACTTTCTAGCCATCACAGTGCATGAGATACAGCCTGGTGACAGACAGACAGACTGACGAGTCTTAGTAATAGAGTCCCGTATTTACCCTTTGGATACGGAACCCTAATAATCAGCTAAGTGCGAGTCGGACTCGCGCACGAAGGGTTCCATACCGTGTGGTGGCCTCCCTTAATATATTTTATTTTAATAATTCTTAAAGTAAATGTATAACTAAATATTCTGTGAAAATTTCAAGCATCTGCCAGTCACCGTTATTTATAGCGAGCGAAAAACAGTTTAAAATTCAGGTTTTTTTTCTGTTTTTAGTATTTGTTGTTATAGCGGCAACAGAAATACGTTATTTGTGAAAATTTCAATGTTCTTGCTGTCACCGTTCATGATCCCGCACTTTGCCCCGCTGCGGCCCGACATAAGTGCGCGACCCTTAAAAATACATTTTTGTATACACAGTTACACTATTTCGCAAAAAATCTAGGCGTTGTATGCTACGACCAAGGTGAGAGCATTCACCAAGATTTTTTTAATGAATATTTTGTGCAAATTTCAGGCATCTACCTGTCACAGTTATTAATAGCGAGCGAAAAACGGCTTTAAATTCTGGTATGTTGTATGGGGAGCCCATAATAAATAAATTTAAATTATAAATTATTTTAAATCGAAGATCTTTGTATGAACACAGCGATTTTGCTTTCGTCTGTCCAGATGTTTTCGTCTACTGGTCGCATTATTCATTCAATTTCGACGAAACTTGGTACACAGGTTTTGTGTATTAGATTTTTTTGTCATCGGCAATGTTTGATTGGGTTGATTGGATATTTCCCTTAAAAATGGAGAAAATTGCTTTCGCACTATTTAACAGCCGATTTTGATAATATTTGGCAAGATTGTTTACTATCTGAATTCTGACAAGATATTATGCGACTATGAACCAAATCGGTCAAGACCGAGGCTACGAAGTACTCGTATATAGGCATAATTATAGGAATAATATAGGTAAGCATATAGGAATAATATGGGCTTACGAAGATTTAGTTAAGGAGATTTGTCGCGAAATCTACTGCTCAGAGAACTACTAGTTATAATCCTACTTCCTACTAATATTATAAGGGCGAAAGTTTGTGAGTATGCATAGATATTTGTTACTCTTTCACGCTAAAACGGCTGAACCGATTTGGATAAAATTCGGTACGAAGGTAGCTTATTAGACCTTGGATTAACACGTAGGCTACTTTTTATCTCGGGCTAACGCGGGTAACACCGCGGGGTGCAGCTAGTTTATTGATATTTGAAGAAACAACTGAAGTTGCATAAGTACTGGACAGTTTGCTTGACTCATGTTTAGAAATATATTTGAATCTTGACGCATGTTTCGGATTTCGGGCCGGACTATCAAATGAATGAGTACCTTCCATACGGTACACGTCCCTTTGTGCGTGAGTCCGACTCGCACTTGGCGGATTATTTCAAGTTTGGCGAACTTTATCTCAGAAATAATATCTACGTCAAACAAAAAAAGTTTATTTTTAAGCTCACCCCCACTTTCAATACGTATGAAAGCTATCTCTTAATTACACAGTACTGAATTTTTTGAGTAAGTACCTATTTCATAAAGATAAAGATATCATTTATTGCTCTGAACTGTGTACATTAAGGTTTTACAAAATTATTTAGACACAACAGCTTATCCTAACGGACATGCAATAGGTATTTGTTTTACTTACAATTTAAGGCTATGTAATTCCTTCTTACACCTAGATGAACCAAATTTGGTATTACGAGTATATTTACATTCAAAATTACACAATACAATATTAATTCTAACTAACCACAATATGTCTTAAAGCTGTTTACACTATTAGCACTTTTATATTATACCTACTTAACTTACGTATAAAGAAGAGATCATTTTAACTTAAATCCTACAAGATCATAATAATATAATTATACACAAATATTAACTAAAGATCTTTGAAATTCTCTTTTTTACATACTCTTTTTAAAATGTTTATCATCAATTATTATTCTAGATATTATTTTTCTTATATGTATCTGTACAATTATAAAATTCTTTCATATTGTAGAAGGTATTATCTAACAGCCATTTCTTTAAACTGCTTTTGAATTTATTTCCATCTACAGATTTTATGTGTAGTAGTAAACTGTTATAAATTTTATAGCAGAGTAAAATGAACTGCGGTGGTACATTGTATTATTACGAGTAGTTTGGACCACCCGTATGTTTCGTACATTTGTGTCGAGTACGTAAAATATTTGTTCGAGCTGATTTGTTCTCAAAAAAATAGTGTTGGTTGTTTTTGACAAATAGACAAATTTCATATATGAAAATGCTGGTAAGAGTCAGCAAATTATTTTGTTTAAAAACAATTCTGACTTAGTCAGTTGTACGTAAATTATAAATAGCTCTCAGACACTTTTTCTGTAACTTAAACGTAGTTTCTACATCTACAGAATTCCCCCAAAAAATAACTCCATACGTTAAAATTAAATGAGGGTAAACGTACCCGTAATAAGCATTCTTCGCAATTTCTTTAGAAGAAATATTACTCAGAATTGAAAGTTTGAAATTGAGATCCATACTAAAACTATCATTCATGATGTAAAAGTAGGTAATTGGTTCATTGAATACCTAAATGTGGGAGATATGAGGCTTTGTGACATAGGGGCGGACAGACGGATGGATACAACAAAATTATACGCGTTCCTTGTTTTATTACGGAACCCTAAGAATCTAACACGAGGTTTGTTCATGTACTAAGATAAGAATATTATGGCCTCGACCTCGCCGCTATTCCGGGAGATATCAGTCTGACCTGTGTGGGTGTCAAAACATGCACATCATAAGTTTAGATACGTTTTGATTATATAACTTAACTAGTAGTTTTCCAAACAGTAGACTTCGCTGGTATTAAATAGGTACATGTATAGCATATTCGATAGTTTAGTTTTTATCATCATCATAATCATCCTCACCATCTACGGAAGCTTATCATACGCGTGTCTCGACACGCACTTGACAACTTATTTTTAACTAATTTGTTATGTTTCACTTGTGTAAGAAAAACAACGGCCTATGCTCAGCAGTCGGCGAGTACGGGCTTCAAAATGATGATGAGTTGTGTAACGAGCTGGAGTTCACTCCGGCTCCGGGGCGCGCGCGAGATAAGATAAGCTCCAGCGTCAGCTATTGTGGTTATTAAACTGATGGCTAAGGTCAACGCGAATATTCTTTTCATAAAAACATTGATTATTTAGAAGTTTGATAGTTTTACCGACTTCCAAAAAGGGGGAGGTACTATGTTCGTTTGTACGTATTTCTTTTTTTTTCTGCATGTACATCGATGTTTTCGCCAATTGTGAACCGATTCAAATTTTTTTTTATTTCGAAAGAGTATCTCGTACTACTGAGGTAGTTCCAATTTAATTTTATCGAAATCGGTTGAGCCGTTTTTGATAAATCAACAATAATGTACATGGGTCACATCGATTCGTGCAAACTATTCGAATTCAGTAGGTACTCGGTGGAAGTCGGCGGTGCCACTTTTGCGACTCTAAACGTAAGACATATTCTAGAACATCATTATACCCGTATGTCTGTCACAATTATTAACGATTACATAAAATATGGTTCTAACCGAAATATGCCTCGCGCTCAGCATCCCTACGTCCAAACTCCGCTGTGATCTGGGACTTGCGGGCAGATCAGTGACTGGACACAGCAGCGACCAAGCCTTGATTGCCTCTGTCGCGTAGGGTATACGGATTGGGACGTTCGTTTGCGGCAGAATGCGAGAGACAAGACCCGCGACCCCATGAGAGGAAGCAAGGAAGGCCATGGGACCAGTCTCCCGCAAACAGCGTACGCCCAAACCCCCGAACCGAACCGGCAAGCTAGCTTGACGCTTAATTAAATTAAAATAAAATAGATATTTACAGGGGGCTCCCATACAAGAAACATAATTTTTAGCTCGATATTAGTAACGGCAACAGGAAGATGCGTGAAATATTCACAGAATATTAAGTTGTACGAGTATAATGCCTTCAAAAATAAATATTTATTTTTATTTTATTTAATTTATTAATCAAAGGTTACAGCAACATTACAGTTAACACCAAGTTGATGCTGCTCTTACCAAACATGTGAAATATGAGACACAAATATAAATAGTACAATCATTACCTAATAATCAAAATGAGAAACAAATCATGAACTAAAATATATGACATTATGGTTTTTCGCGTGTTTTCAGTGCACTTCTGTGAAATTTGCCAGACTACATCCAAAAATATCAATCTCTTTAGCGATTCTATTCAATAATGTTAGGGCGCGCGACGTGGGGGGGTACTTGACGAGGTTCGTCTTATAGCTAGGCACTCTAAAGGTGGGGAACTCGCGCCTCCTGGAGGTGGCCTCGTCCGGCACACCCAGCTGCAGCGCCGCCAGCAGCTCCGGGTGGGAGCTCCCCGCGCAGCACGCGCCACATGTACTTGCAGAGCGCGACGTGCAGCGCCAGCTGCAGCGCCGCCAGCAGCTCCGGGTGGGAGCTCCCCGCGCAGCACGCGCCACATGTACTTGCAGAGCGCGACGTGCAGCGCCAGCTGCAGCGCCGCCAGCAGCTCCGGGTGGGCGAGCTCCCCGCGCAGCACGCGCCACATGTACTTGCAGAGCGCGACGTCCCGCCCCCAGCTCACCCCCAGCTTGCAGTACCCCACCATGCCGATTACGACCAGGGTCGGGTACATCAGAGGATAGAATGGGTAGACGCCGTATTCCTGTACAGGAAGCGCGGAAATTTTTCTGGATTTTTTCCATCATACTAGGTACTGTATTTTTCTTCATGGAGATTCCAGACGATGGCGCTCGTTTCCAATCGGCTGTGAACGAACGCATTATACAAAATTCAGATTCAGATTCTTTATTAACCTTATAACGAAGTTGCGTTATATTAGGCAAGTCAGTTACAATTATTCATGATGCTTATAAGAAATATGCAATCAACTAAATATTCTAAAGCCATTAAAATCATAATAATAATAAAATGTTAAAAAATTAATTAGTTTATGTCAAAAATAATACATTGGGTACAATAATAATTTCTGTAAAATATAAAATCGAAACATGTCAAAATAAAAATAGAATAAAAAGTTCATAAACAAAATAAATACTAAAATTCAAACAAAGATTCAGTTAGTCTAATTTTCATGAAGTCATTTAGCTTGTAAAATGCATTATTAATAAAAAATGCTTTAATTTTCATTTTAAAGTCAAGATAAGATAAATTTCTGATGGCAACTGGCAACTTATTATACATAAAAATGTGTTATATACGCCTTGCTTTTGAACTTTGCAGAGTCTTACTCTGGGCAGAACTAGTCTATCGTTATTTCTTAAATTTCTGTTAAGGGTATCCATTATTAGACTGGGATATTTTTTCTCTCTTTCATTATGAATCTCCAGTAAACTTTTATAAATATACAGAGATACGACTGTCATTATCTTATTTTCTAAAAAATATTTTTTTGCAGACATTCTTTTTTTAAGTCCGTTTATAATTCTTAAAGATCGTTTCTGACAATTTAGTACATTCTTGATGTCTACACCATTACCCCACGTAGTAATGGCATAACTCAATAATAAATGTATATATGCATAGTGAACTGATTTTTGATAAGATATTTTTTATCTAAAAGTGGCTTTAATTTAAAAAGGGCATAATTCGCGCTAGATATTTTTTTACAGATTTTATTTATATGCTCTCTGTGACTTATGGTATAATCTACAGTTTACACCAGGGACACATTTTCCGTTTTAAGGCCTGTATTATTTCCTTTCTTAGCTTCATATTTCATTATGACGTTTTTTTCTGCGTTTAAAATTATACCGTTAGTTTCAAACCACTCACGAAGCGCAGTCATTGCTGTCGATATTTTTTTATCAAGATAATCTTTATTTTTATCAGTCAATTCAATGTGTGTATCATCAGCAAATAGATTTACAGTAGCCCAATCGGGTAGACAGCTCGCGAGACCATTTATATAAATGAGAAACAGGAGAGGCCCCAGCACTGAACCTTTTGGAACTCCTATATCAACAGTACCTACTGACGAGTTACGTTTATTTACATTGACAGTCTGCGTTCTGCCATTAAGGTAAGATTTGATCATTTCCAATAATTTTCCATCAAACCCATAATACTCTAATATCAATATGTAGTGACGTAAACAATTAAAAGCTTTGGATAGGTCGCAAAAAATACTAGCGCATTTCTGCGACCCATCCAACCCCTCTAATATATAATATACTACTTCTCTAATTGCCATTTCTGTGGACCTATTTCTACGGAAACCGAATTGTTTTGGAGTAAATAAATTATTATTTTCGAAATATTCTATGATCTTCTTTTTTAAAATTGCTTCTATCATTTTTGATATCACAGGCAGTATACATATCGGCCTGTAGTTACTCAAGTCTGATTTTTCTCCTTTTTTATGTAACGGGATGACAAGACCAGCTTTTAAAGAGTCCCATCTTCATCTCTTTCAAAAAAAAAAAGAAGAGTTCTTATTACCCATCTTATTATATATTAATGGGAGCTTCCATACGGTACGGAACCATTCGTGCGCGAGTCCGACTCGCACTTGACCGATCGTTCAATCACTTTTAACCGTCGTGGGTTTTATTACAATTTTTGAGTTCGATTTTTAAACAAGCTTTTATTTAACTTGCAATGTATTGAAGTAAGTATGTTTTTTCGGATGGAATCTTGCAACGCAATTTTGAAGCAGATAGCTTCAACCTGAGCTGAAATTTCGTATAACACGTTTTGTTTGCCAATACCTGGTGAGCTATGTGAGGTCATTCTAAAACTAACATGGCAGGAACCACAATTTGGTAGATGACTCAAAAATAGTTAGTCCGTCAGTTTTTTAAGACTTTCAAAAATATTCTACTCAATTTTATTTATTTTGCAAATTAAACAAAAAATGGTCAAAGTCAAAGTCAAAAGTCAAAAGTATTTATTCGTGGAAATTGTGGTTACAAAGGTCTTATTTTATAAATATACAGTACAACACAATTAGCCAATGTGGCATACGAAAATTGAATTGAAATCAATTCCATTTTAAAGATAGAGTATTCTAGCAAAGATTACATAGGTTAAGTACCTACTAAGATATTCCAACCTATATAATATATAAAAAAAAATTGTTTTTTCTTTTTCGATAGACTACGATGAATTAAGTATTAGGTACTTAAGAATTTACAAAGGCTAAACAAATACTATACAATTTACAAGGATATACAATTTATAAAGATATAACGCTAACAGATAATACAAAATAATTTAAAATTATGATAAAAATATAATTATACAGGTGATACTTCTTACCATAATATGGTGATGGTTATTCTATCTTAATGATGGACTGTATCTGATGTCATTATATTCAAGAAAATCTTTGATTTTGTAGAAGTTGCGTTCAGCTAACCATTTGAAAAGCTTGAGTCGTAATTTAGAATAAGGAAGTAAACGAAGTGACTCTACGAAGATGAAAACGAAGTTTGTTGTACACTCTTAGCGCCATTATGTAACAGTTACGTCGGTAGAGTTCATTATTACATTGTGGAAACACGAGCTTGTTAGGATACCTTGTGTTATATTTACGATTAACTGATAACTTATCAAAGAGTTCAGGATGTTTTTTGACGAACATACAGATTTCAAAGATGTACATTGATGGCAGTGGAAGCACCTTTAATTCCTTGAATAATGGCTTGCACGAATCTAAGGGTCCAGCACAACAGATTGCTCGTATGCACCGTTTTTGAGCAATGAAAGTTCTCTCTTGCTCAACTGAGTTGCCCCAAATTATCAGACCATATCTCAGAATTAACGATACATAACCATGGTAAGCCATAAGGGCGGTTTTTTTGGAAACTACTAAGGACAATCTGCGAAGAGCAAATGCGAAGCTGCTAAGTTTTGAGCAAACTTTTTCTACATGTGCTTTCCAATTACAGTGGCTATCAATATTAATACCAAGAAATGTGGCTGTATTTGTTTCTTTTATTTGGTTGCCCTGATACACAATTTTTAGGTTTTGTGGTTTTGTCTTTATGTTGTAGAATTGCATAAACTTGGTTTTGTCTATATTAACTTTTAAGTTATTTCTGTTTAACCATTCTACTACAGTTTTAATCGTGTTGTCCTCGAAATTGATGTAGATAGCCCGTTCATATCAGAGTAACGTCAATGACCCCGACTCCTGAACTTTGATGGGCTTTATCTTTATCGTTTCTCTTACGTATGGGTACCTACTACCTATAATATTACTATTTATTCGATAAGATTATTCTGTTAGGTATGAAGTTCGAATGTGATATAAATAATAAATATGTGTAACGATCTACCTACCGTTATCTATCTACCACCTACGTACCTTATAAAAGAAAGGGTTAGGGGACATCTGGCCCTAAGAAAACCTGCGCCGTGGTCGTCACAGGACGTCTACCCACCAGGTGAACGGGTGACTTCAATAAGATTGCAGGATAGCACTGCGCTGGATACAAACCGCTTGCAAGCGATTTTATTTCAAATAATTAAAGGGTAGGCCTGTATCCAGCAGTTAATACCCTAGGGTCGATGGATGGATGAATTGTACTCATCGTTATCTCCTAGTTGTACTATGGGAACAACTCCGAAAGCGATAAGACAGCGAGTTAGAAACCTATTTATTATCGAATCCAGTTCATTGATACGATTGTGGTCAAGGGGCCGTAAGTTCTCGAATAGAGACTACTTACTGGCAAGCGTAACCGTCTACCCATAAGGTGAACAGGTGACTTATTAAAACTGCCAGAATTACGCTGGATGCGAGCCGCTTCCAACCGGTCTTATTTATTTTAAATCAATATCTATCTAATCGATAGGATCGTAAGTTCTCGAATAGAGACCAATTACCGGCAAGCGTAGCATTAGACGTTGTAGCGTTGCAAGCGGGGAAGCTGGTTGTAGCACCACAAGTTAAGAGAAATCTGAGATCCTACCTAAAGAGTCCTGCCTAGAGCTCTTTATGAAAGAGCTTAGCTGGCATCATGAAATAATACCCCACATGATATGATTAACTCCCTACCGACGTGAGAGAGGTCGGGTATCTCATACCCGACGATTTGTAAAACTATTAACATTTCCTGATTATCCAATTTGTGCAACTTGGCTGGCTCGGCAGCTGAAGGAAGAGGTAAGGGGAGTGATTTTAAGTGACAGTAAGAGTCTTGCGCCGACGGTGGAGTAAACTACACGTACTCAAACACAGAGCGGGTATGTCATACCCGACCTCATAGTGGGTGTGACTATTTAGTGTTTTGGTTATCTTTTAATAGGGTATTTTACTATGGACGAGAAAAAATCTGTAAATGTATTTTTGAGATAGTTTAGGCAAAAAGCAATCGGAAAATGTTAGTTCTAGATCACAAAACATCAAAATAAATTTTAAAAATCAATACAAAATATTCCGTTTTTTTAATCTGTACATAAAATAGGCGCAGCTATGTGATGACGTCATGATGCTATGTAAACATTGAAAACTATAGAATGAAGTGTCAATGTCAGCTGTCAAAGACACTGTCGTGAGAAATATTTACGCGCATTGTTTACATAGCATCGTGACGTCATTCGTAACCACAGAGTAAAATATCGACATCAATCGTTTTCGTAAATTACGCGCGAAATTTTGAAACTGTAAAATTAAAATGCAGTTTTAAAGCACTTAAAGCCTGAATTTCTTTTTTTGCTTTTTTTAGTGGTTTATTACCCCTACAGAATCTTATTGAGATACTTTTCAAAAATGACTACAATACCCTATTGTATGAGTATAATAATTAAATTCCTTTGTTATTTAGTGTATGAACTATTAAATGTTTTATGTAGAAAAAATAGACTGCTTGCTCTACTTTTACAAGCATATTCCAATGATGAAAGTTGTGAATCAGGGAATTGGTGAAAGAATTGATTACTGTTCACATTCCATAGTCGATAAATGATGAAGAGCCTACCATTGATATACTTGGATCCTATTTTGCTACCAAAGATAGAGCTGATGGCAAAAAGTCTGTCCTCGAACATGTACCCGTAAAAATATGGAAAATATTACCAGGGCCCAACCACGTGTAGCAGGATCAGCTAGCAGCGATTAATGTAGTTGTCATTTATAGTGAAAATCACGAAGCCAAACTAAAACGACGTGATTTGATTCCCAAATTAGACTTATCTTTGAAAGCAGATAGCCTTTGCCATAGACAGAGTAATGATCGCCTTCCTAAGGCAATGTGAAAGAGAACAGCTCTGAATTTGGAAAAACCATCACCATTGGGTCCCAATAAAGTGGAAAAGTATGTCAGATGTAGAGACTGCCCTACTGCCAAATACAGAAAGACAAAACATCCTCGCGTCATACGCAAAAAGCCAATATGCATGTAGCATGCTCGTCTTATTTGTGAGAACTGATTTGAAAAAACGCGTTTTTTTGGGGAAGAGGTAGAAGAAGATATTAGAATGTTTTATGTTGATTTTCGTTATAAGGAAGTTAATTCATTTAAGGTTCGTGGATTTAGTGTCTACAATTAATCTTAATTTCCGTCAATTTTAGATATTAAGGTCATAGTTTCTTATTAATATTGATTTGTGCGTAAAAAATACAACTTTGTTATTTTACGGAATTATGAATACTTCTATAACTAGAACTCGTTAATTTTATCATTTTACCGTATTTGTCTAAAAGTTAATAACAAGTCTCAGTAATGAGTATTCTGAAGTCATTTCAGTTATCGAAATCAACAAATCTATATTCGGGTATGGCATACCCACCTCACAGTTGGTTTATTCCTATAGAGTACACACTCTATGACAATGCTTCATGCCAAATTTTATAGCTCTAGGTCAACGGGATGTACTCTATAGGTTAGGATTCCCTTGCGAGTGTCGAAATATGCGGTTTTTTGTGACATGAACGGCTCTAACTATTTTATATGATAACCGAGAAGTTTGATGTTTTTATAATTGTAAGAAGCTACATAAAGGTATATGTGTATAAAGTTTAAATTTCAATTCGATATCTTTACACGTTCTTAGATATAAGTCTTGACACAAGAACGAACAGACAGACGGAAATGCAGACACAAAAACAGATGGACAGACGGATAGACGGATACACGGACCGACGGACAGACGACCAACAAAGTGATTCTTCAAGGGTTCCGTTTTTTCCTTTTGAGGTACGAAACCCGAAAAAATAGCATATTTTGAAACTCCCAAGAGAATTAAACCTTCAGAGTACTTCCTGTTGACATACGAGTAGAACTATAAGATTTGGCGGGAAGCAATGGGCCATACATGCCTGAAAGAAATGAATTTTATCTTTTTATTAGGGTTCCGTACCCAAAGGGTAAAAACGGGACCCTATTACCAAGACTTCGATGTCCGTCTGGCCGTCTGTCTGTCTGTCACCGGGCTGTATCTCATGAACTATGATAGATGGTATGAAATTTTCACAGATTATGTATTTCTGTTGCCGCTATAACAACAAATACTAAAAAAAGAATAAAATAAATATTTAAGGGGGGCTCCCATACAACAAACGTGATTTTTAGGAGTTTTTTGCTAGCTATTAATAACGGCAAGAGGAATGGGGCTCCCATTCGGTACGGAACCCTTCGTGCGCGAGTCCGACTCGCAATTGGCTGATTTTTTGTTATGTTTTGGAGTACACATATAGGAGTTAATCTGAAAACTGCATATTTTCAACTAAATCATAAATCATATGGCCTAAACTAAATGCACGAAATGTAGATCCAAATTTTAAAGTGAGTATCGTATTCGTGTCAAGTGGGATATCATATGAATGAACTTTATTTCCGCAAACTCAAACAAGTTATTGATGATTTGTACTATGTGTATTTTTCGGTATATGATATTTCGATAAAAAATAACGTTTGTCGATGACTGGATTTTGTAAGAATTTTACTTCTTCCACAAGGTTTTAACATCTTTGCTCCCGATTTCTAACAATTATTGGGATTTGTACGAAACCCTCGGTGCACTAGTCCATCTCGCACTTGACCGATTATTATTTGAACTCTCTCAACTAAGTAATAATACATTTGTTGAGGTTAGATGAATTTATTGTTGAGAACAGTATTTTTTTACGAAATTCCAGGTTGGCATAAGTTGGTCATAAAGATGGGTATTGAGTACTTACCTACAATAATATTCTAGAAAATGTACGCCGTATAGAGACATTCAGTGTAAGATTATAAAACTTCTTAGGATACAATGTTTGCATTGAAAGACATTGAACTTGACCTTAGCAATCAGTTTAATTAGTAATAAACAAGCCTCGTGTCCGACGCCGGTGCTTATCGCTCATTCGTGTAGGCACCTACTTGTGTACAATCCCGCTCATATCATCCGCCCGCTCCATGCTTTAGCTCTCTGTTTTAGCAGCTCGAAAAAAAGCTTACTAATTTCCAAACCACAGCAAGGGCAAGCTGTCTATATCACACACAATTATATTAAAATAACACCGTTTAAAAAGACCGCTACAACCGACTTCACACATTCACACGTTTTCCTCCAATTTTGGGACTACATATTTTGACAATCACTCGGGAACGCGAGGAGCTATGGATTTGGAATTACATTTTTGTCGATTCCGAGCATCAAGCTTCAATTCCGAGATGCAATTTTGCAAGCAACAGCAGAATTATTCTCGAATTTTGGGTTGACTCATAGTAAAAGTTGTTCGGAATAGTGGTCTGAATCACCCCCTTTAGGCTTAAAACAAGGAAGCAAATAACCCTGTATAACGCAGATCTATATTTCCAACTTTTTAATAATCAATCTTCCTAGCGATCGTGAAACACGTCACAACCGTTTATGTCGTAAAAACCGCAGACTTCTACAGACGTAAGAGAATCAAACTACCATCCATTGTTGCTAGGGTACGTCCCGTTACTAATATGAAGCCAAGACAAGTTCAGAACTAATCTATCTTTTATATCGAAACGGACAAACAGACGGACAAAGTTTGTTTGTATTAACGTAAAAACCTAAAAATAATATTTTTAAATCTGTATCTAGCTTGAAAACATTCTCAGCATTCGATGAGGAAAAAACAGAATTGATATCAAAATTTTACTGTACAAAAAACGTTCCACCAGATTTACCCGTGACCTGTGGGCTATCACTGGGTTCCCAGTATAGTACTTACTATCACCTAGTGATATTCTGCGAGCCAGCGCTGGACTTACAATTCGAATGAAGTAATGTACCTACGTGAAGTAACGTCATTGACAGAATGTAATGTTGCAAACGGGGAAGCCGTTTGCAGCACCACAAGTTAAAAGAGAAATTAGAGAGGAACCCGTAATGTTGCAAGCGGGGGAGCCGGTTGCAGCACCACAAGTTAAGAGTCTTCAGCGAACCTAACCAACCTAAGAGTCCTACCTAGTAGATAGGATTCCTAACGGTTCGGAGATTAAAACAGAAAACTAACCTTAGTATTTACACATTTATTTACACTAACACGCACTGCACTTATAGTCAATTAAATCTTCAAGAAACGGAGAGAGGGAGAGAGAATTTTGAAGGTGTCCTTGGAAAGTTAGCCAAAAGGGAGAGGGTAGCACTCGTAGAACCACGCTGGAGGCTGGCCGAGGATTTTCTAGAGCCTGAGCTGGACCCGCCGATAGTGTGGCGCCAGCCAGGTAGCGCTAGGTGAGCGCTAGCGTGAAGACATCTGTCGACTGAGGTGGAGGCGCCGGCCCAAACCGGCCGACAGGCGCCGGCCCAAACTGGCCGACAGGGTTCTGAGTCAGCGCCAGCCCAGTGCTCCAGGGGTAAGGGGTCAGTGGCCCCAAAACAAGAGATCCACCTGTAATCAAAGTCAAAGGGACCGGAGCCTCTCACCCTGACTGTCACGCGACGCTCATGCGGTTTGCAGGGCTCGTCCACGCAAACTCAATTCAAACTCACTACATTATTATAGGGAAAAAAAGGTGTCTTCCAGATCACTTCCAACTCAAGACTGCCCAATTTTTCAAAACAAGGATCGCTGATCCTGTCAAAGATAAAAATTTCAAAAATTTGAATAATTTCATAACTAGAATTGTAAGTTGGCAGTGTTATCGTTGAAAGAGTCTGAATGTAGAGAAGCTAACAAAAAGGTTAGTTTCTCTACAAGAAACGAAGCGAAGGTCTTTGCTTTAACATGGCGACTTCGTTTCCTTCTGTCTGGATGTTAATATTAGTCCACAGATCGCATTTTCAATAGATCAAGATCAACGTTCAGCACGGCCAGTCTTCGGATGGGTGGCACTTACAACTGAGCGCTACCGTAGCTCAGATGACACGTTAAACTGCAGGTATCGGTTGTTTTAAGCGTATAGCCATTTCAAATGCCCTTAGGCGGCTTAAAACCTCCGACACCAAGGCCAGCTACCCGCCTATACGGACTTACTTATTATCTAGGTGGCATTCTGCGAGTCAGCGCCGCATTCACACTACGTACGAATAAAGTAACGTACCTATGTAACGTGACGTCATTGACTGAAGCGAAGCGAAGGTCTTTGCTTCAACATGACGATTTTGCTTTCGTCTGTCCGGATGTTCAGTTTTGTCTACAGGTCACATTTTTAGGGTTCCGTACCCAAAGGGTAAAAACGGGACCCTATTACTAAGACTTCGATGTCCGTCTGTCCGTCTGTCTGTCTATCACCAGGCTGTATCTCATGAACCGTGATAGGTAGGCAGCTGAAATTTTCACAGATGATGTATTTATGTTGTCGCTATAGCAACAAATACTAAAAATAGAATAAAATAAATATTTAAGGGGGGCTCCCATACAACAGACGTGATTTTAAGGAGTTTTTTTTGGCAAGAGGAATGGGGCTCCTATACGGTACGGCACCCTTCGTGCGCGAGTCCGACTCGCACTTGGCCGATTTTTTCAACAAATCTCGACTAAACTTGGTACACAGTTTTTAGGGTTCCGTACCCAAAGGGTAAAAACGGGACCGTATTATTAAGACTCCGCTGTACGTATGTCGGTCACCAGGCTGTATCTCAGTAACCATGATAGCTAGAAAGTTATTTTTTTTATATGATGTATTTCAGTTGCCGCTATAAGAAAAAATACAGGGAGTTCAAAAAACCTGATTTTTAACCGTTTATCGCTTGAAATTAATAAAGGCAACAGGAAGATGCTTGAAATATTCAAGATAAATAATTAAATTAACATAAAATAAGGGGGCTTCCATATTGTACGGAATCCTATGTGCGCGAGTCCGACTCGCACTTTACCGATTATTATTTGATTAGCGAATTTCAGTGAGTATAACGACCGAAACCTTTCCAGCTCAACTTGGGTTCGGCCATAAACTCTGATCAAGGCTAGATTTGTTGATACCTACCGCTCGCTGCTTCCTTATCATCGGATTTATCTAAGCTCGTCGAACGGAACCAGTGCTCAATGTCTTGGAACTAAAATACTACCTACTAATAATATATTATACAAATAGTTTTATGAGTACTCCGGACCAGAATGTCACGGGTTCAGATCGGGCATGTTGCGAAACACTCTTATTGGCCACGTCATGCTCTCGACACTTTCACCAAACATCAATAAAGTGTGTACCCATTACACCGGGCGACATGACGGGCCATGCAACCTACGCATGTATTACACCGGGCGACATGACGGGCCATGCAACCTACGCATGTATTACACCGGGCGACATGACGGGCCATGCAACCTACGCATGTATTACATCGGGCGACATGACGGGCCATGCAACCTACGCATGTATTACATCGGGCGACATGACGGGCCATGCAACCTACGCATGTATTACACCGGGCGACATGACGGGCCATGCAACCTACGCATGTATTACACCGGGCGACATGACGGGCCATGCAACCTACGCATGTATTACACCGGGCGACATGACGGGCCATGCAACCTACGCATGTATTACACCGGGCGACATGACGGGCCATGCAACCTACGCATGTATTACACCGGGCGACATGACGGGCCATGCAACCTACGCATGTATTACACCGGGCGACATGACGGGCCATGCAACCTACGCATGTATTACACCGGGCGACATGACGGGCCATGCAACCTACGCATGTATTTTTAATGAACTTGAAAACCTATCAGAGATAAGTTTTGTTTACTTAACACCAAAAAACCACGTCGATAAGCAATAAAAATAAAATTCAAGTGAAAACATAGTAATAAAGATAAGTAATTAAGATAAGAATTATGCTCCATTATCTGAACCGTATAAATATATAAACCTAAATTTGAGATGCATCTCAGTCAATCAGTGCCGCGGGCGGGAGACAACTATTAATTTTGTCGTTTTAAATTCATTGGGCAAAATGGAAGTAAAAACCCAACTGTATTCTCTGTCCTTGCTAATATTATATCTTAGCAGCACCGTTGAAGGCGGAGACAACTCAGTGATAAATGGTACGTGTTTCATACATATTTCAATCAGGCTTCTTATACCTAGATCTTTCATAAGGAGCCTTATGTTTATATCCTGTGGATTTCAAATAAGGCTAGTAAGATCCGGTTTATATCCAGCGTGTTTCTACGGTCCTGACCGGATCTTCAGTCCACTTTGACTGGACGTTTTTGCTGCGATTTCTGGTCCGCAGTTTCTATTCGAGAACTTTACGACCCCTTCGACTAACCGTTCTACGAACCATGTGCATTGTCATTTCAAGTTACGAATCCACTGTGTTTATATTTTAAGATTTAACTAGCCTTTGCCTGCGGCTTCGCCCGCGCGTATTCTAAGTATGTCTATCTCCGATTTTTGAACTACATACAGGGTTATCTGCTTGCCCTGTATTAAGCTAAAAAAGGCGTGATTCAGACCATTATAACGAAAAACTTTTACTATGGGATGAACTCGGAATTCGAGAAAAATTTCAGCATCAGCAGCTATTCCATACAAAATTGCAACTCTCAATCGTATGAAACTGCTCTATCTGTTTCTTTTTCTCGAATTTCGAGTGAACCCCATTGTGAAAGTTTTTCATAATGATAATCTAAATAACCTCTTTTCATCATAGTTCATAATTTCTGGATAACCCTGTATATACATGCCAAAAATCAAGTCGATCCGTTGTTTTGTTGCTGCGTGAAAGAGTAACAATCCAACTATATACTTTCGGATTTATAATATTACAAATTAAAATAGGATTTTAAATGATTTTTTTAATTTGGAATGATTAGGATATTTTGTAATAAAAAATCTAGTTCATACCATTTACTGTACTGGCCGTTTTGGCCTGTACTACGCCGAACGGGGGTGATTAAAACCATCATTGCGAACAACAATTACTATGGGATCAACGCAATATTCGAGAGAAAATATCAGCTGTTCCATACAAAATTGCAATTTCGGAATTGACTAAATGTATGAAACAGTTTAATTTTTTATCCGGGTTGGCCTCATAGTAAAAGCAGAGCAAAAATAATTGGAATTTTGGACGTTTTGCTATTTGGTCTTTGTGAGCTCCGGACATTTTTGCTTCCTAGTCATTGTGCGCCTTGGACGTAATGCTCTTTGAACAATTTGTGACCGTTTGTCATTTTGCGCTGTTTCTTTTTTTTTATTACCTAACATTACATTTGGTCACAAACTCGCCTAATGAAAAGCGAAGTTGTAGCCGAAGATGGACTCTGTAGACCTAAAAGATTCCTACTCACTCTTATCTTAAAGATATCCAGATTGTGATTGTCAGGAAAGAATGACGGAGGCATTCCAATCCCTGGCGGTCCGCATTATGAAAGAGAAAGCGAATAGCTTAGTACGAGCAGGTGGTACGTCGACTATGTCGGGATGGTATTTAAGTGATTTCCGGCTTGTCCTGGTGTGGAAAGGACATCATCTTTTGCGACTAAACTCTTTTTAGGGCTCCGTACCCAAAGGGAAAGAACGGAACCACACTCCGCTGTCAGTCCGTCCATCTGTCTGTCTGTTTTTCACCAGAGTGTGTCTTATGAAGCTTGATAAATAGAAAACTGAAATTTTCACAGAGTATGCATTTCTGTTGCCTTTATAACAACAAATACTAAACATAGAATAAAATAGATATTTAAGAGGGGCTCCCATAGAACATTCCTGAAGTAATGAATAATGAATACGATACGATACGTAACAGGGAGACGCTTGAAATATTCACAGAATATTTAGTTATACATTCACTTCATCAATAAATAACTAAATTAAAATTAAATTAATATTTAAGACTTCCATACAAGAAACCTTATTATTTTATCGATATTAATAACGGCAACAGGTAGATGCTTGAAATATTCACAGAATATTTAGTTGTATATTAAATTATTTACTTCAAAAATAATTATTTAAAATAAAATATGTACATTAAGGGCTCCCATACGGAACCATTCGTGCACGAGTCCGACTCGCACTTGGCCGATTCTTTATTCTTTCCTAATAAAACTCGTAAGAAGACTCGTTGGAGCCAGTTTGTATCGAGCGTGTTCCTACGGTTTTGACAAGATCGTCAGGCCAATTTGACGGCGGGCGGACGTCCTGCGCTGAAATTGCCGGTACGTGGTCTCCATTCGAGAACTTTACAACCCCATCGGCTATCCGCCCTACAAACTACTTATCTTTAAGCTTACTACTAAACTTAATTCGCTCTATTTATATTTTTAGATATAATTGTGTACATACTTTTATAACTAGTAGTTGTCCAAACAGACCTAGAATTGTTTCACTGAATCTTCACAGCACTCTTCTAATTAGCACATCAGCAAAAGTAAATTATTTTCTGTATTTCGTTACAACACAGATGATATCGGAGGAGTACTCTATAAAACTGATGATTTGGTGACAGAAAACTATGAAAACAAGCATCAGAACTACAATACGTGTACATACAACAACGGAAAAGATCCCAACATACGTAAAAATATAGAAGAAATCATAAAAGTGCTGGTCAAGGACAGTCTGCCGCCTGCGATGGAGACCCTGGATGAGCAGGAACATGACATTACCAGAGATATTCAAGTCGCTGCTAATGAAATTATTATTGATCTTGCGTTACATGCTTCAAGAATAACTCAAAAAATATTACAATCAATGAAAAAAACAAGCGGCACACAGGTTGCAAAAGATACAGAGATGCACAATGAATTGATTGTATATCAAAATCAAAATAAAAAAATAGAAGAATTAGAAGACAAAATATCTTTACTTTCGAATAAAACTAAAGAGCTTACCGACACAATAAACGTTAACAACAAACAACAAAGTGAATCGATGGCAAGCCTGAACAACAAAATTGTTATATTTAACAATTTAACTGACACAATAAACGTTAACAACAAACAACAAAGTGAAGCAATGGCAAGCATGAACAATAAAATAGCTACATTGGAAAACTTATCGAGCACAGACAGTCATGAACATAGAGATATGTTGGGTACCATTGAAAAAATTCAAATCTCTATAATGAATTTATCCGAAACCTTCCAAAAACTAGAAGAAAAATTAAATGCTACAAAGGTTACCTCCTTCTGTGACGTAATAGTGCCGGCTTCAATAGTCCCTAACCCCAGCATATGGAAGAACGGGCAGATCCCTGAAAATGATGACTTGGACACCTACATGATTAACAAAACAGGTGAGCGATATTTTTTCGATATCAAAAACTTTATTTTGTGCTAATATGAACTCTATTTTATTGTTGATATGAATTCTAATTTTCTATTTTTAAATTAATTTACAGCTGAATACTTATCTTAAAGTCGTTAACGAAAACTAGTTTCGCGACCATATACAGGGTTATCCAGAACTGGTGTACTCAGCCGGAAAGGACTGATTATGACCATTATTACCAACAACTTTTACTACGGGGCCAACTCAAAACACGAGAAAGAAATTGCTGTTTCATACATTTTGTCGATTCCGAGTTGCAATTTTGTATGCAATTGGTATGTTTTTTTTTTCTAGAATTTTGAGTTGGTCCCTTAATAAAAAATATTCGTAATGATGGTCTTAATCATCCCCTTTTGGCTTAGTACAGGGTGAGCAGACAACCCTATATAGGCAGTGTTAACGAGGTACATAAACCAAAAACCTTAGTGGTGGTCACTGGTCAGTCTATGTACAAGGTGCATCAACTGATTTTCACCATAATTTTTGTTTGATGCACTTTTGTACCTAGCAAGTGTGAGAGTAGTAAGAACACAACATATACTATGGAACCAACTGTGAAATACCGAAAAGAAATCGGCTGTTCCATACGAAGTGTTTATTTTTTTTTTCTGACACATGACAATATGTATGGAGCGGCTGATGAACAACACCTCGTAGTTCCGACCGCAAGTTCGAGTATAGCGCACGCCGCGTGCTGTAACTGTTGCCGCACCGAACTACCGACACAATAATTGTGTTATTTTGCGAAAAATGGCACAACTGACTTTTATCGTGTACAAAATTCGAGTAGTTCGCTCGAATCGATTTATGCCATTTTTGATGATTTTAGATTTTTCATTAATGGCTTAGCCGATTTCGATGATATTTAAATGGGACCATTTCTGAAGTACTTATAGTCTACCAACAAAAAAGAAATCGAAATCGGTTCATAATTGGAGAATTACCTAATCGCGAAAAATACGTTCAAAAACATTCAGTCGAATTGATAATCTCTCCTTATTTGAAGTCGGGTAAATATGACGGGAGTGACTTCCCGTTACCATGGAGACGAGAGGGCGGCGGGCTCGAGCGCTATGAGGGAGGATAAGGATGCTGTTTAGAAATAAGGTTTAACTATTACTATCATAGATAATTAGGTAAATGACTTGTTTTTTTATTTTTTTTTATTTCGTATATGTTTGCGTTTGACTACACACTGCCTGATGTTAAGCAGATATGCGGTCTAGGATGTAACACGCTTACCTAGAAGATACCTATTTACTCGGGATTTGAAGACACCTACATTGTACTTTAGCGGTTTACATTGTCCTTAATTACAACTACAATTACAATTATCTATTTTTACCAACTTCCAAAAAGGAGGAGGTGCTATGTTCGTCTGTATGTTTTTTTGTGTATGTTCATCGATAATTTCGCCAACTGTGAACCGAATCGAAAAAATAAAGGATATACTCCCGACCCGAAGTGGTCCCATTTATTTTTACAGAAATCGGCTGAGCCGTTTTTGATAAATCATGAACAATGTAAAAAATTGAGCGAAATTAAAAATTGAAAACCGATTTCAAAAAATCTTTTACATTTCGAAAAAGTATATTCTCGTGGTAGTCTCATTTAAATTTAATCGAAATCGGCTGAACCGTTTCTGATAAATCAACAATAATGTACATGGATGTCACATCGATTCGTGCATACTATTCGAATTCTGTACACGGTGCAAGTCGTTGGCGCCATTTTTGAGAAAAATAATTATAATGGTCTCTTATTTTTGGATCAATGAAATAAAAATTATTACTAATTAACTCATTATCAAATAGGTAGTTAATAATATTTCAATTTCAGGATAAATTGTGTATTAGATTATTGATCACTAGATGTTAAACAGGACTCTAGGTAAATTTCTCGTTCTTATATCACTGTACTGTACTGTAACGGCCTTTTTGATGTTTTAATCCACCACGCTGCCCCAGTGCGGGTCGGTGGATTCACACGCGCCATCGAGTTTCTTCTACGGACGTATGCAGGTTGCCTCACGATGTATTCCTTCACCGAAAAGCCAGTGGTGTGAAATTCCGTACATAAGTTCCAAAGAACAGATTGGTACTGGACCGGGATTTGAACCCAAAACCTTGATATCAGCACTAAATCGTAATACAGTTAAGATTTATTTAAAACAAAGATTTGAAGATGATTCAGTAGAGTATCACGTTTACATATTAAAACTAGCAGTTCTCGGAACAGTAGACCTCGCGGCGCATCTCTAGCTGAATCTATATAACCAATTTGGTTAATCATTATTGACACATTTGGTTCGCGAATGTTGTTTATTTAGTTACTTATCGACCTTGCTAAAATATTATCGAAATCGGTTGGTACATAGTGCGACAGCAAATTTCCCGCCATTTTGAGACAAACTCCCCTATCAAAAATCACCGACGACAAAAACCTATAATTATATGTAAAGATCCTGTGTACCAAGCTTATTTATTTCTTTGAAAAATGCAACCTGTAGGCAAAAACCAACATCCAGACAGACGAAAGCAAAATCGCCGTGTCCGTAATCCGAAGATCTTCGCTCCGCTTCGGTCTATAATGCAAAATGTGCAGAAAGCACGTTAGTTTGTATAATATAATGTTTGCAGGCTGCTCGTACCTGGCTGTCGGGTACAACAAGCTGCACGTGCTCGCGGCCGGCCCCCTCCCCGGACAGCTGGAGTGGCGCGGGGCGGTGCGCGCGCGGGGGCGGGCGGACATGAAGCTCCAATGGGATTCGGAAACCAAATATGAATTCCGTGAGTTACACTTTTCTTCTAACGGCCAATGTTATGCCAAATAAGGTTACGCATTTTACATTTCATAAAATAAATATAAATATAAGGGGACATCTTACACACGGTCTCTGACCCCAAATTAACAAAGCTTGTGATATGGCTGCCAGAGACTGATATACTACATATTTTTAACCGACTTCCAAAAAGGAAAAGGTTCTAAGTTCGTCCGTATGTATTTTTTTTTTGTGTATATTCATCGATATTTTTGCCAATTGTGAACCGAATCGAAAACTTATTTATTAGTTTGAAAGGGTTTTACTCCCGAGGTGGTTCCATTTAAATTTTATCGAAATCGACTGAGCCGTTTATGAAAAATCAACAATAATGTAAAAATTGTATACATACATTAATTCGAGCTAACTGTTTGAATTTTGTCAAGATAGAAGTCGGTTTTGCCATTTTTTGCGAAAGATAATTATTATAAAATACATACCTACTTATATACAGACAGGGTTATCTGCTTGCGCTGTACAAAGCCGAAAGAGATTATTAAAGCCATCATTGTAAACAACTTTTACTATGGGAAACTCTGAAATTGCGAAAATAATATCAGCTGTACCATACAACATTGGAACTCGAAATCGAACAAAAGTATGAAACAGCAGATTTTTTCTCCAATTTCGGGTTGGCTCCATAGTAAAAGTGTTCATAATAATGACCTGAAACACCTCCTTTCAGCTTAGTACATCAGTTCTGGATAACCCTGTATACAGGGTTATTTCTAATCAATTAGCATCCTTTTAGGGGCTTATTCTGTACATAAAAACTAACAACTTTTGTTGTGCGACTTTTGTAAAATTTCAAAAAAAAATTTGTTGTTCCATAGAATAATAAGGTAAACGCACGTAATTGCGGACGAGTCCCAGAACGCGGACGTTACTAGGTTTTTTAATTTTTGTAATTTTTAACGAAAGTTTAACTTAATCTTATGAATGACAATAAATTCTTGGTTATATTTCAAAGTATTATACAAGAAAAACTGTACACGTAGTGTAATGGTGTCCAAACCAAATGATCTCAAAAGTGCGGTGTCGTAAAATTTTCGTTAATCTGTTAATTCAGTAGCTGAATTTGGTGTCTACCCTGTCATAAACTTCAGATCATTTCTTAGTTGTGTAATGTGATACGGTAAGTGTGCTATTTTATTACGATACTTAGATAAATTACCTAATATTATAACCTTTAATCTAGACGTAATCTTATTGATTATTTATAATATTTGCGTATCCGCCTAATGGTACTCACAAAACCCGTTCTTGTCCCAATGCACGGACAATAATCACATTTTTCGTCCGAGAAGTGGGACACACATCAGTTCTTTAAAACCCGTTGTACCAAAGGTTGGATCTCGACCTTATTGCCTTGAAATAAGTCTCATTTTTCCTTGCATGTAAGAACGTCGTTTTCAAAACCGTGAAAAAGCAATTATTATAATTCGGTTGCGTCTCATTCAAAGGAATTAAGAATTGTTTTGGACTGGTTCAAACAATAGTCGTGTCTAATTTGCTTTAGTATTGTTTAAACTGTTTTTTGTGCATGACAAAAATTATTGTTTTTGATCGATTTACAACATATATTTTAAACAATATTACATGGTGTTTAAAAGATTATCTTAAGTAAGATTTATTGTTCTCAAATTTTGATATTATGTTTTTACTTTTTATGAAATACTAAACTTTTAGTGTTTCATAGAAAATAATAAACATTTAATTTTTCATTAATAGGTACTAAAAAGTTAATAAGGACGTTCGTATAGGCCGCGTGGCTAGTCCTGGTATCAGAGTAAACATCTGTCTCTTGATTGAGCCATTTTTTTGTAAAAGTTGATTATTGCATCGATATAATAATCAACTATAGTACTAAAAATTGGGATTAAGATTATAATATAATAAAACAATTTGATTTTCTAAGTAACAACTGAATCTTCTCTCTTTGGAAAGCGTGTCTGCTATGTTGTTGCCTGAACATGATCTGTTACTCTTTTTCCATCGCACTGTTTATTTGATAGAGTTTGGAATGTTGCATGACGCACAGCGATTAATTTTGACCTTGTTATAGGTATTCTGAGTTCATAGATAGTAGCAGCACTGTCAACTGTGAACATGATCACTTCTTTGGCCTCACTATTTCCAGTAGCTGTTAGAAGCTCAGTTCATATAAAAGTTTAAGTTTTTTGCGGCTAGCAAAAGGCCCATGGCTTCCGCTTGCAAAGTTTATGTTGTTTTACTCAGGGCAAGGGAGTCTCTTAGTCCAAGCTTGTTTTTTGCACTATCCGCGTATAATTATGTTCCAAGATAGCAATATATCGTCAGATACATCGTTCTCTATAGTCATAGACTCGAGAGAGAAAAGCATGAGCTAGTCAGTCATGCTTTTCTCTCTCGAGTTGTTTTCTAGCTATTGTAAAGGTTCCCTCTTTATAGCTGTTTTGAGTTTGTTTCTAAAAGTTGCTATATCGGTATGCTTCACGTTCAAGCTTCGGAATCAGAGTATTCATCAGTTACCACACGCCACTCATTGATTGTTTTAGAGATATTACTCGTAGCAGGTATGATGTCGATAATTGATTCCCAAGACGCTACGAAAATAAACTCAGAGCCATGGTTTAGTAGATTTGAATAATGCCTGAAGATGGAGTCAAGTACGTCATTTCTCCTCTCATTTGTATTGGGACATTCCCAGACAACACAGTGGGCGTTTGAGTCACACTTTAGTTTCTTGTTTTTTTCTTGTACTGAAAGCATTAATTCTTCGACTGCCAGATGTTGCGCCACTTCTACGATATCCAGGTACGCCGTGCTTTAAAGGTAAATATACTACTGAGGTTGCCTTAGAGACTGGTATCCAATTTAACTACCGTGAAATCATCACTATGCAAATGTGTCACCTAAGGTGCCTTATACGGACCTGTGGGATATAATTATAAAAAATAACGCATTTTATTTTGCATGGGAAGACTGAACACATTACCTTGGGGATCATTTAAGCCGATTATCTTGCCACGGACTAAATACGGTTCCTATACCAATGCTATTGTGCTAACTACCTAACGTTTCAGCATTTTTTTTTTCATAATGTGATTATTGTTTTGTTTGAAATATAATTTATTGCATGTAAACCATTGTTTCTTTGATTTAAGACACCATGAATGGCTTTAACTAAAATATTCTTTAATAATAGTAAGAAATAATACAATATAAAGGCAATTTAAATTCTAATGTAAAGCAAATAGAGTTCTAATTCGCATAGCGTCCGTGAATTAGGACGATTTGTAATAGATTTGGGTCGATTTTAAAGTGCATACAAATAATAAAACGGCAGAAAGGCTATTTAAACTCTAATGTAAAACAAATAGAGTTCAATTTCGTATAGCGTCCAGGAATTGGGACGACATTCCGCGCATTAGGACAAATCGTCCGCGGTTTGGTACATTTGGGTATTTTTTTATATTTTGGGTATTAATTCCCATTACAGCTCAAACAAATTATATAAAATTTCATTATTATAAAACTCAGATAAATGCTCTATATGGTCATATTCACTTTGTTGTTGTAAGTCTGTTAGTATCAGCGTAGTATTACTGCAAAGTCAGCGAAGTTCAAAAACGTCCGTACATTGGTACGTTTACCTTATCTTTCACCCGCGACAAAATGTATGGAACAGCTGATTTTTTTGAGTTCTGATGAAAGTCGCAGAACTAAAGTTGTTAGTTTTGATGTACAGAATAAGCCCCTAAAAGGATGCTAATTGATTAGAAACAACCCTGTATAGATAATAACTAATAACATCCAGACACAGAGCAAGCACCTATGCTCATCACACAAATGTCCGCCCTGGGTGGGAATCGAACCTACGCCACTTTGGCCCAGGAGTCGGGGTCACTAACCACTGAGTCCCCGAGGCAGACATATTATTATGTAAATCTAATAATTATTATTTTTCGCCAAAAATGGCGCCACCGACTTCCATCATATTATAACGCAATGAAACACGAAACACTCAGAGTAGCTACAGCTTGTTTATTCAGGAACGGTTCGGGGACGAATAGGGCGCAAAAATAGCTGAACACGGCTTAAATAACTTTCCCCTCCTTTGTCTCTTGAGTTTCAACATGGCGGCTGGCAACAGCATGGCGCGAAGGGGCGTGGCGACTGCAGTTGACGTCAGTTCCGTTTCATCGGCTATCCTGGAAATTACCATTGCTCCCGCAATGGAAACAAACAACACGTCTAAGTTTTCTCATAAAACAACATTTTTAGGCTAAATACTGACATTTCAAAGCATTTAAAAAGCTACTTGTTCCTAGTGCTGCAAATAATAGAAAAATCAGCGGTTACTAGGCACAGCCCTACATGGCCGCCGTGGATTACTCAATGAATAACCAGAACCAAGTATTTGGTCATACATGGCCTTCTATTAGGTATAATTATAGCAGTTTGCACTGGTATAGCGAGGCTTATGTCCGAACCTATTGTCTACTGTTATCAGTTACTGACACTGATAGCTGCTGATGCTATTAAAACTAAAGGCGTTATCGGTATTACTGGCACTATTCTGCGTTACTAGAGCTACTAACACTACTAGGATTACTGCTAAGCTTAGGGCAAATGGCACGATTTCAGCTACTAACATGATCACGGCTCATGAAAAATAGGGGTAATGTCATTATATCGGCATGGGCTAAAAACACATGAGCCTTATGACACTCGAGGTCAATATTACAAGAGGGCTAACAACATTATATAGGGACTAATCATACAATATGGGCTCACAACACTATCGGGCTATTGTCTGTCTTTTGGCTGGCATTATTAAGGTTGCTTGCTTTTATCAAGGCTACTTGCGTCGTCAAAGTTCCTTGTATCGTCAAGGCTCCTAGCGTCGTCAAGGTTCCTTGTGTGAACAAGGTTCCTTGCGTCGTCAAGGCTCCTTTCATAATCAGGACATTTTGCACCGACAAGAGCACTCGCATTAACAAGCTATAATAATTATCGATAAAGGCTTTCCTGCAATGTTCGCAGCTTCAACACAACAATCTCAGCTTCGGCACAATTGTCATAACTTTGGCAGTCTTGGCTTTGGCATAAATTAGGCTAGATGGTTTGGCTGGCTGTATCAACCGGTTCCCGGTTGGTCGGTCATCACTAAAGAGTATTTGCACAAGATACGCTTGGTTTAGTTAAACGAGACTAAATGGCTAAAGGCTATCTGTACAACAATGGCAACACTGTCTAATCAGGGTTTTAAATATATCTAGGCTGATAGTCCCTTTGACATTAAGATTATGAATTAAGGCTTAGCACGGTCCACATCATTTGCCCTAAATATACTATTAATCATTTTCAAACGCATCTAATATATGCACTATATAGACTTGATACTAACATAGACAATGAACTATCAAGACTGCGCTTTCGTTAAACTAAGTACAAGCTCTAACATAAATGGGGCACTGGCGTTAAAATTATTTTACGTACCATCTTGTAAGCGTTTCCTCCCATTGCTGTAAAAATTAACGGCACCCTACAATACGTTTACTATTTAAGCTACCGCTGAAAGCAACTGGTTTATAACATTCAGTAACTTTGTTATTATAAGAGCCCCGAAATGTTGCATAAACATGAATTGTTAATAAAATACAAAAATAATGCTTCCATTTTGTCATACTGAAAGACTTGCTTACTGCCGTTTAAATACTAGATTATCTTACGGTCAAATGGGTCACAAATTTACTGCGAGTACGTAGGTAGTTGCTTACTTAAATATTTTAAAAGATCGGCGTTTCAGCGGCCAAATTGTGAAAACCAAATATGATGCGGCTGTTAAAAATCTGAAAGTTTCGTGAATACGTTTGCTATAATCTGCTAGACCTGATAAATAACAGGAAAAACGTAATTGTTTTGTGTAATGCATCTATAGTTTGGCATTATCTTTAACAAATGCTACACACAACAAATATCGGCTTTGAAAATTACAATCTTCGATTCTGATGCAAGTCACAAAACACGTATGTTAGTTAGTACTGTGCTTACAGTATTATTATAGCTAACTACAACAAATCGCGAAATGAGCTAAAAAAGAATAGCAAGAACACAACTAAAACAACATGATAGTCTATCAACGAACGCTCAAGTACCGTTATCACAAAAATGCATACTAAACGAACAGTTTTGCTATACTCGAGAAATGTCTATTGTTGAACATGCATTGCCGACAATGCTTGCATTAGTTATGATTAGCAATACTGATTTTTCCATCTACCCGCGAACTAAACACTAAAGATTTCAGACTTGTTTCCTATTACAACGAATTGCGGGACGTGCAACTACCCACAAATAAAAATATGTTCACAATTTCAACCAAATTTATGTTTGCTTCGTAATTATCTGTTATCTGAATGCTGCAGTTTTGAAACTAAAATAAGTAAGCTTGTATAGGCTGGGTAGGCTAGCCCTGGTGTCAGAGTTTATAAGCTGCCTGAAGGCCTCTAACATGCTAGCTAATTGGTTAATACAACCAAGGCCTATAATTTATTTTGTCTTCTGAGCCACGGTAGCGCTCAGTTGTAGATGCTGCTTGCGGTCACATATCCGAAGACCGTGTCGAACGTTGCTCAACTAAAATGAAGGTATGCAAAAGTGTACGTATTTCGTTTTCATTTACTCCTGATTAAAATTATGTTGATCTAAATGTGACAATGCGGTATGCGGTATGCGGTGCGATTATGTTTTGACTTCTTACGCAAAATATAGATGATAGCAGACAAATAATGACTATTCAGATTATCGATCTGTTTGACCTAAATGCTACGCCGATGCACCAAAGACTGATTAACTTGCTTCTGCTCTTTTCTACCAACCCTTTCAAAACAGTGGCACCGAAATTCATAAATAGGCTTATCGTAGGGGAAAACAATGACAGATAGAAACGAACACACCTGGTTAATTGGCTGGCTGAGGCTCCTTGCTGACGCTCGCTGGTGGCGGTAGCGTAGACGGGCCGACGGGTAGGCTGCTATGCAGGCAGGTGGGCAGGCCGGCAGGCGGGCAGGCAGGCAGGCGGTCGGACAGGCAGGCAGGCGGGCGGACAGGCAGGCAGGCGGGCGGGCAGGCAGGCGGGCGGGCAGGCAGGCAGGTAGGCAGGCAGACCAGCAGGCGGGCAGACAGGTCAGCTTAGCGAACACCATGAAGCGTCATTACGTAGGGTAGTTGTTGATTCTTGTTTTGCTCATCGCGTGGTTGTGTTCAACAGGTGGATTCTGGCAATAGTTTTGGCTTAGTATTCGACTTAGTAGCGTTCGTTACACGTGCTGTTAGGGCTTCACTTTGCTGGCGGTTGTTTTAAAATGGTGAATATGTTTTCTTGCTGTTCAACATGTCGCCGATGCAATCGTCTTCTAAAAGTAGCTTCATCGATGTCATGGAATGTCGAAGTCCTATTCGTCTTCTTTGTAGATCATCTTGAACTTGCATCGCTTTTAACCTCATTATTTCTCGCACCGCTCTGCACTTGCTGAATGTTACTTCAAAAAAGCAGCGTGGCTTTTTTGTCTTGATGCTTATTTCTTCCGTGGATTCTTCTAAAGCAGGTCTCGCAGGCGGCGTAGTGATTTCGTCTTCTTCGATGGTCAGGGCTTCATGTAGGCCGAAATTTTCATAATTTCCTGATTTTGACGCTGTGCACGTGGGTTTAGACGATGTAGAAGTATTTTTCAAGATATCCCACTTCTGAGTATAACGCAATGAAACACGAAACACTCAGAGTAGCTACAGCTTGTTTATTCAGGAACGGTTCGGGGACGAATAGGGCGCAAAAATAGCTGAACACGGCTTAAATAACTTTCCCCTCCTTTGTCTCTTGAGTTTCAACATGGCGGCTGGCAACAGCATGGCGCGAAGGGGCGTGGCGACTGCAGTTGACGTCAGTTCCGTTTCAATATTATTATACAGAATTCGAATAGTTCGCACGAATCAATGTGTCATCCATGTAGAAATTTTTACATCAATGTTAAGTTTTCAAAAACGGCTTAGCCGATTTCGATAAAATTTAATTGGGACAACATCGGGAGTAGGTACACCTTTTTGAAATAAAGATCAAATCGGTTCACAGTTGGCGAAACGATAAACATACATTAAAAAAAAAGTACACACGGACGGATATGATAGCACCTCTTAATTTTTAACCGACTTCCAAAAAGGAGGATCGTTCTTTTTGGAAGTCGGTAAAAATGATACAATAAATTTATGATGTTTTGGATCTACTGTGCAAATTGAGAGATTTAAAATCAAAAACAAAACTACAAACACTACAAAACGTGCATAATTTTAACCGACTTCAAAAGAGGAGAAGGTTCTCAATTCGACTGTATTTTATGTTTGTTACCTCAGAACATCGAACTGGGTGAACCGATTATGATGATTCTTTTTTGTTTGAAAGATGTTGCTTTGTATGTAGTCCCGTTTAAATTTTACCGAAATCGGCTGAACAATTTTTGATAAATCAACAATAATGTGAATATTACTACATCGGCCCGTGTGAACTATTCGAATTCTGTCCACGGTTGAAGTCGGTTATTCCATTTTTTGCGAGAATAATAATATCATAAACAAATTCTTTATTCAGGGTTATTCGAAACTGGTGTAATAAGTCGTAAGGAGAAGATTCAGACCATCATTATGAACAAATTTTATTTTTAGTTTTACTTCACTTACTAGCGCTCATGCCGCAGTTAAACTAGGTGTTCTTTAGCGATCATCGAAGTTAAGCAACGTTCAGCACGGTCAGTCTTCGGATGGGTGACCGAGGCTGGCATTGACAACTGAGCGCTAGCGTGGCTCGGATGACACTTTAAATTGTAGGGCGCGGTTGATTTAACTGTTAAGCCATGTCAGAGGCCTTTAGGCAGCTTAAAAACTTTGACACTAGGGCTGGCCACCCGGTTTTTATGGATCAGCTGATGTTTTTTTCAAAATTCCGAGTTGGCCCCATACTAAAAGGTGTTCGTGATGATGGTCTGAATCATCCCCTTTTGTCTTAGCATAGAGCAAGCAGATAACCCTGTAGAGTGATATTGTGAATCGGCTTAGTACACCAGTCCTGGATAACCCTGTATTATTTGACAGTATTTTAGTATCACTGGACGTTATCTTAACGAAATGCAATAACTTGGTGTTTATAGGGGTAGGAGGCTACGGTAACACGAAGTCGCAGTTGTATGATCGTGTACACCACCAGTACCCGGAGCGGGCCACGCCGGGGGTGCTGGCTGAGGACCGCTACGTGCCCCTCTACCTGAAAATAGCAAACGGTAAGCGAAATCATTATTCTTCGACAAGTACCTACATGTAGGCCAATCATACAACTTGGCGGCTGTAATGTTACCTGTTAAGTGAGCTTCAGTCCGAATTTGGCTATCCGCAGCTTGTAGCTAACGTCACAGCCGCCAACTTGTATGATTTGGCCTTTAACAAATAATTATTATACGACGATGTGTGTGGTGTTGCTCGTAGTATATTTTGTCTAGTATCGAATGCAATTTCCTTACCGAAAATAAATAATATATATAGTTTTGTAATTTATTAAGGTAAAATTTTTATTTGACAAGTACCTACGTAACAGCCGACTACATACAATCGGCGCTTAAACCTCAATTTTGGTAAATACTGGAGCTTCATTTTTTTTTTGGAATTGCTTGAAAATCCCTGATCAATGGTACATCAAATTTTTTATAGGATGTCGCGATGTTACTCTACAGATAATTAACTAAAATCGAGAATCAGCGCACAAACAACGAAGTACTTATGAGCTATCATATTATATTATCTCCGTTGTATAGTGGCCTCCTCTTTTTTAACCGACTTCAAAAAGGAGGTTATCAATTCGTCTCTATGTTTTTTTAGGGTTTCGTACTCTAAGTGTAAAAACGGGACCCTATTACTAAAACTCCGAAGTCCGTCTGTCTGTCTGTCACCGGGCAGTATCTCATGAACTGTGATAGCTAGACAGGCTGAAGTTTTCACAGATGATAAAATACTTATATTGCCGCTATAACAACAAATACTAAAGGCAGCATAAAATAAATATTCAAGGGGGGCTCCCATACAACAGACGTGATTTATCAGGAGTTTATTGCTTGCAATTAATAACGGCAAGAGGAATGGGGCGAAGGGGGTTCCAACACGGTACAGAACCCTTCGTGCGCGAGTCCGACTCGCACTTGGCCGATTTTTTTGTATGGATGTTACGCGAGTACTCCGCCAATTATTTACCTACCGATTTTGATGATTATTTTTTCGTTTGCTAGATCATACTTCATTTAAATTTTATTGAAATTGGCTGAACCGTTTTTGATAAATCAACAATAATCAAAAATTGTATACATCGATTCCAGCGAACTATACGAAATTTCCCGAGTAATAAGGTATCTTAGGTAACCCTAGAGCGCATATCTGCTTAACATCAGGCAGTATGTAGTCAAACGCATACCTATACGGAATTTAAAAAAATGTACACGATTGAAGTCGGTTGTGCCTAATCAATAATATTATTGAAATTCGGTTAAAACATTTGTCCATGATTGTTTCCAGGCAAGCTGACAGCAGGCGCCGAGTGCGAGCCCGAGCCGTGGTTCACGGCGGACTTCACCAGGGAGGAGGGAGAACTAATACAGAGGAGCGTGTACACGTACTCGTTCTACGGAGCTAAACTTCTACACGACTGTCCCGCCAGCTTCACAGGTATCTCCATACTCAATCACTTGTTGCTACCTGGGACGGTTTATCTCATTAGCTCAATCCTCCAAGATTGCAACACGTATAATGGTGCCGCCACACTCTCCACGCGGCGACACGAGCACCGCAGCTCTAGCTAACTTCACATCGTATACAAGTCGGCGATGTGAAGTTAGCTACAGAAGTTTCCAGAGAAGCTTCTGTTGCTAACTTCACATCGCCGACTTGTATACCATGTGAAGTTAGTTACAGCTGCGGTGCTCGTGTCGCCGCGAGGAGAGTGTGGCGGCACCATAATATTTAGGACATGCGGTTCTTAAGTATTATGTTCAGTATAGTTATACATAATTATATGACCCTGTTCTGATGTACCTATGTACATTGTACATAGGTACATCAAAAAGGGGTAAATTTGCTATCACGCTATTTATTAACCGATTACGATATTATTTGACAATATTGTTTAGTGTCTAAACCCTAACAAGATTAGCGAGTATGAACCAAATCGGTCAAGAGTGAGTCGAGAGATAGGCTCATGAAGATTCAGTTAAAGAGTGTAACGTTATGTTACATATATTTTTTTTCAAATAAAAAAAGTATTAAAAATATATAATTTAAATATTATTTAGAAACAAAATATTATCGTATATCTTAAATATCTAGTCATTATTAAAACAGTAAAACAAACCTTAAAAAACTGAATTGTATCAACAAGCTAAAAATCAACGTTGCAACATATTAGGTGCCTCACGACCAGTTCTTTTGTTATCGCGGCGACGCGCCGGCGAGCCTCGCCGACGGCGACAGACCGACTTCAACTCACAGGCTGAGCGCACGCTGTTTTGTTCCGCGATCTTTAATACGCCTAATTACATTTCTCAGCGTAATCGTGGACAATAGGCGTCAATAGCGTCCCTGTGACCTTATTGTTATCCAAAATTGGACAATTTAACCCCAGAACTGGGGTCCAAGGTCTCCCTTTGGGAATTGGAGCTGCTCCACACATCACTGCACTCGACGACATCCAGACCCATCACGAACCTGGCCACTTACCTGCGAGCGCCCACCTACACCTGCGGCGGCGTGACGTCAGGGGAGTGCAAGACCAAGGAGAAAAGGAAAGATTCACTATGACTGTATAAGCCCGATACCACCCTTACTTGCTCACCGGCAGACCTACAGTGCCCTGTGGGCCATTAGACGTGTTTACGTGGTCAATAAATAAATTTGTTCACGGTGAAACTCAAACCTTTTTATTTTACCCGACTACATGGGGAGGTAAGGGAGGTTCCCGTGACACTAACACCTTTACTAAGATCGCGTGAGCCCGTCACAAGAGATGTGTCGCGAGGTCTACTGGTCGGAGAACTACTAGTATATACCTAGTACAAATATATATTTTTAAATAAATACTTGGGTATATAGATAATAACATCCAGACACAGACAGTGCAAACACCTATGTTCATCGCAAAAATGCCTGTCCTGGGCGAGAATCAAACCCGCGCCCCTTGACCCTGGAGTCACCAACTCAGGCTCGCTAGCCACTGGGCCGCCGAGCCAGACAGTCATGTCAGACTGACATAAACAACATTACACTCCGCGCCACAACTGAAGCCCGACGGTAAAACATTGGAACTAAATTTGGAAATTTGGAACTTACTTTCAGCTTTATTATTATTTTATTCATATGACGACTTATCCAATTATCCATAACATCGGCTGCAAACAAAGTCAGCTTTTGTGCCTAAATTATTTAAATTTAAAAATTTTTCTATATATTTATTTACACATAAAAACAAAAAAGATCTTAAATAACAATTTCCGCTATAACTAAACTAATACTAAAACTTAAAATAAAACCTAGTCTAAAAGCCTAATTTAAAAAATTATATTTGGAAACTGCGATTGAAGCGTCTCGTCTTCGGTGGTGGTGGTGGTAAAAAATACTTGACAAATTACGTCACGTGTAAGTTTAAGTGACGGCCTCTTGATAACTCATTTGTTGTTTCAGGTCAGTAAAAAGGAGGAGAAAAGTTGTCATGGCGACACGCGGTCCCCGGCGATACCAACATACGAGTACCTAGCAATACCTACTGACCTACTCGTATGAAACATTGTTTGTTCACTTACGTTTTTCATATTATAAATATTTATTTAATTAATAATTATACTTAAAAAATGCTTTTACTTGACAAATTATTATTATAATGTATGGAAAAATAACTGTATAATATTCTGATAAATCATTAATTTTAATAAAACTTGTTATTTTAATGAACCCTAACTGCCCGTCTTGACTCCGCCCGTGTACATGTTGAAGGATATTATTACATGAACAGTTATTGTTACAGTGGCATATACAGACTTAGCATTTCAGCCATAGAACATCCACTGCCAAACATAAGGCTTATAGATCTCGAATAAATCCAACCACTAGAAGCGGTTTGCATCCCCCTGGCCATACCAACATAGCAACACTGACCTACTCGTCGGACACATATTGCAGTGGTGTTCTTGCATCCTGTAGATAAGAAAATATTATTATAAATCCTGAGCAAATCTCCACAAATAGTGGAAAAATAAATAGAAATACATTCACAAAACCATAGCTACAACAGAATAAGAGAACCTCATCCTTTTGTTAAACGGTTACAATAATTAAAGCATAATCGTGTCTTATGTTTATTGAATCGTTTATTTACAACTTTAACTAATAATACAGGGTGTTACTCTAGGCGGCGGATACATTCTAGGATATTATTAACTTGTCATTATGTATTATATATACTCACTATGGGGCCAACATTGAAAAAAAAACATTACATAGGTAGGTCCGAGGCACGGTCCCGTGCCGGCCGGGCCCGGGCCGTGCGCCGCCCCGATGCGCTAGGTCCTACACTAGTGCAAACAAGCATAATAGATAGATAAATAAAGAGCTTACATAAATAATGGTATGAAAACTCTTTGCAGAAATTGAGAATTTAAAATAAGAAAAAAAAAATAAGAACAAAGAGAATTTGACGGGACTGACAACAGGGACTTCACTTGAGAAAAATGATAGGAAAATGTTGGAATATTTTATTTTTTTACATATATTTAGGTTTATGCCGCAAGGATTTTGGAAGAATTTAACAAGGAAAAAACAGAGAAGAGTTTACTAATTGGAAAAAACTAAAAATTTTGATCCTGGTCTAAAAAGTGAAAGTTTGAAGAAAGTTGTCTTCTATCGAAGGACGAAGATGTTCCTAGAGGATTTGGTTTCGTATAATCGTATCACTATTTAAATAGATAAGTGTCAATGTAGATATAGAATATGGTATGCGGTTAATATTCCGTCCTGATCAGCACTGCATTAGACTACTGGATGATTTACTGTTGAATTACTGTACAAATGGACATCAGAGAAAAAGAGGAGGTCTGTCATAGAAAGGTAGGCCTATGTCCGCCACACTGGTTCGATGTGGTATGGAGAATTCTCATACGAGGTTGAACGAGAATTTCACGAAGCTACGCTACACTTTAGAGACAGGAATACACTAACTACGCAGAACAGTTGCGGGTTGAAAAATACACAAATGTCTTCAGGTTCCTATGGCGGTCTTGCATAAGTTGACTTACGATGTTTCCTACTCTATAGAAGTATGTTACTGACGAAACTATCCTTCATTGAGCATTTACTCACGAGTAGAAGATAGAAGCTTCTAACACTCGCCCTTTATTATTTCTATGTATGTATTACAAATGTTTTAATTATTTGTCTTTTTCAGCTTCGACTATATGCGAACATGAAATCTTATGATATTATATTCTATGCGGATTAAGAATATAATTATAGAATATAACGAGACACAACGAGCTATATTTACAACTTGCGAAGGACAGGGTGTTCGTATATGGTTATTGTAATTTATTTATGTTATGAGGATCGCAGAGTCGACTGTTGCTATATCTTATTATTGCTACATCACATTATTTAAATACTAGCCGTAAGTGCTACTCGATCAATGCTGTATTTTCATTAGTGTGCAGAACTCTTGAAGCCAGATAGAGCTTGGGCCAGTGATTCTCATTTCCGAAATGGAGGGATATCCCGTGTCCGTATTAAGAGTGTAAATTCTGATCACTTTGAAATAAAGCTATTGATAGCTTATTGATTTTAATATTATTTTACAAGGCGAAGTCGATTCTCGAACCTTTATCTATAGTAATATTGGAGCTTTTCTTGAGAACACTCTGGATTTCATGCAAGTTTTATGATTTTCCTGACTTTATGAAGTGATGTAGATAAGATGACTACTGACACACTCGCGACTCCTGGTTTTCTTTCCTGCTTTCTTTTTCCAGGATGGCGTTAGATTTACGAAAGCAGAGTAGAATCATTTTCATGGTTTTCAGCTCTCTCGAGCGCCATGACTAAATAATCAGAGATAAACATAAAATAAAATAAATCTCTGATACCTAAATAAAATTGAATAAATTTAAAATATTAAAAGTAATTGTCAGAAATAAATTAATACTATTCTTTCTGGCATTCCAATCTTTTATTATATGCGTAGTTTGATAATAATATTAGTTCAATAATAGAGTTTCTTTGTTCTAAAGTACTAATTTAATGGAATTTCCTTCTCACCTCATGTCTAATATTTTCTTAAGCAACTAAATTAATATTTTACATCTAGCTTTATTGAAGCTTATTTACGTTATACACAAATATTCTAAATTAACACCATATATAACAGAGAAGCTCTAGAATCACTATTTTTATATAGCTCTTGAGACATTAGTTAGGTAGGTACTGCATTTCACTCTGAGATTAGTAATATATTTTCAGGTTCATGTTCGTATTCCCATACTTGTACGTATAATAATGTGTTCATGCTGTTAATAAAATAATGTGTGGATTTGTCTAAATTCCACTTCAAAAAGAAATTAAAGCAGTGGCTGTTAAAGCTTTCATATAACTGTACTGAAAACCTAATTTATAGTTTGTACGGGGAGTGATTTGTTGAAACTTAGATACAATACATACTCACATTCCACACATACACACACATGTAACACTGCAAACCTTGACTCTTATGAGATCTCGCCTATTGCAGTGTTACACACACACACACACACACACACGCATACAGGCAACCAAAAATAAGTCATGTTTCAAATGCATTTTTGTTCATACACCCCCATAGGACTCATAGAATGATGCCCTTCATATAATGCAATTGTTTTTTTTTCATTAACTACTTTTCTACTTAAATGTACAGATAAAAAAGTGAATCGCGGGGTGAATCGACGAAGCCTCTTTTTGAATGCCCCTTTTCGCCCCGCTCCAAACAATGCGGGGCGAAAGAGGGCCTTCAAAAAGAGTCTTTGTTGATTCGCCCCGCGGACCGAACAGCTTGCGGGGCGAAACAACGAAAGAGCCTTATAACATTGTAATTCTGTTCAAAAGTCAACTAAATTTATCGTTTTTAATTTTGTTTAACTTCCTATTTTGTTCTGTGTTCTTAATAGTATTTTTATTTCAATTTTGGTAACGACGCACTCGGACCCCAAGATAAAAGCCTAGAGCTTAGTTTGGGGTCCGCTGTACAACGTGCTTTGGACTTCTCGTATTGGTCAGATTTCATGAATATTTCTTTTTTTCGTGGAATTTATAATCTGTTTATTTTGAGGTTCTGCAAACGAGTCATTTAAAATCTATTCAATAGTGTAAGAGCAATATATTTCGACAGAGCTGTGTTTTGCTCTGAAAAAAAAAACAGGCGCCAAGGTTACCATTAAAGTTCACATTTTTTATCTCGCTCGGCTTCGAACGGGTCTAATAATATCATATATTATTTTCGATTCACAAATTCAATAGTAATTTCTGTTATTTATAAAGTTTTATGGAGAAATTCTGTAAATTTTACTGACATTTGTACCTCTTAAATTTTGCTATTTCAAAGTTTTACTGCTTCGGAATATGACGAATCTTGTAATATTATTTATTTTTAACCCAAAAAGTGTCGTGTGACAAACGTTTTAGGCAACGATATTACTAAATTGACGAAATAAATTGATAAATAAAAAATTAGCGTAATGTATGTTGCGCTAATGGTGAGCATTATTGGAACTATTTTCAAGTCATGCCCACCCGCGCCGCACCAGCTTCGTAAAGTTTTAGACCGTATTAGGTAGATGGCGCTGTAAGTAAGAAAATGATACTCCGTGAAACCATTTAGTCCGATGGCTGAATTTGAGAACTAACTACTATGGAAACTAAAAACTAAGGACTAAGCGATTGAGGCGCCAAGTCTCGGAGTCATGTGTAATTGTGTATGTGTATAGGCGGAATGAAACATAATATTTGGTGGTTGTGAAGTTATAGCTGCAAGCTGCTGATAAGATAACCCAATACTGAGTGAAGCTCAGTGAGCAGTGAGTTGTAGCTAACTTCACAGCCGCCGAGAACTTTGGTTTGATACTTCACATACTTATAGCCCACCGACCTATGTGTGCATGTTACTGTAATGTAGGATTTAAGATTATCACATAAGTGAGACAAAATGTTTCTTGTGATACAACAATAAAGATCTTTGAACCTAACATTTTTAATCTATAGCGATGCAAAAGAACATTCTCGGAATCTCTCTGCGAGATCGAATCAGGAATGTGAAGGTGCGTAGACGGACCAAAGTTACCGATATTTAGTTTAGTTAGATACAAAGTTAATTACGCGTAACCGTTCGAAGAAAAAATATAATCATGTTTAAATGTCCTGTCTGCAACCTTGACCATTCTGATGGTGTTAGCTGTGCCAATTGTCCAGCTGTGTATTGTTTTCCCTGTGCTAATATAACAGAAAGCAACTACCGGAAACTCGCTAAAAGCAAGAAAGCGGGTCTGCTTTGCCCCGCTTGTAAATGCGTAGGTCAAACACCAACACCGTCGCCGCTCGGATCTCCCCTGCCGTCCGCCGGCCCGGCGCCGGCCTCTGTGCCGGCCTCTCTGGATCAGGTGCTCTGCGAGCTCCGCGCCGGTATCAACAGTATCAATGCGCGCCTCGAACAACTACCTGTTTTGATACAAGAAATGAAAGATCTCAAGAAGACGTTTCACGACTTTGAGAATGCTACGAACTCCAGGTTGGAGACGTTGGAGGCGCGTATCTCTGCACTGGAAACCCGGAGCGGAGGCGCTGAAGAAAGCATTCCCCAGGTGCAAAACCAACTCGCTCAACTCGCCGCCGACCTCGCGTCTCAGGAACAGCGGGAGCGTTATAACAACGTCGAGATAAAAGGAGTGCCCTGTAAAAAGGGTGAAAACCTCTTAAGTCTCGTATCCAAGCTTGGTGAGGCGATCGGACGGCCAGTTGCACCCTCCGACATCAATTTCATTACGAGAGCGCGGTCCGCCACGGGCGTCAAGCCCATTATCGTCGGATTCGTTGGCAGATACACGAAGGAGAACTTCGCGGCCGCAGCTCGATCCAACAAACGCCTGACAGCGGAGACCCTAGGCTTCACCGGAGTCACTTCCAGGGTGTTCGTGAATGACCACCTGACGCGCGATAATAAACTACTCTTAAATAAAGTTAAGAAACACGCCTTAGAAACTAAGTACAGGTTTGTTTGGGTGCAGTACTGTAAAATTCTCGTTAGGAAAAATGATACGGCCCCAATACTACATATCCAAATTGACGAACATATCAATAAAATGAAATGACTAGCTTCTCACGTAAATTTCATAAATATTACTACCTACTTTTTAAACGTCACTATCGTTCGTGTGTACCAATATTCTCGATTTGTATTAAAACTTGATAATTTGCAAAGTTACCCACTAATTTGTAAAGTACATTTAATTATTACACTGCCTTTATGTATTCTGTTTTCTTATAAAACAACCGTGCCTCATCATATTCTATGCAAAAACATAACCTACCTACTTGTTATCCAAGTACTTGCCGACAAATTTATGATTTCCAGTTGTAAACATACATTCATGTTGCCACAACACTGCGAAACTGAACGCTTATCTCGCTCCCGTCTACCTGAATGCGGCAAAACATTAGTAATTGTAAACTGGTGTTATAATTCAAGCACAATCTATAACTGCTACACACAGTTTGTTACCATGAAGCTATGCACTCGGTCAACATCAACAAGTTCACATTATAACTATATTATGCTACATCGCGATAATTATTACGCGTCATATTGCTCGCAAACTCCTAACATTCTATCCAAAAAATACCTCACATACTTTTTATTAAGTGCACTTTTCGGCCGAGTTATCGCTCGGCTGGAATGTGTGTAATGGTCTTTGAGGTGTATTACCAGAATGTTAGGGGATTGCGAACAAAAACACGCGATTTTAAAACAAGTTTAGCTTTAAATAACTTTGATGTTGTTGTGTTGACCGAGACATGGCTTTGGGACGGTATAAGGAGCGAGGAGCTATTTAGTGACGCGTATACGGTTTGGCGCCGCGACCGCAACTACCGGGCGTGTGGCCAGGCTCGCGGAGGGGGGGTGCTCGTGGCCGCGCGGCGGGAGCTGGCCGCGCGAGCGCGTCCGCTTTGGCAATCCACGGCCGAGGACTTATGGATCACAATTGCATTCAAAGCAAATGATAAGAGCGCACCTATAAATCTACACATTTGCTGTTTATATCTTATAGAACAGAATTTAGGTTTGTCACTTTCGTCTCAATTAGAGAACTTCTGTGACAAGGTTCTATCGATTGCAACTGACAACCCGAATGACAAATTTTTACTTTTAGGCGATTTTAATCAAGGGAATTTGTCATGGGAAGTTTCTCCTGGTCAAATTCATTTATCACCTGTGGTCAAGATCACAAATTGTGACCATCTAGAAATTTTAGACCTCATGAATGTGAACAATCTAGAACAATTTAATCATGTCCCTAACATGTACGACGGCAGTATTTTGGACCTAGTTTTCTCGAATGATGATGTGTTGGTCTCGCACTGCTTGGATCCGCTTGTAAAAGAGGATAAGTTCCACCCGGCTCTTGTATGTCGACCCCAATTTATTCACTCGAGCATCCTTTCACCTACTTTAAAACCTAGATTTATATATAGCAAGGGTGACTATTTCGCTATATGTAGTGAGCTTGATAAGCATGATTGGCATTCATTAATGGATTGTGGTGGCGTAGACGAGTCGGTCGACTTATTCAATAGGATTCTTTCTGAACTAAGAGATAAATATGTCCCATGTAAATGGGTGCGACCTTCTCAATACCCAATATGGTATTCGCCCGCTCTTATTAAAGTACTAAAAGAAAAAAATAAACACCATCGTAAATACAAAATATATAAGAATTTAACAGACCAAAATTCTTTTAAAATCCTGCGTGAACGGGCGAAAAGATTGGAGCGTGAGTGTTACCTCAATTACATAGCGGGTATTGAGGGTTCGATTCTTGAAAACCCTAAAGCCTTTTGGTCGTACATCCAATCTAACAAACAACATAATACTTATCCTTCGTCTATGTCATACAAAGACCAGACTTTTGAATCAGGTAATGATATCTGTAACGCCTTTGCTGATTTCTTCGACTCTAACTACTTGCCTTCTCCAGCCGCCTCTGCTCGGTCTGATCCAGTTGTTGACGATTCCACAGCTGACATACATACTGTGTCAGTATCTGATCAGATTTTACTAAAACTACTGAAATCTGTGGACTGCAATAAGTCAGCTGGACCGGATGGCCTTCATCCACTTCTCCTCAAAAATTGTGCTGAAAGTTTGGTATGTCCTGTTGGTCTCCTCTTCAACAAGTCTCTCTCGGTTGGAACTGTTCCTAAAATTTGGAAATCAGCGGTAGTCACACCTATACACAAAAAGGGGTCTAAGAGTGATATCTCTAATTATAGGCCAATCTCAAAACTCTGTGTTCTGGCCAAGATCCTAGAAAAACTAGTCCATGACCAAATATACGCTGCACTTAGGCACTGTTTTACACCGCAGCAACATGGCTTCCTGAAGGGGAGATCTACAACGACTAACCTCATTTCTTTCATCAATGCTGTTACTGCTGGCATGGAGGGTGGGGGGCAGGTTGATGCAATTTACACGGATTACAGCAAAGCCTTTGATCGCATTGATCATTCCCTCCTGCTTGAGAAAATATATAAGTCTGGTATCAGGGGCGACTTATTCAGGTGGCTCACTTCTTATGTCGGCGGTCGATGTCAGACTGTTGTCTTGGGAGGATATGCATCTCTTCCATCTCTTATTCCCTCCGGCGTACCCCAAGGCTCAATTTTAGGCCCGTTACTTTTTATTATTTTCGTTAATGATATTGGTCGATGTTTTAAACACTCCGACTTCGTAATGTACGCTGATGACATGAAAATTTTTAAGGTCATCCATAACAAACGTGATTGCGACCTACTCCAAAGAGATCTTGATAACCTCCACAACTATTGCCTAGTAAATAAACTTGAGCTCAATATTCTTAAGTGTTGCTGCATCACCTTTAGTAGATCTACTATGACTTACGATCATAATTACAAAATCGATGGGCAAGTTCTGTTGAGGACAGACTCAGTAGCCGACCTTGGCGTAACTCTCGACTCCAAACTCCTGTTCGATAAACATATTGAGAACATTACGACAAAGGCTATGAAGACATTAGGATTCATCTTTCGGGTCACCAAGGACTTTAAGCTGATCAAGACTTTAAAGATATTGTATTGTTCCTTGGTCCGGAGCCAACTAGAGTACGCTTCTCAAGTGTGGAACCCCTGCTACGACAAATACGTAACCCTGCTTGAAAAGCCGCAAAGAAAATTTCTGCGATTTATCAATTACAAGGCGAAAATATCGAATTTCAATTTTGATTATGAAGTGAGCTGCAGACATCACCACATGTTACCTCTTTTAAAAAGGAGAGAAGCCGCTGATCTATCTTTTTTGTATAATTTAGTTTCGGGTAGAATTGATTGTCCATCCTTGCTGACTGAAGTAAGGCTTGTCACGCCGCCACAATCGTCACGGAAAAAACACCTTCGTCTATCTGCCCCCCCCTGTCGCACGAACTATCGTGGTAACTCCTACTTCTCGCGCACTTTCTCAAACTTTAACACGAACTATTCAAAGTATGTCGACTTATTTGGATCAAGGCACAATATGTTTAAAACCTTAATTAATAGTAAATTTTTTGAGTGAACTGTGTGCACGGCGGTGAAATAATTAATTTGTATGCTTTTATGTAGTTTTAAGTAGGTTATTATTATTGTTGTGTAATTTTCTTTTTTTTCCTTCACCATTATCATTGTTCATATAAGCGGTAGCCTTCGTTGGCCTGAGTGTTTGTACCATTGTTTATAGAATTTTATGTATGAAGGCCGTTTGGCAACCCAAAGAAAATAAAATAAAATAAAATAAAATAAAATAAGATATAGCCCAGGAGATTAGCAAGTTGATATGACAGTGGGCAGGACACAGCTCGGAGGACTGATGACCGGGGTCAAAAAGTGTTCGAGCGGAGACTACGTATCAGCAAGCGCAGCGTAAGAAGTCTACCCACAAGGATTAGGACCACAGGATCGCAAGATGTACGCACGGCGGTGATATCTACATCAGAAGGCAAATCCGCGGGTCGTGATTAATTGAGCATACGAGCAGCGCTCGCTTTGTTGTACAACTTATGCATAATTAGACTTCAATCGTGTACAAAATTCGAATAGTTCGCCCGAATTAATGTATAATTTTTAGGGTTCCGTACCCAAAGGGAAAAACGGGACCCTATTACCAAGACTTCGATGTCCGTCTGTCTGTATGTCACCGGGCTGTATCTCATGAACCATGATAGCGAGGCAGCTGAAATTTTCACAGATGATGTATTTCGGTTGCCGCTATAACAACAAATACTAAAACCAAAATAAAATAAATATTTGAGGGGGGCTCCTGTTCAGGCGCTAGCCATTCACTGCGTTGAATAGCTAAAGCCTGACGAGATTTCGGCTAGTACAGCCGCCTCACAACCAATGGTTAGGTTCGTGCGACGCCTGACTAACCCACCAACGCAACCGTGGAACTCCACTACCGTCGCCGTAACGCCTGGCTATACTGTGATAGCAAGCGGGGCTAGGACATGGATTATTCCAACGGTTGTTCGGTCGTTTCGGGAACCTACTCTGTACTCATATGTCCTACCTCCCTAACATTCCCTACGTGTCCCTACTTCCCTAACCTACCATATGAAGTCAATAATATATACTTGTATATAGATAGGTACGGGATACCTGGACCGTGAGACCTATCGGTACCAGGCGGAGTGGGAAGGAATGAAGGATAGGCACGATTCTCCACTGCCGTGACTCAGACTCAAGCCACGATCACAGAAGGTGACGGTACTAGGTAGCTCTTGCCACAGTGGAAGGAACAGGTAGGTAACCCGCCCGCCCAGCGGAACATATGCTGGGTACGGCGTTGTCCCCTGCGCTGCAGGCCTCTGAATGGGCTCCGTCTGGATCCTCGAAGGTCCGACGGCCGGTCGCCTAGTTGACCTGACTGCTGGCGGTGGTGGACCCTTGACTCCGAGTGCAGCCGCCCGTTGGAACTCGCCACTGCACTCCTCTTGACTCCAAGTGCAGCCGCCCGTAGGACACGCCACTGCACTCCCCTTGGTGTGAATCAAACAACCGTTAGATTGCGATTAATTTATTTACATTTTGTAACACTATTTATACACTTTCTCTTACATCTAATTGATCTTAAAGTCCGTCTAATTTGATGACCGTGCATCTTTGTGCGCCGGCCCCGCGCCTAGATGGTTGACGATAAATCTGGGTCGCGACTCTGCAGATTTCGCCGGCTGACGCTATGCCCTTGTACGCGCATGTATGGACGCTATGTTCCAGTATGGACACGCTGTTGCTAAGCATGTCCAGTATGGACATTCTGGGGTCTCTCCGGGACGGTCTTCAATTGGTACAGCTCCAACACCTCTGTCTTTGTTCCACTGGAACCGTTGCTACGGTCCCTCTTGCTGGATGCTGGCGTGGGTGGGATGCTACTGGCGTCGAACCCCTGGTTGTCGTGGCTTGTTGGCTGCCCGATCTGCCTGGCTTCTCTTCGTGGTTGCCGAGTGCATCGTCGTACTGTGTCCAATATGCACTGCGCCACCTGTGGACCATAACGGAACGTTAATACAATGACTACAAACACAACTACTGAGGAGACAAAGCTAGTGACGTATGTGTGGTTACTAATTTGCCTCCAATATGTTGTATCTAGATCTGTCTGTAATGTCCGTTCGTTATTTATCAATTTCTCTAAAATCTCTTGAGAATTGTCTATAACTACATCTTTAGTAATATTAAAACTGTTGGAGGCAGAATTATAAGTATGAACTGAAAAATCTACAGGTTTGACATATGATGCTTGAATTTGGACATTAACCAAACGTTGGGCAGCAAGAATATGAGTAGAAGTTTTAATTATACACTTGTCGGAGATACGGATGACCCCTGCCCCTGCTATCTCTACCTCCTCCCTTTGCCCGTCACATATTATAGAAATTGTCATTTTTTCTATGGTAATAAAGAGCCAGGGGTTCTTCATATACAATTGTTTCCACAGGGTGTTTATTCCTAGCTTGATCGTTCTGGTCGGGCACCTAGTCTCCGTGTGGTTGGTGAAGAGTTGCTCAACAATGCAATTCTCCTTTAATTGCATGTTCTTCACCACTCCAGGAAAACAAATAAAATTATCGAGTCTATGCAAGCATGTCTTGAAACCTTCTTGGTTAATATCAAAATATTGCTCATTGTTGTAATCTATACCCATATAACTGTTTTGCACTTCTATGCTTTGTAAATTATTGTCCTCACATTTTCGTGGGATTGGAGTCACGTGGATGAATGTGTACTTCGCCATATCTTGTATAGGAAAATATGCGTACACCTGAATATGGGTTGCATTTTCCTCTATTTTTGTATCAATTAGATATCGCTGGATTATCTTTAGGTTAGATGGTAATTTCTGATTTGCATTGTCTATGATGTTACTGACATTACTTGGTGTCAGTATGCTATAAACTGTCGCTTTGGACAAGTAAATCTCTATCAGCCCTGCGTAATAATCCGTTACTTCTTCGATGTAATTACTTGCTAACTGGTATGTTTGTATGACTTGTATGTTTACGTTGTTTTGGTCTATCTTTGCATACCAGTGATCTTGATTGGCTAAATATCCTATAATCTGGTTTAACTTTGTTTGGTATTTGTCTAATTTTTGTTTCACTCTTTCTTCAGTACTATTTATCTGCGTCATAGCCGAGATCATAAATTTTGTTTGACGATTAGCTGCTTCAATTAATTTTTCTTGATTTTTATTTAATGTTTCTATATCTCGGTATGCTTCATCATTGACTCCGAATATCGACGTCATAAATTGACCAAGCAATCCCCGCTTCTTTCGGGTTCTATTTACTTCCGTTAAGAATTCTTTAGTTTTCTCAACCTTCGATACTTGTTCTTTTAAATGGTGCTCAAATTGCTTGCAATGCGTGTCCAGTGCTGTTGTTTCTATTTGGCTACATAGGTTTTGAAACTGGATGCACGCCTTTTTTACTTTAGCATAGTCTTCTTCTAAATGTATTCGTTGGTAGTGAGTTTCTATCCTGAAGACACCTCGGCTGATCCTTGCCGTACCTATTTGTTCTACATAGAAACCAGGCTGTACCGCTTTTATGGTATATGTTGGCGTTACATTACCAATCAGTTGCAATAGCAACATTAATACCATCCACCATGACATTCCATTTTTCTCGATATTTTTTCTCTGACTATTGGGAGTGATTTTTCTCTGCGGCCCATTCCTTATAGTCGAAATATTCGCTCCAACAACCTGAGGCGTCTGCCTGTCATCTTCTGTTTCCTTCATTCCTCCAAAATGTGGTGATATTGTTTTTATTTGGTCTTGTATTTCTACCCACTTGCTTTTTATCTTTCCTTTTACTGGTTGATCCCCTTCTGCGCCATTTGTCCATAATTCCCGTATACTCAATTTTATATTCGTTATGATTGGCGCTAACCATCCTAGTGGATTAAAGAGTTTTGCTATTTCCGACAAGATGAACCGCTTCGTTGGTTTATCATTCTTAGTCACCGTTATGTGGAATCTAAATTTGTCTTCTACCGGGGACCATAACACACCTAACGACTTCCTGGTTTCATCTAGTGGTATTGTAAGCAACTTATCCTCTTTGTCTTCTTCGGGTATATTCTCTAATAACTCTGCGCTGTTTGCTGACCATTTTCGCAGATTAAATCCTCCTGCTTGCAATAACTGAATTACTTTGTATTGCAATTTCGTAGCCTTTTGAGCATCTTCAAGGCCCGACAATACTTCATCAACGTAACAATCTTTTAACGCCACCTGACTTGCTTCTGGGAACCTTTCTTTTTCGTCAATGGCTAATTGCTGCAACGTTTTTACCGCCAAAAATGGTGCTGAAGCGGTACCATATGTCACCGTTGTCAGCTCATACTCATCGATAAAAATTTTTGGCGATTCTCTCCACAAGATGCGTTGATAACCCATATCCTGTTTATTTATCCTTATGAACCGGTACATTTTCTCTATGTCGGCCATAAAAACAATTCTATGCTTACGCCATCGCAACAGTATGGTTGTTAAATCTTCTTGTAATCTCGGGCCTATACGCATGTCTTCGTTGAGACTTCCATCAGATCTACTTGTTTTACTAGAGGCGTCAAATACTACTCGTAGTTTACTGGTCAATAAATTTTCATTAATGACAGGTTGGTGCGGAAAGTAATTTTTACCCTGTTCGTGCTCTGCTCTAGTTACTTTCCTCATGTGACCCATTTCGAGGTATTCACTTGAAAACTCCTGATACTTTTGTTGAAGCGACTTGTTTTTAGCAAATCTTTTTTCTAACTGTATAAGCCTTGCTGCTGCTCTTCTTCGTGAGTTCCCGTATTCCACATTTTGGTCTTTGAACGGAAGTCTTACAGTGTAGCTACCATCTTTGTTTCTGACCGTGGTTTCTCGGTAATATTTTTCGCACGCTTCATCTTCATTACTGCTGTGGTTTTTATCTCTAACTTCTTCCAGCTCCCCAAACTTATGAAGCTGCTGTAGCTCAGTGGTTCTAGTTGTCAAGCTAAGCACTTTTATTGCCTTTGTATGCTTTCTACATATCCCTGACAGAACCCAGCCGAACATTGTCTCTTGAGCCACCGTCCCACAGCTGAACTTTCTGCACTTTGTTGTTAATATTTCACCAAACTCTCGAACTCCCAGTATGATATCTATGGGTGCTCTTTTGTAGTACATGGGGTCGGCTAATTGCTCTCCCTTTATTTCTGTAGTGTCCACTGGCGCTCTATCTTGTAATGGTACAGCTCCTATGAGTCTCGACATTATCATCATATTTACTGGGACTCTATACTCGCTTTTGAACGCGGGTTGTATCTCCACCTTCATTGAGAATTTTGATGTTTTTGGTTTCTCGTCCGCTAACCCACTTATCTCAGCTTGTATTCTATTACGCGGGTATGCCAGTAGCTGTGCTACCTGTTCTGTACAGAATGCTGCTTCGGACCCTTGGTCGCATAACGCTCTAAACACATGTGGTGTGCCGTCAGCAGCCTGAATCTGCACCAAGGCAGTTGCTAGTAACGCCACATCTGCGTCTGGTGTTCTCACCACATTAGACCTGGTTTGTGTCTGCTGGCTTGTTGACGGTACTGGCGACTTCTCTCTGTTTTGATTCGTATGTACAACCTGTCCTGGTCTACCGTCACTTACATGGAGTAATGAGTGATGCCCTTGCTTGTTACACGTAGAACATGCCTTTTTATTTGGGCATGTGGTTTTATTATCATGGGTCAAACAACTCCTGCACTTGCGGTTCTCGTGAACTACTTTGAGGCGATCAATCGGTGCTAGTGCTTGGAACTTCTGACAGACCAATATTGTATGGTTGGTCTTGTTACAATACCAACATCCTTGATCACCTGACTTCACATTCATCGTAGGCGCGTTAGTGCTAAGTGATGGTATCGTATAAATTGTATTTTGTTTCGTATTGCCTGTAGCTTCAAAACACATGAACCTCCTTTCCAGAAACTTCATCATATCCGCTAAAGTCTGTAGCTTGTGCGGATCTGCTAACTGATGTTCATATTTTTCGTTAGTCTCTGAGTCCCACTTTGTAGCAACTATCCTCGTTAATATTGGATCCCACGACGATATATCAATATTATGAGTTTTGATGGCCTCAAGACTTTCGTTCACTGAGTCGTGCAGATCTCTTAAGTTCTGAGCGTTCGGTCTGTCTATCTTCTTAGCGTTTAATATTATATCTATATGTTTTGTTACCACTAATCTCTCATTGTTATATCTATTAGCTAACAATGACCATGCTGTGTGGTAGTGGGCCTCGTTTACTGTCAGATGGCTAACAAGCTTGGCCGCATCCCCTTTTACATGCGTCTTTAAGTACTGCATTTTCTCTGTTAATGACAGCGTGACGTCCTCATGAATAATTTTCCGGAACAAATCGCTAAACGCGTTCCAAGATTCGTATTTACCGTTGAAGGTTGGTAACTCTATTTTCGGTAAATTCACCCTTCGGCTTGACTGTGCACATGGCACGCTCGACTTGAAACATAACTCTTGTATCACTTCATCAACTTCGAGCTGTAATCCCTCGAACACGTGCTCCTGGATATACTGTTGTTGCTCGATAGTACTGTCTGATAGTAGCGTGAAATGGTGGTCTTCAGCGTCTTGCCATTTTCTTTGCAAAGTTGTCAGTAAGTGCTGCAAGTATGTTTGATTCTTGCCTTCTAACAACGCTTCTCTAGCCTGCCGTAACGTTGCTTGAATGCCACGAATCCTAGCCAATTGAGAAGTGATCCTTGGCGCGTCGTCCTTCGCTGTCGTGCCACCAGATGATCTTCCAGGTTGTGCGTTCTCGCGTACAACCTCTTCTTGCACTTTACACGTATCGAGATGTCGCATGATTTCCGTGTATTCGTTGCTGATGTTTTGAAAGTAGTTAGTTTTGTTGTAACTGTGCTCTTTAATGACCTCTTCTTGTAGCAACTTGTTGTGGTTCAAGGATGCTTTTGTGAAGATTTCAATTGCCTGAGCCTTTTTTTCAATGACATACGCCCCTGTTTTCCTCGATGGCGAAACCTTCTTGATATTTCTGAATATTTTTTGCAATTCCTTGAAATACCCTTCCTGGGACATAAGCATCTCATTGATTCCCTCTATCTCCATCTTGATCTTCTTTCTTCTCTCTTCTTTCTTGCTGCCCCTAATCCCTAGCCCTACTCCTGATCTAAACCCTCACCCTTAGTAGCTTTTCTCTCCCTGGATCAGTATTTTTGCACCTTCTCAAGTACCTGGTGATTCCCGCTTGTGGGAGGCCAGGTCCCGAATTGCTACTGTCCGAGGCCGCTAAGTGCTATGTGAGTCCTTCAACGTACAACGAACGTAGCACTTGTTGATTACGCTAGCCCGAGGTACGTCAAAGTTAGTCTGTCAGTTTCAAGTCATCTACTAAGGGACAAGAGGACCGCGAATTTTACCTACTGGTTCAAAATTTGTCGAAGGACCAAATGTTCAGGCGCTAGCCATTCACTGCGTTGAATAGCTAAAGCCTGACGAGATTTCGGCTAGTACAGCCGCCTCACAACCAATGGTTAGGTTCGTGCGACGCCTGACTAACCCACCAACGCAACCGTGGAACTCCACTACCGTCGCCGTAACGCCTGGCTATACTGTGATAGCAAGCGGGGCTAGGACATGGATTATTCCAACGGTTGTTCGGTCGTTTCGGGAACCTACTCTGTACTCATATGTCCTACCTCCCTAACATTCCCTACGTGTCCCTACTTCCCTAACCTACCATATGAAGTCAATAATATATACTTGTATATAGATAGGTACGGGATACCTGGACCGTGAGACCTATCGGTACCAGGCGGAGTGGGAAGGAATGAAGGATAGGCACGATTCTCCACTGCCGTGACTCAGACTCAAGCCACGATCACAGAAGGTGACGGTACTAGGTAGCTCTTGCCACAGTGGAAGGAACAGGTAGGTAACCCGCCCGCCCAGCGGAACATATGCTGGGTACGGCGTTGTCCCCTGCGCTGCAGGCCTCTGAATGGGCTCCGTCTGGATCCTCGAAGGTCCGACGGCCGGTCGCCTAGTTGACCTGACTGCTGGCGGTGGTGGACCCTTGACTCCGAGTGCAGCCGCCCGTAGGAACTCGCCACTGCACTCCTCTTGACTCCAAGTGCAGCCGCCCGTAGGACACGCCACTGCACTCCCCTTGGTGTGAATCAAACAACCGTTAGATTGCGATTAATTTATTTACATTTTGTAACACTATTTATACACTTTCTCTTACATCTAATTGATCTTAAAGTCCGTCTAATTTGATGACCGTGCATCTTTGTGCGCCGGCCCCGCGCCTAGATGGTTGACGATAAATCTGGGTCGCGACTCTGCAGATTTCGCCGGCTGACGCTATGCCCTTGTACGCGCATGTATGGACGCTATGTTCCAGTATGGACACGCTGTTGCTAAGCATGTCCAGTATGGACATGCTACAATACAACAAACCCGAAATTTTAGACGTTTTTCGCTCTATATTAATAATGGTACCAGGTAGATGCTTGAAATGTTCACTGAATATTTAGTTTTATATTCCCTTCAATAATAAATATTAAAATTAAAATAAAATAAATATTTAAGAGGGGCTCCCATACAGTACGGAACCCTCCAAGCGCGAGTCCGACTCGTACTTGGCCGATTAATTTTTTTTCATTATTGTTGTGTATTCAAAAATGGCTCAGCCAATTTCGAAAAAAAATAAAAGGGACTATCTCGGGAGTATACCCTTTCAACTAATTTTTTTTTTCAAATCGTTTCTGAATTGGCTGAAATATCGATGAACATACACAAAAAAATACATTCAGACGAACATAGAACCTCCTCCTTTTTGGAAGTCAGTTAGCAAACTCCGGACTTGTCATGGCGTGGCCACATTATCGCCCTACGGCGAAGTTTTCGTCACTGGGGGCTCATTCATCTAATTCAAACGGTAGTAATTGGTTGTTCACGATTTGAACTAGTACCTGAAGCTGGGCACACACGCTGCGATGATCGCATCTATTCATCAGATCAGTCCAGCGAGGTCCTAATATAGTTGCATTGCCAGTAGGTAGTTATTGAGGAATCAAAATGACACCCCTATTTTAATCGAAAAATATTGATTTAACAAAAAAAAATTGGCATCAAAGTTGTAGAAAATCAAATTTTAAACAACTTTTGTTCCTATAACTTCTGCTGAAAAATTGAAATAACACAAGTTATTGAAGAAATGAAATGGTACAACCAACTATTTAAAAAAATATCGATCCTACAAAAAGTTGATGGGAATCAAAGTTGTAGAAAATCAAATTTTAAACAACTTTTGTTCCCATAACTTCTGCTGTAAAATTGAAATAATACAAGTTATTATAACTTTTTGTAGGATCGATATTTTTTTCAAATAGCCGGTTGTGCCATTTCATTTCTTCAATAACTTGTGTTATTTCAATTTTCCAGCAGAAGTTATGGGAACAAAAGTTGTTTGAAATTTGATTTTCTACAACTTTAGTTCCCATTAACTTTTTGTAGGATCGATATTTATTTCAAATAGCCGGTTGTGCCATTTCATTTCTTCAATAACTTGTGTTATTTCAATTTTCCAGCAGAAGTTATGGGAACAAAAGTTGTTTGAAATTTGATTTTCTACAACTTTAGTTCCCATTAACTTTTTGTAGGATCGATATTTATTTCAAATAGCCGGTTGTGCCATTTCATTTCTTCAATAACTTGTGTTATTTCAATTTTTCAGCAGAAGTTATAGGAACAAAAGTTGTTTAAAATTTGATTTTCTACAACTTTGATGCCAATAATTTTTTTGTTAAATCAATTTTTTCGATTAAAATAGGGGTGTCATTTTGATTCCTCAATAACTACCTACCGGCAATGTAACTATTATTATTATTATTATTATTTATTTAATAACTAAAACGGCACAATAGTTACCACTTACATTAGTTACAAACATCAATTGATTAAATTACACAGGCTATACAAATCAGTTGGAAAAATCTTCTAAAAATAATAATTACATATTATAATCAAATCAAATAAATGTCAAATAAGAATAAAGATACAATTTGGTGCAGTCATAATTAGAAACAAACATTACATACCTACTTAAATTACCTCATTCAAATTCATCTTCCACTACGGTCACCTTACACGTCTTCTTCTCGCAGTAATTCAGACACACAGACAAAATATCCTTCCATTCATCCGCAAATAGATCACAGTCAGGTGTCATAGTCAAGAGATTGTTGAAGGCATTCAGAACATGTGGAATAGGAGAAGTGGCACGTGCTTTGGTTCGGCAAGGCGGGACAGAAAACAACCGCGAACACTTGCGACGAGGACAGTTACCGAGATCGGGAACCCTAAAGCGCGCTAGCTCATTAAAAAGATTTGGCGCATCGACTTTGCCATGGAGGATCTTCATCATCGTCATCATCTGATTTCTTTCCCGCCGAACTTCCAGGGAGTTATAACCCAAACAACCCAGAAGAAAATCGGTGGGATACATGTAAGGATAATGACCATACATTTGTTTGTAAAGAAAGCGGAGAAATGCTTTTTGCACCTTTTCTAGAAGAAGGGCGTAGAAATTTTCGTGTGGGTTCCACACGCACGAGCTAGCCTCAAGCTTACTTCGAACGAGGGCTTCAAAAATCAATCTGACAACATGAGTCCTCTTAAAATCTTTGGCATTTCTCATCACAAACCCTAACCTTCTGTACGAGTCTCTGGCTACGTTAGCGATGTGATCATTAAATGTCAACTTTCTGTCAAAAGTAACACCCAGATCCCTTACAGAGGTGGATCTAATGAGTTCATGAGAGTCTAACTTATATTGAAACCCTATAGTTCGGTAACTACGAGTGAAAGACATTACGCAGCACTTCGATGGATTGAACTCCATTTTGTAAACAACTATATTAGGACCTCGCTGGACTGATCTGATGAATAGATGCGATCATCGCAGCGTGTGTGCCCAGTTTCAGGTAGTAGTTCAAATCGTGAACAACCAATTACTACCGTTTGAATTAGATGAATGAGCCCCCAGTGACGAAAACTTCGCCGTAGGGCGATAATGTGGCCACGCCATCATAAAACTACACAACTGGGGATTTGTCAGATATCGCCAACTTTCGCCCAGTTTCTTTAGCAACGATCGTTGCAAATATATAGCGTTTATGTACTCAGCGCTCGTAGCGTAGTTTGACTCGGTGTTCGTCAGCGATCACCTAAGTTATGCTACGTTCGGCACGGTCAGTCTTCGGATGGGTGACCGCGGGTGGCATTTACAATTGAGAATTACCGTGGCTCGGATGAGACGTTAAATTGTAGGCGGTTGTATAAAACGTTTAGCCATGGAGGCCTTCAGGCTGCTTAAAAACTGACACCAGGGCTAGTCACTCAGCCTAACCATACAAACTAATTTAATGCAAAACTATTTGATAGCACTCTTAACTCGTAATAAAATAGATACTCTAAAGTTATGTACCTCAAATAATATGTACCTACTCTTAAGTTACATGACGACAAGCACGTTTTCGACCCGGGCTGCGACATTTGATTGTAGGTATTGTGTAAAGTGCTGTCAAATATTACTCAATTGCAAAAATGGCACCAACGACTTCCACTTTGTACAGAATTCGAGTAGTTTGCACGAATAGATGTGACATCCATGTACATTATTGTTGATTTATCAAAAACGGCTCAGCCAATATCGATACAATTTAAATGGACCACCTCGGGAGTATCCCGATACTCCCCGTACGTTCCCTTTCGAAATAAGTTCGCTGTATGGGGTTGACTTCAGTTACAACCTGTACATACATGGCGTGATCGAGGCGCTTAGGGAGCAACATATCGGCTGTCACAGACGGCGTGGGTTTTAGACCGACGAAACGGAGGAGGTACTCAATTCGACGCGTATATTTTTTTTTTCATGTGTAACCACGCAAACCTTTTTACGTAATAATCCGATTTTGATAATTCTTTTTTTTACTGGATAGAAAAAATATAAGTACTTCGAAATTGGTCCCATTTAAATTTTATCAAAATAGGCTGAGCCATTTTTGATAAATCAACAATAATGTGAAAAATTGTACATCGATCCGTGCAAAATATTCGCGAATTCTGTACACAGTTGAAGTCGGTCGTGCTATTTTTTGAAAAAAAATAATTATAATAACATAAGCTACGGGGACGATAGTGGGCCTAAGCACTTCGGTTTGAGGTCTTCGGAAACTGTTTAACATCTGAGAGCTATGCGATGTTTCACGGTTAGAAATACAATGTTAGGAAGAGTCCATGTTTGGTTTTCCAGTAAAGATTAAGGAGGGTGATCGACGTTCGTATATTGACTTTAATTTTCATTGTGGTGGACAGAGAAGTTTGTAGGGCGGGCACCGGCCGCCGCCGCCGTCCTCGCTACGCGTGTCATTTAGCATGCACGTTGTTCTATAAACTACGTGCATGCTACATTTCATGGAGATCAGCTGAGCGGTACTAGAAAACAAGCTAACAGCTCTTGATTTTTTAAAATTCCCGCCTTTTTTCTTGGACAGCTTTCGTTGGCCAGACTCTACACCGGGCGGGCATTCCTGTTCCTGCAGTACAACTATTTTTATGAACTTAGTAGGTAGTTAGTACCTACTTATCATCAAAAGATAAATGTTGTTTAAGAACTTAAAACAAAGAAACCGTGTCATTAAGCAACATGACAAAAATTCAAGTATTAGGTAAAAACAATTTTATCTACACGCGCGTTATTCGTGTTAGATGTTTCAGTTTTTGCTGCTTTTGATAATTCTCTATCACTCTATAACCACAGTTTTCTTGTTAGTTAAATACTAAGAATAAAATAACTCATTTGTTACATCCGAGTCGTATACCTAAATATTATTTGAACCTAATTAACATCTACTATATATGTCGTAGAAAAATTTGATAATCCGTTTTATTGCAAAGTCCTTGGAATTTTGCAAAAACACGGATAATTCGACATTGGCTATGATATTTCTCAATCTTACTGAAAAAAGTTAGAATTTTTACATAAATACGAGTTGCTTTAGTAAGATTTGATAACCAAATCTAACCTTCACTCTGATTGGCTTGATTTTGGTTTACTTGCCAATAAGAGTGTTTACTGTATGTGATAGGTCCATATTGTACCTTGTTGTTTCTTTTTAGGGTTCCGTACCCAAAGGGTAAAAACGGGACCCTATTACTAAGATTCCGTCTGTCCGTCTGACTGTCTGTCTCCAAACTGTATCTCAAGAACCGTTATAGCTAGAAAGCTGAAATTTTCACAGAAGATGTATTTCTGTTGCCGCTTTAAAAAAAAATACTAAAAACAGAATAAAATTAATGCCTGTGTAATGTGTATACCGATCGCATAGCCGGGACCAGGAGACGACTTGACTTAGTGAATACCGCAGTGAGGCGGCGGATGCTGCTCAGCTCAGCTACCCTTCGGACCAATTAGTGATCCTGGGGGACTTTGATGGCCACCACCCACAAGGAGTGGCTTCACCCATACCTGGACACAAATTATGCTGGGCTTGAAACGCGCAAGCTAGCCTTAACGCTAGATCTTACACAGCTGGTGGTTCAAGGCGCCACACGGCTACGTAAAAATACTCGTTGAATAAGTAAGTGTAAGGTTCCGTACTAAAACGCGGAACCCTAAAATTATTCTACACGTTCCTATGATTTATTTAAAAAATGATGAAATTATAGCAATTTCATATCGACGTGACGTCAATAGCCCTGACTTCCGAACTTTGACGCTGACCTTTGAAGCTTATCTTTATCATTGCCTTTTTAATTAGGTAGCTTAACATTGCTTTGTCACGCACTTTAATTTGTTGATACACGTACTTATTGTTTTGATAAATAAATAATCTAACTTACATAACGGGTCTATTATACAATAATATGCTTTTGCCTGCGGCTTCGCCGGCGTCATTTTTAATTTTTGTGATATTACATAGAAACCTTTTGTTTTTCCGAGATAATAAGTAATTAATCAAAGTCACTCTCCGAGGTTTGAACTATAGCTATGCCAAAAATCGGCCAAGCGCGAGTTGGACTCGCGCACGATAGGATCCGTACCGTATGGGAGCCCCCTTAATTTAATTTATTTTAAATTAATTATTTACTTTTGAAGTGAATATACAACTAAATATTCTCTGAATATTTAAATAATAATTGCGTTTTTTGTACGGGAGACCCACTTAAATATTATTTTATCTTAATTTAATTATTTATTTTTAAAGTAATAATTAAAATTAAATATTCTGTGAATATTTGAAGCGTTGACGTGTTACTGTCATTAATATTGAACGAAAACCGGTGAAAAATTCAGGTTTGTTGTAGCTGTTGTGCTGTTGTTGAGCCCCCCTTAAATATTTATTTTAATTATGTTTTTAGTATTATTTGTTATAGCGGCAACAAAAATACATCATCTGTGAAAATTTCAACTTTCTAGCCATCACAGTGCATGAGATACAGCCTGGTGACAGACAGACAGACTGACGAGTCTTAGTAATAGAGTCCCGTATTTACCCATTGGATACGGAACCCTAATAATCAGCTAAGTGCGAGTCGGACTCGTGCACGAAGGGTTCCGTACCGTGTGGCGGCCTCCCTTAATATATTTTATTTTAGTTATTTATTCTTAAAGTAAATAGTTTATTGAATCAGGCGTTACTTTGCGAAAGTTCATCTTCAAATTCTTGTTTTGAATAAATATTTAGTGTATTTCCGCTCTGTCGTAGTCATATAAGTTAAGGGTACTATTCAAAATCCAAATTAAATCACAAACAAAATTAGTAATTAATCATCAAACTGTATCATGGTTCGACTATGGTTAGGTCAGGTTAGAAAAGTTAGGCTTAGGTATGTTTACAAAATATGAATGAACCTGAAACAATTTTTTTTAATTAATCCGTTTAAAATAATAAAAAATAATTAAACCTGTAACAAAAATAGTGATTAGTAATCTATTTAAAAAATGTAGTAAACCTGAAAATAATATTTAATTAATATGTTAAAATTACAAATATAATTTATTTATAAAAAATGGTATAAAACAATTGAAAAAATACTTAGTCAATAAATAGCACCCCTATTCTTACTGTACTCTATTCGACACGTGTTTCGCCTCTAAACGAGGCATCTTCAGGACGTGTTGACTCTTCGAGCTCACTCGCAAGAATGACGGCTCGCCGCGCCGGCGCTTCTTATATACTCGTCGTGACGCACCGCAGTAAAGGCGATGTGACGGTAGTTTGATCGTTCAGCAACTCGTTGTGTGTTTTTTGATGTTTTATTATTTCTAAATGCTCCAAAACATTTAAGCGAAAACCTTTTTCACATACATGTAGAATTTCAAAAGTGTTGTTGTTATCCAAATCGTGTCCAGTTTCTAATAAATGTTTCGCAAAATTCGACTTCTCTCGACAATCACCCAGAGATGATGCCTCGTTTAGAGGCGAAACACGTGTCGAATAGAGTACAGTAAGAATAGGGGTGCTATTTATTGACTAAGTATTTTTTCAATTGTTTTATACCATTTTTTATAAATAAATTATATTTGTAATTTTAACATATTAATTAAATATTATTTTCAGGTTTACTACATTTTTTAAATAGATTACTAATCACTATTTTTGTTACAGGTTTAATTATTTTTTATTATTTTAAACGGATTAATTAAAAAAATTTGTTTCAGGTTCATTCATATTTTGTAAACATACCTAAGCCTAACTTTTCTAACCTGACCTAACCATAGTCGAACCATGATACAGTTTGATGATTAATTACTAATTTTGTTTGTGATTTAATTTGGATTTTGAATAGTACCCTTAACTTATATGACTACGACAGAGCGGAAATACACTAAATATTTATTCAAAACAAGAACTTAAAGTAAATGTATAACTAAACATTTTCTGTGAAAATTTCAAGCATCTGCCAGTCACCGTTATTAATAGCGAGCGAAAAACGGTTTAAAATTCAGGTATTTTTTTCTGTTTTTAGTATTTGTTGTTATAGCGGCAACAGAAATACGTTATTTGTGAAAATTTCAATGTTCTTGCTGTCACCGTTCATGCTCCCGCACTCCGCCCCGCTGCGGCCCGACATAATGTGCGCGAACCTTAAAAATACTTTTTTGTATACACAGTTACACTATTTCGTAAAAAATCTAGGCGTTGTATACTATGAGCAAGGTGAGAGCATTGACCAAGATTTTTTTTATGAATATTTTGTGAAAATTTCAGGCATCTACCTGTCACAGTTATTAATAGCGAGCGAAATACGGCTTTAAATTCTGTTATGTTGTATGGGAGCCCATATTAAATAAATTTAAATTAAATTATTTTAAATCGAAGATCTTTGTATGAACACGGCAATTTTGCTTTCGTCTGTCCAGATGTTTTCGTCTGTTGGTCGCATTATTCAACAAATTTCGACGAAACTTGGTACACAGGTTTTGTGTACCTAAGTATTAGATTTTTTTTGTCGTCGGCAATGTTTAATTGGGTTGATTGGATATTTCCCGTAAAATGGAGAAAATTGCTTTCGCACTATTTAACAGCCGATTTTGATAATAATTGTCAAGATTGTTTACTATCTGAATTCTGACAAGATATTATGCGACTATGAACCAAATCGGTCAAGACCGAGGCTACGAAGTATTTAGGCATATAGGAATAATATAGGTAAGTATATAGGAATAATATAGGCTAACGAAGATTTAATTAAGGAGATTTGTCGCGAAATCTACTGCTCAGAGAACTACTAGTTATAATCCTACTTCCTACTAATATTATAAGGGCGAAAGTTTGTGAGTATGCATAGATGTTTGTTACTCTTTCACGCTAAAACGGCTGAACCGATTTGGATAAAATTCGGTACGAAGGTAGCTTATTAGACCTTGGATTAACACGTAGGCTACTTATTATCTCGGGCTAACGCGGGTAACACCGCGGGGTGCAGCTAGTTTAATAACCTTTTTCACATACATGTAGAATTTCAAAAGTGTTGTTGTTATCCAAATCGTGTCCAGTTTCTAATAAATGTTTCGCAAAATTCGACTTCTCTCGACAATCACCCAGAGAAGATGCCTCGTTTAGAGGCGAAACACGTGTCGAATAGAGTACAGTAAGAATAGGGGTGCTATTTATTGACTAAGTATTTTTTCAATTGTTTTATACCATTTTTTATAAATAAATTATATTTGTAATTTTAACATATTAATTAAATATTATTTTCAGGTTTACTACATTTTTTAAATAGATTACTAATCACTATTTTTGTTACAGGTTTAATTATTTTTTATTATTTTAAACGGATTAATTAAAAAAATTTGTTTCAGGTTCATTCATATTTTGTAAACATACCTAAGCCTAACTTTTCTAACCTGACCTAACCATAGTCGAACCATGATACAGTTTGATGATTAATTACTAATTTTGTTTGTGATTTAATTTGGATTTTGAATAGTACCCTTAACTTATATGACTACGACAGAGCGGAAATACACTAAATATTTATTCAAAACAAGAACTTAAAGTAAATGTATAACTAAACATTTTCTGTGAAAATTTCAAGCATCTGCCAGTCACCGTTATTAATAGCGAGCGAAAAACGGTTTAAAATTCAGGTATTTTTTTCTGTTTTTAGTATTTGTTGTTATAGCGGCAACAGAAATACGTTATTTGTGAAAATTTCAATGTTCTTGCTGTCACCGTTCATGCTCCCGCACTCCGCCCCGCTGCGGCCCGACATAATGTGCGCGAACCTTAAAAATACTTTTTTGTATACACAGTTACACTATTTCGTAAAAAATCTAGGCGTTGTATACTATGAGCAAGGTGAGAGCATTGACCAAGATTTTTTTTATGAATATTTTGTGAAAATTTCAGGCATCTACCTGTCACAGTTATTAATAGCGAGCGAAATACGGCTTTAAATTCTGTTATGTTGTATGGGAGCCCATATTAAATAAATTTAAATTAAATTATTTTAAATCGAAGATCTTTGTATGAACACGGCAATTTTGCTTTCGTCTGTCCAGATGTTTTCGTCTGTTGGTCGCATTATTCAACAAATTTCGACGAAACTTGGTACACAGGTTTTGTGTACCTAAGTATTAGATTTTTTTTTGTCGTCGGCAATGTTTGATTGGGTTGATTGGATATTTCCCGTAAAATGGAGAAAATTGCTTTCGCACTATTTAACAGCCGATTTTGATAATAATTGTCAAGATTGTTTACTATCTGAATTCTGACAAGATATTATGCGACTATGAACCAAATCGGTCAAGACCGAGGCTACGAAGTATTTAGGCATATAGGAATAATATAGGTAAGTATATAGGAATAATATAGGCTAACGAAGATTTAATTAAGGAGATTTGTCGCGAAATCTACTGCTCAGAGAACTACTAGTTATAATCCTACTTCCTACTAATATTATAAGGGCGAAAGTTTGTGAGTATGCATAGATGTTTGTTACTCTTTCACGCTAAAACGGCTGAACCGATTTGGATAAAATTCGGTACGAAGGTAGCTTATTAGACCTTGGATTAACACGTAGGCTACTTATTATCTCGGGCTAACGCGGGTAACACCGCGGGGTGCAGCTAGTTTAATAATATCTGAAGAAACAACTGAAGTTCGGATTTCGGGCCGGACTATCAAATGAGTACCATCCATACGGTACAGGTCCCTTTGTGCGTGAGTCCGACTCGCACTTGGCGGATTATTTCAAGTTTGGCGACCTTTATCTCAGAAATAATATCTACGTCAAACAAAAAAAGTTTATTGTAACCTTACATTCATTTTAAGCTCACCCCCACTTGCCATCCGTATGAAAGCTATCCCTTAATTACACAGTACTTAATTTTTTGAGTAAGTACCTATTTGAAATTGAGATCCATACTAAAACTATCATTCGTAATGTACAAGTAGGTAATTGGTTTATTGAATACCTAAATGTGGCTTTGTGACATAGGGACGGACAGAAGGATGGATACAACAAAATTATACGCGTTCCTTGTTTTATTACGGAACCCTAAGAATCTAACACGAGGTTTGTTCATGTACTAAGATAAGAATATTATGGCCTCGACCTCGCCGCTAGTCCGGGAGATATCAATCTGACCTGTGTGGGTGTCAAAACACACATCATAAGTTTAGATACGTTTTGATTATATAACTATTAACTAGTAGTTTTCCGAACAGTAGACCTCGCTGGTATTAAATAGGTACATGTATAGCATATTCGATAGTTTAGTTTTTATCATCATCATAATCATCCTCACCATCTACGGAAGCCTATCATACGCGTGTCTCGACACACACTTGACAACTTATTGTCACATACATGTACCATTTCTGAGATATAGGTCGCCAAAGTTGAAATAAAATAATCGGCCAAGTGCGAGTCGGACTCGCACACGAAGGGTTCCGCACAGTATGGAAGCCTCCCTTAACATATATTTTTTTTCTTTTTTGAAGGGAATGTAATAGTTAACACTCTGTGAATATTTCAAGTATCTTCCAGTTGTTGTTATTGAAATAGAGTAAAAAAATAACTAAATAGAGTATAAAAATAGATAGTTTCTTGTATGGGTGCCCCCTTTAAATATTTATTTTAATTTAATTATTTATTTTTGCAGTGAATATTTAATTCAATATTATATGAATATTTCAAGTATCTACCTGTAATATATTTCGAGCAAAAAACAACTAAAAATTTAGATTTGTTGTAAGGGAGCGCCCCTAAAAATAGTTATTTTTTTCTGTTATTAGTATTCGTTGTTATAGCGGCAACAGAAATACATCATCTGTGAAAATTTCAGCTTTCTAGCTATAACGGTTCATGAGATACAGCCCGGTTACAGACAGACAGACGGACAGCGGAGTTTTAGTATTAGGGTCCCGTTTTAACCCTTTGGGTACGGAACCCTGAAAAGAGTGTCCCCCCCCTTTGTTTCTAAAGTATAAAAGATGGAATCTTCTTACATTCTGGGTTTATAGACCATAATAAAAACTATCATTTAAAATTATTTTGTACTCTGTTGAATTATAACTCCGAGTTACAAAGAAAAATTTATAAACTTGTACACTCATACTCAATTATTCAAAGGTTATTATCATCATCATAATTATCGTTACCATCTGCTGAAATCCATCATACGCGTGTCTCGACACGCACTTGACAACTTATTTTTAACTAATTTGTTATGTTTCACTTGGGTAAGAAAAACAACGGCCTATGCTCAGCAGTCGGCGAGTACGGGCTTCAAAATGATGATGAGTTGTGTAACGAGCTGGAGTTCACTCCGGCTCCGGGGCGCGCGCGAGATAAGATAAGCTCCAGCGTCAGCTATTGTGGTTATTAAACTGATGGCTAACGTCAACGACTCAACGCGAATATTCTTTTCATAAAAACATTGATTATTTAGAAGTTTGATAGTTTTACCGACTTCCAAAAAGGAGGAGGTACTATGTTCGTTTGTACGTATTTCTTTTTTTTTTTGCATTTACATCGATGTTTTCGCCAAATGTGAACCGATTCAATTTTTTTTTTATTTTGAAAGAGTATCTCGTACTCCCGAGGTAGTTCCAATTTAATTTTATCGAAATCGGTTGAGCCTCTGTGATCTGGGACTTGCGGGCAGATCAGTGACTGGACACAGCAGCGACCAAGCCTTGATTGCCTCTGTCGCGTAGGGTATACGGATTGGGACGTTCGTTTGCGGCAGAATGCGAGAGACAAGACCCGCGACCCCATGAGAGGAAGCAAGGAAGGCCATGGGACCAGCCTCCCGCAAACAGCGTACGCCCAAACCCCCGAACCGAACCGGCAAGCTAGCTTGACGCTTAATTAAATTAAAATAAAATAGATATTTACAGGGGGCTCCCGTACAAGAAACATAATTTTTAGCTCGATATTAGTAACGGCAACAGGAAGATGCGTGAAATATTCACAGAATATTAAGTTGTATAATGCCTTCAAAAATAAATAATTAAAATAAAATGTTTTTTTTTTTTATTTAATTTATTAATCAAAGGTTACAGCAACATTACAGTTAACACCAAGTTGATGCTGCCCTTACCAAACATGTGAAATATGAGACACAAATATAAAAAGTACAATCATTACCTAATAATCAAAATGAGAAACAAATCATGAACTAAAATAATTGACATTATGGTTTTTCGCATGTTTTCAGTGCAACTTCTGTGAAATTTGCCAGACTACATCCAAAAATATCAATCTCATTAGCGATTTTATTCAATAATGTTAGAGCGCGCGACGTGGGGGCGTACTTGACGAGGTTCGTCTTATAGCTAGGCACTCTAAAGGTGGGGAACTCGCGCCTCCTGGAGGTGGCCTCGTCCGGCACACCCAGCTGCAGCGCCGCCAGCAGCTCCGGGTGGGCGAGCTCCCCGCGCAGCACGCGCCACATGTACTTGCAGAGCGCGACGTGCAGCGCCAGCTGCAGCGCCGCCAGCAGCTCCGGGTGGGCGAGCTCCCCGCGCAGCACGCGCCACATGTACTTGCAGAGCGCGACGTGCAGCGCCAGCTGCAGCGCCGCCAGCAGCTCCGGGTGGGCGAGCTCCCCGCGCAGCACGCGCCACATGTACTTGCAGAGCGCGACGTGCAGCGCCAGCTGCAGCGCCGCCAGCAGCTCCGGGTGGGAGCTCCCCGCGCAGCACGCGCCACATGTACTTGCAGAGCGCGACGTGCAGCGCCAGCTGCAGCGCCGCCAGCAGCTCCGGGTGGGAGCTCCCCGCGCAGCACGCGCCACATGTACTTGCAGAGCGCGACGTGCAGCGCCAGCTGCAGCGCCGCCAGCAGCTCCGGGTGGGAGCTCCCCGCGCAGCACGCGCCACATGTACTTGCAGAGCGCGACGTGCAGCGCCAGCTGCAGCGCCGCCAGCAGCTCCGGGTGGGAGCTCCCCGCGCAGCACGCGCCACATGTACTTGCAGAGCGCGACGTGCAGCGCCAGCTGCAGCGCCGCCAGCAGCTCCGGGTGGGAGCTCCCCGCGCAGCACGCGCCACATGTACTTGCAGAGCGCGACGTGCAGCGCCAGCTGCAGCGCCGCCAGCAGCTCCGGGTGGGAGCTCCCCGCGCAGCACGCGCCACATGTACTTGCAGAGCGCGACGTGCAGCGCCAGCTGCAGCGCCGCCAGCAGCTCCGGGTGGGAGCTCCCCGCGCAGCACGCGCCACATGTACTTGCAGAGCGCGACGTCCCGCCCCCAGCTCACCCCCAGCTTGCAGTACCCCACCATGCCGATTACGACCAGGGTCGGGTACATCAGAGGATAGAATGGGTAGACGCCGTATCCCTTTAAGTACAGAAGCGCGGAAATTTTTCTGGATTTTTTCCATCATACTAGGTACTGTATTTTTCTTCATGGAGATTCCAGACGATGGCGCTCGTTTCCAATCGGCTGTGAACGAACGCATTATACAAAATTCAGATTCAGATTCTTTTTTAACCTTATAACAAAGTTGCGTTATATTAGGCAAGTCAGTTACAATTATTCATGATGCTTATAAGAAATATGCAATCAACTTACTCGTAATATTCTAAAGTAATTAAAATCAGAATAATAATAAAATGTTAAAAAATTTATTAGATAATATCAAAAATAATACATTGGGTACAATAATAATTTCTGTAAATTATAAAATCGAAACATGTCAATATAAAATAGAGTAAAAAGTTCATAAATAAAATAAATACTAAAATTCAAACAAAGATTCAGTTAGTCTAATTTTCATGAAGTCATTTAGCGTAAAAAATGCATTATTAATAAAAAATGCTTTAATTTTCATTTTAAAGTCAAGATAAGATAAATTTCTGATGGCAACTGGCAACTTATTATACATAAAAAATTTGTTATAAATGCCTTGCTTTTGAACTTTGCCGAGTCTTACTCTGGGCAGAACTAGTATATTGTTATTTCTTAAATTTCTGTTAAGGGTATCCATTATTAGACTGGGATATTTTTTCTCTCTTTCATTATGAATCTCCAGTAAACTTTTAAAAATATATAGAGATACGACTGTCATTATCTTATTTTCTAAAAAATATTTTTTTGCAGACATTCTTTTTTTAAGTCCGTTTATAATTCTTAAAGATCGTTTCTGACATTTTAGTACATTCTTGATGTCTACACCATTACCCCACGTAGTAATGGCATAACTCAATAATAAATGTATATGTGCATAGTGAACTGATTTTTGATAAGAGATTTTTTATCTAATAGTGGCTTTAATTTAAAAAGGGCATAATTCGCGCTAGATATTTTTTTACAGATTTTATTTATATGTTCTCTGTGACTTATGGTATAATCTATAGTATACCGCAGGAACACATTTTCCGTTTTAAGACCTGTATTATTTCCTTTCTTAGCTTCATATTTTATTATGACGCTTTTTTCTGCGTTTTTTAAAATTATACCGGTAGTTTCAAACCACACACGAAGCGCAGTCATTGCTGTTGATATTTTTTATCAAGATAATCTTTATTTTTATCAGTCAATCAAATCTGTGTATCATCAGCAAATAGATTTACAGAAGCCCAATCGGGTAGACAGCTCGCGAGATCATTTATATAAATGAGAAACAGAAGAGGCCCCAGCACTGAACCTTGTGGAACTCCTATATCAACTGTACCTACTGACGAGTTACGTTTATTTACATTGACAGTCTGCGTTCTGCCATTAAGGTGAGATTTGATCATTTCCAATTATTTTCCATCAGACCCATAATACTCTAATTTTAATGTCAATATGTCGTGACGTAAACAATCAAAGCTTTGGATAGGTCGCAAAAAATACTAGCGCATTTCTGCGACCCATCCAACCCCTCTAATATATAATATACTACTTCTCTAATTGCTATTTCTGTGGACCTATTTCTACGGAAACCGAATTGTTTTGGAGTAAATAAATTATTATTTTCGAAATATTCTATGATCTTCTTTTTTAAAATTGCTTCTATTATTTTTGATATCACAGGCAGTATACATATCGGCCTGTAGTTACTCAAGTCTGATTTTTCTCCTTTTTTATGTAACGGGATGACAAGATCAGCTTTTAAAGAGTCCCATCTTCATCTCTTTCAAAAAAAAATAAGAGTTCTTATTACCCATCTTATTAAATATTAATGGGAGCTTCCATACGGTACGGAACCCTTCGTGCGCGAGTCCGACTCGCACTTGACCGATCGTTCAATCACTTTTAACCGTTGTGGGTTTTATTACAATTTTTGAGTTCGATTTTTAAACAAGCTTTTATTTAACTTGCGATGTATTTAAGTAAGTATGTTTTTTCGGATGGAATCTTGCAACGCAATTTTGAAGCAGATAGCTTCAACCCATTGAGCTGAAATTTCGTATAACACGTTTTGTTTGCCAATACATGGTCAGCTATGTGAGGTCAACATGGCAGGAACCACAATTTGGTAGATGACTCAAAAATAGTTAGTCCGTCAGTTTTTTAAGACTTTCAAAAATATTCAACTCAATTTTTTTTATTTTGCAAATTAAACAAAAAACGGTGTAGATAGCCCGTTCATATCAGAGCAACGTCAATGACCCCGACTCCTGAACTTTGATGGGCTTTATCTTTATCGTTTCTCTTTAAATTGACAAAACAAATGATATTTTTTGTTTCCATCTTTCAATAATCTGTCGGACCAATTATTTATAATGATATTTATGTTTCTTAGCTATCATGCCTATTTATGCAATAATTAATTTTTTCATGGATATGGGTACCTACTACCTATATATTACTATTTATTCGATAAGATTATTCTGTTAGGTATGAAGTTCGAATGTAATATAAATAATAAATATGTGTAACGATCTACCTACCGTTATCTATCTACCACCTACGTACCTTATAAAAGAAAGGGTTAGGGGACATCTGGCCCTAAGAAAACCTGCGCCGTGGTCGTCACAGGACGTCTACCCACCAGGTGAACGGGTGACTTCAATAAGATTGCAGGATCGCACTGCGCTGGATACAAACCGCTTGCAAGCGATTTTATTTCAAATAATTAAAGGGTAGGCCTGTATCCAGCAGTTAAGGCCCTAGGGTCGATGGATGGATGAATTGTACTCATCGTTATCTCCTAGTTGTACTATGGGAACAACTCCGAAAGCGATAAGACAGCGAGTTAGAAACCTATTTATTATCGAGTCCAGTTCATTGATAAGATTGTAGTCAAGGGGCCGTAAGTTCTCGAATAGAGACTACTTACTGGCAAGCGTAACCGTCTACCCACCCACGAGGTGAACAGGTTACTTATTAAAACTGGCAGGATTACGCTGGATGCAAGCCGCTTTCTACCGGTCTTGTTTGAAATCAATATCTATCTAATCGATAGGATCGTAAGTTCTCTAATAGAGACCAATTACCGGCAAGCGTAGCATAGGACGTTGTAGCGTTGCAAGCGGGGAAGCCGGTTGCAGCACCACAAGTTAAGAGAAATCTAAGAACCTACCTAAAGAGTCCTGCCTAGAGCGTAGAAGTTAGGATTTCTAGCCGTTCGGAGAAAGGAGAGTAATTATAAAAACTAACCTTTATTGTACACCACAGAAAACACAACGCACTTAAAGTCTATAAAATCTTGTTAAAAATTTTGAAAAGAGTGGAGTCTGTAGAATTTTAGCCAAAAACAAGGTGAAGGTAGCACTCGAAGAACCACGCTGGAGGGTGGCCGAGGTTTGTGCGTGGGATGAGCTGGACCCGCCGATAGTGGGGCGCCAGCAGGATGCGTGGATGGAGGCGCCTGTGCGCCAGCTCGGCGTTAGCGTGAAAACGCCTGCGGTGGTGTACTGGCGCCTGAGGTATAGGCGCCTGTAGTGATAGCGCGGGGCTCCAGGTTAGGGGACAGCGGCCCCACAAGATGAGGTCCTCCTGAAACAAGGTCAAAGAGACCGGAGCCTCTCACCCTAGCCCGTTATCCGACGCTAATACCGTCTTCACGGCGGGACCTGTCCACATACCAAGAATAAACTAACACCACATACTTTCATAAAAAATAACCAAAACATGCACCATCTTTCGTGTCTTCCAGATGACTGACAAAACAAATCAATAAGATAGCTGATCCCTTAGAGAAATAACGTACTAGAGGGAGTACTAAAATAGCAAGAGAATACATCTCTTTGTCTCATTTTAATTATTAAATTTAAAAGGTGTTAGAAAAAGATGCACATAAACTCGAACTTACGTAATTTCGAAGGGTATCACAAACTTGCATTGAGCTATCGGAGGTGACATGAGATTGTCATGCCATAAGCAACATGCTAGTGTTGTAACTGTGTCGATTAAAATATCGATAAGAAAATATATTTATTTTAACGTCGCAAAAACGATGAACTGTCTTAAGTTTACGTGTCTGTGTGTCTATCTGTGGCATTGTAGTTACCGAACAGATAAACTGACATTAATTATTTTTTCTAAAGGTTAATCGATCGGGAGTAGTCTAATCTATATTTAATCATTGTTGGAAATAATTATCATTTTCACTCTTTTATTTTTAGGGTTCCGTACCCAAAGGGAAAAACGGGACCCTATTACTAAGACTTCGATGTCCGTCTGTCCGTCTGTCTGTCTGTCTGTCTGTCACCGGGCTGTATCTCATGAACCATGAAAGCTAGGCATCTGAAATTTACAGATGATGTAATTCTGTTACCGCTATAACAACAAATACTAAAAACAAAATAAAATAAATATTTAAGGGGGGCTCTCATACAACAAACCTGAATTTTTAGACGTTTTTCGCTCTATATTAATAATGGTAATAGGTAGATGCTTGAAATATTCACAGAATATTTAGTTTTATACTTACTCCAATAGTAAAAAAAAAATTAAAATAAAAAAAAAATTAAGGGGGTCTCCCATACAGTACGGAACCCTCCGTGCGCGAGTCAGACTATTACTACTAGGCCGTTTATTTACTATCAAGAGCATATTTACTAATATAATTGGCTTGTAGTTTACTATTAAAGTATTTCATAGGGTGGCTACAAGATACATAGATAAGGGCCTTGACGAAGTCTCAATAGTCCTACGACAATTATAGTCTTATAGTGGCACTCTGTAACATTGCCAAAATTCAGTCTGACATTCATACCTAATTTGTATAAATTATTTCATTATTAGCCTACACATTGTTTTATCAGAATAGTTTCGACAAAGCTCTCACTCTACAGTGTGATACCTGTAATAACAATTATGTAGGTACCTTACATTTTTGAGGAGTTGCTTCGAAGTGAAACATTGTTTGATTTAGTTTTTTAGGCAAGGTAATGTAGGCACAGCATATGGCTGTAGTCGTCGATGTTTGATATTTTCACCCACAAAGCAATCTTCCGAAAGTGATAAGAACAAATGAGGCTATGTGGTTTTGGTGTCCAGTTTGGTCTTGAAATTAGTGTAATCCATTGATTTTTAACTACTTCATCTCTAGGAAATCTAAAAAAAAAACATCGATACAGTCATTTTACCACAACACTAAGACGTGATAACCTGAACTATTATTTTTTGTAAAATATTGTATGAAAATTACATAAATTAGTCCAAAATGTATATGAAATTTAGTAATGATATAATTTAAAACAATTTATGTTATACGTAGCTGTTTTTAAATCACATAAAGTGTAAATATTCCAACAAAACTCACCGATGAAAAGTCTCTTCTTCATTCTTATCATTTTTTCGGGATGAATGCGATGTGCACCCTTTTATAAGACACGCCATGTGAAATATAATACACCATTCATAAAGAATTTATACAAAACATCATAGTTTTAGCACTTTAGAACAGTTATTTTTAATAAATTATATTAAAACTCGACAACCGGCAATCGGTGTTGACAAACCATAGCTACGCAACCATTGACAGATGATCTTTACGAAGAATATCGCAGCTCCGGGATGTATTATTTTTGATTTAGTAGCACTATGTTTTATACTATTATTTATTCTGTGACAAATTAGAACCAACTTTTAACCATTTTGACATTCCAACTTGTGATTTTGACGTTAGACGGCAGACGTTGCGTTTTGTTTTGTTTCATTCACTCTTGCGTATGCTGTATAACCAGATATGAATAAGACAGCTGTTACACAGTTTTTATTTGAGCAAAATTTAGTACTCCCTCTAGTACGTTATTTCTCTAAGGCTGATCCTGTCAAAGGACAATTTTCATTTGAGTTGGCAGGTTGGCAGTGTTATCGTCTAGTAAAAAAGTTTGAATGTAGAGAAGCTAACAAAGAGGTTAGTTTCTCTACAACGTCTACACACAAGGTGAATGGACAACTTATTTAGACTTCATAATCGAGCTGGATACAAGCCGCTTCCAACCGATCTTATTAGAAATCTTGGTCTGTCTGGTTGATAGGATCGTAAGTTCTCTAATGGAGACCACTTACTGGCAAGAGTACCAAAGCATAGGACGACTGTCCACGAGGTGAACGGGTGACCTCATTAAGACTGTAAGATCGCGCTGGATGCAAGCCGCCTCCAACCGATCTTATTAGAAGCTAGCTTTTACCCGCGGCTTTGTCTGCGTCACTTTTGAATTTTAAGCTTTTCTTACAGGAAATTTCTCTTGTTTAGGTATAATAATCGATTCCTTTGAAATTTGCAATGTATGGAGTTGATATTAAAACCGTATACGAAAATCTATAGTTTCTTGCAGTTGTTTGAAAATTATAAAAGTACTCAGTTTTGTAAAAAGAAATGTTAAAGCCGTTTGTGTCGCAAAAAACAGCATATTTCGACACTCGCAAGAGAATTACAACCTTCAGGGTACTTCTTGTTGACCAGAGCTATGAAATTTGGAGAAATGCATTGTCGTAGAGTACAAATACAGGTATAAATCTGGAAATTGCTTATTTCTAGGGTTTCGTACCTCAGAAGTAAAAAACGGAACCCTTATAGAATCACTTCGTTGTTCGTCTGTCCGTATGTCAATAATGCGTGAAGATATTGAGTTGTAATAAAAACCAAATACCTACGTTGTTAATATAATGGTTTCTTGCAGTTGAAATTAAACTTCTCGGTTATCGTAAAACAAGTTAGAGCCGTTTATCTCGCAAAAAAAACAAACAAGTGCAAGTCAGGCTTGCTCACCGAGAGTTCCGTACAAATCCTGAAAAGTAGCAAAACAAACGGGAAATAAGTATACTAAGTAATCTTAAGGCGAAGCTGGTCAAAGATTGTTTACATCATGGATTTAGTTTTCATTAAAACGCTCAAAAAGGGTTTTTTTACTTTTCCCGTCTTAAATAGAAAGTCATATGTCGAAGAAATAATTAAACACCTGTTTTAGCTTGTGTCAACAAAGTTTTTTATGAAAGAGCTTAGCTGGCATCATGATATGATACCCCACATGATTTGATTAAAACTCTCTACCCGGCGTGAGTGAGGTCGGGTGTCTCATACCCGACCATTTGTAAAACTATTAATATTTCCTGATAATGCAATTTGTGGAACTTGGCTGGCTCGGCAGCTGAAGGAAGAGGTAAGGGGAGCGATTTTAAGTGACAGTAAGAGTCTTGCGCCGACGGTGGAGTAAACTACACGTACTCAAACACAGAGCGGGTATGTCATACCCGACCTCATAGTCGGTGTTACTATTTTATGTTTTGGTTATCTTTTAATTGTATGAGTATAATAATTAAATTCCTTTGTTTTTAAGTGTATGAACTATAAAATGTCTTATGTAGAGAAAAATAGACTGCTTGCTCTACTTTTACAAGCATATTCCAATGATGAAAGTGGTGAATCGGGGAATTGGTGAAAGAATTGATTACTGTTCACATTCCATAGTCGATAAATGATGAAGAGCCTACCATTGATATACTTGGATCCTATTTTGCTACCAAAGATAGAGCTGATGGCAAAAAACCTGTCCTCGAACATGTACCCGTAAAAATATGGAAAATATTACCAGGGCCCAACCACGTGTAGCAGGATCAGCTAGCAGCGATTAATGTAGTAGTCATTTATAGTGAAAAATCACAAAGCTAAAATAAAACGACGTGATTTGATTCCTAAATTAGACTTATCTTTGATAGCAGATAGCCTTTGCCATAGACAGAGTAATGATCGCCTTCCTAAGGCAATGTGGAGAACAGCTCTGAATGGAAATGGCAATGGAACAACCATCACCAGTGGGTCCCAATAGAGTGGAAAAGTATGTCAGATGTAGAGACTGTCCTACTGCCAAATACAGAAAGACAAAACATCCTCGCGTCATACGCAAAAAGCCAATATGCATGTAGCATGCTCGTCTTATTTGTGAGAACTCATTTGAAAAAACGCAGTTTTTTGGGGAAGAGGTAGAAGATGATATTAGAATGTTTTATGTTGATTTTTGTTATGAGGAAGTTAATTAATTTAAGGTTCGTGGATTTAGTGTCTACAATTAATCTTAATTTCCGTCAATTTTAGATATTAAGGTCATAGTTTCTTATTAATGTTGATTTGTGCGTAAAAATACAGCTTTGTTATTTTACGGAATCATACATACTTCTATAACTAGAACTCAACAATTTTATCATAATACCTTATTTGTCTAAAAGTTAATAACAAATCTCAGTAATGAGTATTATTCGGAAGTCATTTCAGTTATCGAAATCAGCAAATCTATATTCGGGTATGGCATACCCACCTCACAGCTGGTGTAACAATTATCTGAGTGATCGCGAATACGGATTAGAAATAAATAGCACTATAAAATGTATTGGCAACTGGTTAGAAAATATAAACTTAAACCTAAACGTAAAAAAAAATTAAGATACTGCAATTTAAAAACTATAAACAAGCATTTATAAAGCTCAAAATTTCATTCAACAATAGCCAGATAAATTCAGTTCAAGATACAAATTTCCTAGGTGTTAATATTGATCCTCATTTGAACTGAAAATCACATGTAAGTAAAGTAAATAATAAGTTGTCACAGTATTGTTATGCTATCAGTATATTATCCAGCATCGCCTCGAAACACATTGCTACCAATGCCTACTATGGTTATGTTTATCCTCAGTTGACATATGGAGTTATTTTTTGGGGAAATTCAGTAGAGTCCAATTCAGTTTTCATTATACAGAAAAGATGTCTTAGAATTATATTTAAATCAAATAACACCGATACACTTCGTGATGTATTTAAAGATAATAATTTTCTAACCCTTACTGGTACTACATCTATGAGACCTGTATGTTTGTCAAAAATAATAAAAGTGTCTTTTTTAGTGACCTAAAGTCGAATCGTACCGAAGTCCAGAGATCAAAACACAAATATGACATCTGTATACCTCAATTTAATAATGCCATGTTCTCAAAAAGCGCATATGCTATAGCTATTAAAATCTATAACTGTTTACCTATACATATAAAAGTATTAGAAGGAAATAGCTTTAAAAAAACTCTAAAGTCCTGGCTAATTTCAAAAGTCTTCTATTCTACAAAAGAATATTTTGAAAACCACAAATTAATTACCTTCGGTTTACCTAATTTATAAAGTTGTTTAAATGTTATTATAGTATAATATTAGCTTAAGATTCTTTGTAAAAATAAGTGTATTAATATTGTACGCTCGAAATGGGCAGGCTGTTTGAACTTATAAATTTTATGTAACATCATTTTGTACACAGCTTAGCAATAACGATTTTTCTATTTCTATTTCACCTCATTCACGCCGAGTTAAAACTTCGACCCTTAATTATCTCTTGCATTTAGGCCCTATGTTTTCGTGATCTAGCGGAAAATATACAGTTTCCAGATTTATTCCTATGTGTACTCTATGACAATGCTTCATGGCAAATTTTATAGTTCTAGGTCAACGGGAAGTACCCGTATAGGTTTGGATTCCCTTGCGAGTGTCGAAATATGCGGTTTTTTGTGACATGAACGGCTTTAACTATTTTATATGATAACCGAGAAGTTTGTTGTTTTCATAATTATTGTAAGAAGCTATATATAGGTATATGCGTTTAAAGTTTAAATTTCAATTCGATATCTTTATACGTTCTTAGATATAGGTCTTGACACTAGGACGAACAGACAGACGGACAGGCAGACACAAAAACAGATGGACAGACGGATAGACGGATAGACGGCCCGACGGACAGACGACCAACAAAGTGATCCTTCAAGGGTTCCGTTTTTTTCTTTTGAGGTACGAAACCCTAAAAAATTGCATATTTAAACTCCCAAGAGAATTAAACCTTCAGTAACCCCGATCACAGAGGCGCCAGCGTAATTATATTAGCTAAATAGCATAGTTCTGTTTCGTTTTCACTTTAGGCATTCGATAGAGAGAACGCTTTTTACGTTGCTATTTAATTTACGCTGGCGCCTCTGTAATCGGGCTTAGTGTACTTCCTGTTGACATACGAGTAGAACTATAAAATTTGGCGGGAAGCAATGGGCCATACATGCCTGAAAGAAATGAATTTTATTTTTTATTAGGGTTCCGTACCCAAAGGGTAAAAACGGGACTTTACTAAGACTTCGATATCCGTCTGTCCGTCTGGCCATCTGTCTGTCCATCACCGGGCTGTATCTCATGAACTATGATAGCTAGGCAGCTGAAATTTTCACAGATGATTTATTTCTGTTGCCGCTATAACAACAAATACTAAAAATAGATTGAAATAAATATTTAAGGGGGGCATGCATGGGCTCCCATACAACAAACGTGATTTTTAGGAGTTTTTTGCTCGCTATTAATAACGGCAAGAGGAATGGGGCTCCCATTCGGTACGGAACCCTTCGTGCGCGAGTCCGACTCGCACTTGGCTGATTTTTTGTTATGTTATGGAGTACACATATAGGAATTAATCTGAAAACTGCATATTTTTAACTAAATCATAAATCATATGGCCTAAACTAAATGCACGAAATGTAGATCCAAATTTTAAAGTGAGTATCGTATTCGTGTCAAGTGGGATATCATATGAATGAACTTTATTTCCGCAAACTCAAACAAGTTATTGATTATTTTGTACTAAGTATATGATATTTCGATAAAAAATAACGTTTGTCGATGACTGGATTCTGTAAGTTCTTCCCCAAGGTTTTAACATCTTTGCTCCCGATTTCTAACAATTATTGGGATTTGTACGAAACCCTCGGTGCACTAGTCCATCTCGCACTTGACCGATTATTATTTGAACTCTCTCAACTAAGTAATAATACATTTGTTGAGGTTAGATATAAACAGTATTTTTTTACGAAATTCCAGGTTGGCCTCATAACATAAGTTGGTCATAAAGATGGGTATTGAGTACTTACCTACAATAATATTCTAGAACATGTACACCGTATAGAGACATTCAGTGTAAGATTATAAAACTTCTTAGGATACAATGTTTGCATTGAAAGACATTGAACTTGACCTTAGCAATCAGTTTAATTATTAATAAACAAGCCTCGTGTCCGACGCCGGTGCTTATCGCTCATTCGTGTAGGCACCTACTTGTGTACAATCCCGCTCATATCATCCGCCCGCTCCATGCTTTAGCTCTCTGTTTTAGCAGCTCGAAAAAAAGCTTACTAATTTCCAAACTACAGCAAGGGCAGGCTGACTATATCACACACAATTATATTAAAATAACACCGTTTAAAAAGACCGCTACAACCGACTTCACACAATCACACGTTTTCCTCCAATTTTGGGACTACATATTTTGACAATCCTTCGCGAACGCGAGGAGCTATCGATTTGGAATTACATTTTTGTCGATTCCGAGCATCAAGCTTTAATTCCGAGATGCAATTTTGCATGCGACAGCAGAATTTTCCTCGAATTTTGGGTTGACCTCATAGTAAAAGTTGTTCGTAGTAGTGGTCTGAATCACCCCCTTTAGGCTTAAAACAGGGAAGCAAATAACCCTGTATAAGTACGCAGATCTATATTTCCAACTTTTTAATAATCAATCTTCCTAGCGATCGTGAAAAACGTCACAACCGTTTATGTCGTAAAAACCGCATACTTCGACAGACGTAAGAGAATCAAACTACCATCCATTGTTGCTAGGGTACGTCCCGTTACTAATATGAAGCCAAGACAAGTTCAGAACTAAATCTATCTTTTATATCGAAATGGACAAACAGACGGACAAAGTTTGTTTGTATTAACGTGAAAACCTAAAAATAATATTTTTAAATCTGTACCTATCTAGCTTGAAAACATTCTCAGTATTCGATGAGGAAAAAACAGAATTGATATCAAAATTTTACTGTACAAAAAACGTCCCACTAGATTTACCCGTGACCTGTAGGCTATCACTGGGTTCCCAGTATAGAACTTACTATCACCTAGTGATACAATACGAATGAAGTAATGTACCTACGTAAAGTAACGTCATTGACAGAAACTAAGCGAAGGTGTTTGCTTCAACATGGCGACTTCGTTTCCTTCTGTCTGTATGTTAATATTAGTCCACAGATCACATTTTCAATAGATCAAGATCAACGTTCAGCACGGCCAGTCTTCGGATGGGTGGCACTTACAACTGAGCGCTACCGTAGCTCAGATGACACGTTAAACTGCGGGTATCAGTTGTTTAAAGCGTTTAGCCATTTCAAAGGCCCTTAGGCGGCTTAAAAACTCTGACACCAAGGCCAGCTACCTGGCCTATACGAACTTACCTACTTATTATCTAGGTGGCATTCTGCGAGTCAGCGCCGCATTCACACTACGTACGAATAAAGTAACGTACCTATGTAATGTGACGTCATTGACTGAAGCGAAGCGAAGGTCTTTTCTTCAACATGACGATTTTTCTGTCGTCTGCCAGGATGTTAAGTTTTGTCTACAGGTCACATTTTTCAACGAATCTCGACTAAACTTGGTACACAGTTTTTAGGATTTCATACCCAAAAGGATAAAAACGGAACCCTATTTCTAAGACTCCGCTGTCCGTCTGTACGTCACCAGGCTGTATCTCAAGAACTGTGATAGCTAGAAAGTTGAAAGAATAAACAGAAAACAACAAATATTTAAGGGGGGCTCCCATACAACAAACCTGAATTTTAAGCCGTTTTTCGCTCGATATTAATATAACGGTGGAAGGTAGATGCTTGAAATATTCATCAATTTAAAATTAGATAATTAAAATAAAATATGTAAAAGGAGGCTTCCAAATGGTATGGAACCCTATGTACGCGAGTTGGACTCGCACTTGGTCGATTATTATTATTTTGACTATCGAATTTCAGTGAGTATAGCGACCGAAAACTTTCCAGCTCAACTAGGGTTCGGCCATAAACTCTGATCAAGGCTAGATTTGTTGATACCTACCGCTCGCTGCGTCCTTATCATCGGACTTATCTGAGCTCGTCGATCAAAAGGGACCAGTGCTCAAAGCCTAGGTACTATAACACGACCTACTAACAAACGACAATACAAATAGTTCTATGACTACTCCGGACTGGAATTTTACGGATTCACAACGAAGTGTGTAGGTATTACACCGGGCGGCATTTCAGGCCATGCGATCGATGCATGTATTTTTAGTGAATTTGATAACCTATTTCGAGATTATTTTTGTTTACTTAACACCAATAAAACCACGTCGATAAGCAATAAAAATAAAACGCAAGTCAAAACATAATAATTAAAGATTAAGAACTTATTTGTCACAACAATTATGCTCCATTATCTGAACCGTGTAAACTATATATATATAAACCTAAAATTGAAATAAAAGTCAGTCAATCAGTGGCGCGGGCGAGAGGCAAGTTTAAATTTTGTTGTTTTATTTATTGGGCAAAATGAAAACAATAACCCAATTGTGTCCTCTCTCGTTTCTTGTAATACTCGTATATATCAGCGGCACCGTTGAAAGCGGAGATAACTCATTAATTAATGGTAAGTTTTTTTAAAGGGTTTTCATTTCAATAGTTCTTTCATAAGCAGGCCTACCAGATTTATAATAACACTCGTTGGATCCAGTTTATTCAGCGTGATCCTACGGTCTATACCAGATCGTCAGTTCACCTTGTCGGTGGACGTTCTTGCTAGTATTGCTGGTGGTTACATGGTTTCTATTCGAGAACTTTACGATCCCATCGATTATTCGTTCTAAGAACAACGTGCTCTGTTTATTGTCATTTCAAGTAACGAATCAGCTGTGTTTATTATTTTAGATATAATATGTAGATACTTTAGAGGGTTCCGTACTCAGAGGGTACGAGGGTTCCTATTACTAAAATCGTCCGTTGTCCGTCTGTCTGTCACCAGGCTGTAACTCATGAACCGTGATAACTATAGAGAGTTGAAATTTTCACAGATGATGTATTTCTGTTACAGTTTAAAAAACAGAATAAAGTTTAAGGGGGGCTCCCATACAACAAACGCGATTTTTTGGTCGTTTTTAGCTGGATTATAACGGCAAAAAATAGACTTTTGAAATATTCAAAGAATATTCAGTTGTACATTCACTTCAAAAATAAAATAATTTAACAAAATTTAAAATAAATGGAACCCTGAGAGCGCGAGTTCGACCCTCACTTGGTCAAGTTAGAAAAAAAAAATCGTTTAAATATTTTTTTACTACACAGATGATATCGGAGGAGTACTGTATAAAACTGAAGATGACTTAGAAACTAGAAACTATAAAAAAAGCGATGAATACTACAATGCATGTACCTACAATAACGGAAATGATCCTAACATACGTAAAAACATAGAAGAAATCATAAAAGTGCTGGTCAAGGACAGTCTGCAGCCGGCGATGGCGACTCTGGATGAGCAGGAACATGACATTGCCAGAGATATTCAAGTCGCCGCTAATGGAATGATTATTGAACTTGCATTACATGCTTCAAGAATAACTCACAAAATATTACAATCAATGAAAAGAACAAACGGAACACAGGTGGCAGTAGATACTGAGATGCACAATGGATTGATTGCATATCAAAACCAAATTAAAAAAATAGAAGAATTAGAAGACGGAATATCTTTACTTTCTAATAAGACAAAAGAGCTTACCGACACAATAAACGTTAACAACAAACAACAAAGTGAATCAATGGCAAGTCTGAACAACAAAATAGAAATATTAGAAAATATGACTACCTCCGACATTCATGACATTAGAGATATGTTTGCTACTATTGAAAAAAATCTAAAATCTCATTTGAATTATTCCGAACTACAAACAAACCAAAAAGAAGAAAATGTTACTAAGGCTACCTCACTATGTGATTTCAAAGTGCCGGCTTCAATAGTCCCAAACCCCAACATATGGAAGGACGGGCAGATCCCTGAAAAGGATGACTTGGACACCTACATGATTAACAAAACAGGTGAGCGATATTTTTCGATATCAAAAACTTTATTTTGTGCTAATATGAACTTTATTGTATTGTTGATATGAATTATTCTTTTTTAATTTTTTTTTGCCATTTCCAACTGAATAATTATTAAAGTCGTTAACGAAAACTAGTTTCGCGACTATATACAGGATTATCCAGAACTGGTGTACTCAGCCGGAAAGGAGTGATTAAGACCATTATTACCAACAACTTTTACTATGGGGCCAACTCAAAATTTGAGAAAAAAAATCAGTGGTTTCATATATTTTGATGCACCTTTATAACGAACAGCCGATTTTTTTCTTGAATTTTGAGTTGGCCTCATAGTAAAAGTTGTTCGTAATGATGGTCTAATCATCCCCTTTTGCCTTAGTACTGGGTAAGCAGATAACCCTGTATATGTAGTGCTAACGATTTTCAATTGACGATATACATGGTGAGATGTTTTAAAATGATGTACACGGTTATTTTAATTCACGAGTGATACCGTGTTTCCATACATTTTACCTAACATTGGTGAACGCACAGTAGCGGTGTGTTACCAATTCTCGGTAACAGTCGTGAATTCAACTTACAATATTTGGCGACTTATGCACTTCTGTACTTAGCAAGTGTGAGAGTAGTAAGAGCAGAAGTTATATATACTATGGAACCAACTGTGATATACCGAAAATAAATCGGCTGTTCCATAGAAAGAGCTCATTTTATTAAACTAGCAACCCGCGCCGGCTTTGCACAGGTGTAAAATACATATAAATTCCTCTTGAATCACTCTATCTACGAAAAAAAAACCGCATCAAAATCCGTTTCGTATATAGTTTTAAAGATATAAGCATACATAGGGACAGACAGACAGCGGGAAGCGACTTTATTTTTGGCCGACGAAACGGAGGAGCTCTATTCGACGCGTATTTTTATTTATAACTTTTTACGATGTGGTCCGATTTCGATAGTTCTCTTTTTATTGAAAAGCGTATACTTCGAAATTGGGCCTCTTTGAATTTTAGCGAAATCGGCTGAGCCATTTTTGATAGATCAACAATAATTTGAAAAGTGTTACATCGATCCGTGCGAAATATTCGCGAATTCTGTACACGGTTCAAGTCGGTCATGCTTTCTTTTGCAAAAAATATTTTATACTACATATTATGTAGTGATAGATTTTTATTGACGGATGACAAAATGTACGGAGCAGCTGATGAACAACACCTTGTAGTTTTGACCGCAAGTTCGAGTAGGTACTGGCGCACACCACGTGCTGTAACTATGAACTACTGACTCAATCATTACTTTTTCGCCAAAAATGGCACGACTGACTTCTATCGTGTACGAAATTCAAACAGTACGCTCGAATCGATTTATACCATTTTTTGATAATTGTCGATTTTTTCAAAAATGGCTTAGCCGATTTCGATGAAAATTAATGGGGACCATTTCTGAAGTATGATCTACCAATAAAAAAAAAATCGACATCGGTTCATAATTGGAGAAGTACCTAATCGCGTACGTACAAAACATTGTGTCGAAATGATAATCTCCTTATTTGAAGTCGGTTAAATATGACGGGAGTGACTTCCCGTTACCATGGAGACAGGAGGGCGGCGGGCTCGAGCGCTATGAGGGAGGACAAGGATGCTATTTTGAAATAAGCTATAACTATTACTATCCTATATAGTTAAGTAAATGATTTTTTTTTTTTTTTTTTTTTTTTTTTTTTATTTCGTATAGGTTTGCGTTTGACTACACAAGTACACACTGCCTGATGTTAAGCAGATATGCGGTCTAGGATGTAACACGCTTACCTAGAAGATACCTATTTACTCGGGATTTGAAGACACCTACATTGTACTTTAGCGGTTTACATTGTCCTTAATTACAACTACAATTACAATTATCTATTTTTACCAACTTCCAAAAAGGAGGAGGTGCTATGTTCGTCTGTATGTTTTTTTGTGTATGTTCATCGATAATTTCGCCAACTGTGAACCGAATCGAAAAAATAAAGGATATACTCCCGACCCGAAGTGGTCCCATTTATTTTTACAGAAATCGGCTGAGCCGTTTTTGATAAATCATGAACAATGTAAAAAAATTGAGCGAAATTATAAATTGAAAACCGATTTCAAAAAATCTTTTACATTTCGAAAAAGTATATTCTCGTGGTAGTCTCATTTAAATTTAATCGAAATCGGCTGAACCGTTTCTGATAAATCAACAATAATGTACATGGATGTCACATCGATTCGCGCAGACTATTCGAATTCTGTACACGGTGCAAGTCGTTGGCGCCATTTTTGCGAAAAATAATTATAATGGTCTCTTATTTTTGGATCAATGAAATAAAAATTATTACTAATTAACTCATTATGAAATAGGTAGTTAATAATATTTCAATTTCAGGATAAATTGTGTTTTAGATACTATATATATATTGATCACTATATGTTAAACAGGACTCTAGGTAAATTTCTCGTTCTTATATCACTGTACTGTACGGTACCGGCCTTTTTGATGTTTTAATCCACCACGCTGCCTCAGTGCGGGTTGGTGGATTCACACGCGCCATCGAGTTTCTTCTACGGACGTATGCAGGTTGCCTCACGATGTTTTCCTTCACCGAAAAGCCAGTGGTGTGAAATTCCGTACATAAGTTCCAAAGAACAGATTGGTACGGGACCGAGATTTGAACCCACGACCTTACGATTGATATCAGCACTAAATCGTAATACAGTTAAGATTTATATAAAACAAAGATTTGAAGATGATTCAATAAAGTATCCCGTTTACATATTAAAACTAGTAGTTCTCGGAACAGAAGACCTCGCGGCGCATCTCTAGCTGAATCTATATAACCTATTTGGTTAATCATTATTGACACATTTGGTTCGCGAATGTTGTTTATTTAGTTACTTATCGACCTTGCCAAAATATTTTCGAAATCGGTTGGTATATAGCGCGACAGCAAATTTCCCGCCATTTTGAGACAAACTCCCCTATCAAAAATCACCGACGACAAAAAATCTATAATTATATGTAGAGATCCTGTGTACCAAGCTTATTTATTTCTTTGAAAAATGCAACCTGTAGGCAAAAACCAACATCCAGACAGACGAAAGCAAAATCGCCGTGTCTGTAATCCGAAGATCTTCGCTCCGCTTCGGTCAATAAAGCAAAATGTGCAGAAAGCACGTTAGTTTGTATAATATAATGTTTGCAGGCTGCTCGTACCTGGCTGTCGGGTACTTCAAGCAGCACGAGCTCGCCGGCCCCCTCCCCGGACAGCTGGAGTGGCGCGGGGCGGTGCGCACGCGGGGGGAGGCGGTCATGGGGCTCGGGTGGGATTCGGCTCTCAAATATGACTTCTGTGAGTTACACTTTTCTTCTAACGGCCAATGTTATGCCAAATAAGGTTACGCATTTTACATTTCATAAAATAAATATAAACATTAGTGGACATCTTACACACGGTTTCTGACCCCAAATTAATAAAGCTTGTGATATGGCTGCCAGAGACTAATATACTACATAATTATTATACATATTTTTAACCGTCTTCCAAAAAGGAAGAGGTTCTATGTTCGTCCGTATGTATTTTTTTTGTGTATATTCATCGATATTTTTGCCAATTGTGAACCGAATCGAAAACTTCTTTATTACTTTGAAAGGGTTTACTCCCGAGGTGGTTCCATTTAAATTTTATCGAAATCGGCTGAGCAGTTTTTGAAAAATCAACAATAATGTAAAAATTGTATACAAACAATAATTCGAGCTAACTGTTGGAATTTTGTCAAGATAGAAGTCGGTTTTGCCATTTTTTGCGAAACATAATTATTATAAAATACATACATACATACTTATATACAGACAGGGTTATCTGCTTGCGCTGTACAAAGCCGAAAGAGATTATTAAAGCCATCATTGTAAACAACTTTTACTATGGGAAACTCTGAAATTGCGAAAATAATATCAGCTGTACCATACAACATTGGAACTCGGAATCGAACAAAAGTATGAAACAGCAGATTTTTTCTCCAATTTCGGGTTGGCTCCATAGTAAAAGTGTTCATAATAATGACCTGAAACACCTCCTTTCAGCTTAGTACATCATACTCATACTCATTTATTGGTACAAACATGTATACGTCAATTATAACAAAACAAAATAATGCAATTTAAATTAGACAACTTAGTACAAATAATTAAAAGAAATGTCAAATAATTCAATGATATAAAAATAAGATACAATTAGTCAAAAACAAAATAAACATGTATACTTAATAGTAATGTCTATTTATAATGTCACCTTTAGGGTCAGAAATTCTTTGTCTATGTCGTAGAACGCCTGACTGACAAGCCAGCGTTTTAACCTTGCCCTGAAAGTAATTAGATTCGCTGCCTCTATCACGTCCTTGGGAAGTCTGTTATATACTGATGTGCCCATGACGTGAGTTAGATTCTCGGATTTCGTGAGAGAGTGTTCGACAGGCATGAGTCTGTTTTTGTGACGAGTGGGTCGTTGTTGACCTTCACCCATCATTCTGTAAGATTTCAGATTCATTCGCACATATACAGCAACTTGCATAATTACTATTGAAGGTAGTGTCAATATCTCTAGAGATATAAAATATGGCCTAGCCGATTGATCCTGTGATATGTGTGCTATCGTACGGACGGCTCTTTTTTGGCATATGAATGCTCGTTTCCAGTCCGCACCCCTAGCCCAAATCTCAGCGCCATACTGGAGTACGGAGTGAACTGTCGCAAAATAGCATGAGCGGATCACTTCTCTTGGCAGGACTCTGGCAAGTCGCCTGAGGGCAAAACACGCTGCGCTTAATTTTCCGGATACTTTATCTATGTGAGCTTCCCACGTGAGGGTTTTATCCAACTCGAAGCCCAGAAAAGTTGTCTTGTCCACTTGGTCAATTTTGGTGCCATCTGCAAAGACGCTTAGCTGCTTACGTGCCCTCCCTGACAAGTCGAAGTGAATGTAGTGCGTCTTCGTCAAATTTAAAACTAGACCGTTGTCCTTGAACCACTCGGCGAGCTGAGATGCAGTGGCGTTCAGATGTACCTCAAGTTGCTCAGGTGACGGGGCCGTAACTACGGCTGCTACGTCATCCGCGTCCATGAGCACTTCAGCCTCCGTTATTGCACTGGGTAGATCATTTAAAAGCAGTGAAAACATTATATTGGAGGCTGAAGAGCCTTGCGCCACTCCCTTCGTGGTAGTCAGAGGATCCGAACTCAACCGTCCACCATCACCAACTACTATTTGGGGTCTTTCGTTCATGAGATCAGACATCAGCGATAATAATCTGTCTCGGATGCCGTAGTGGTTCATTTTCAACGATAATATTCCGCGATCGGCGACGTCGAATGCTTTCGAGAGGTCACAACAAAGAACGGCTACTTGGAGCTTCCTCTCACGAGCACCTACTATCCGACGCACTACTTCTCTCGTCAGCGAGGTCGTTGACCTGCCCTCGCGGTACGCATACTGGCGGTCTGAGAGGGCTTGTGATTCCGATAGGTAATAGACTAGTCGTGAGCTTATGCCATTCTCCAGCACCTTTGCAATCACGGGTATAATTGAAACCGGCCGATACCCGTCGATATCTTGCCGCTTCCCCTTGCCCTTAAAAATGGGTGATATTTTACTAAGCTTTAGCGATTTCGGATACGTGCCCTCCCTGAGACAACGATTAAATAGGTCGCTTAGTATCGGAGAAATAGATTCAGCTATAATATTAAACGCAATGTTTCCATAGATATGCCATACGCATCTTTCGTCGGTTTTACTGGTATACGTTTGGTGATTATGTGGAATACCTCGGTGGCTGTAAATAGGCGCAGTCGCAGCGAGCGGTCGGCCGGAGCGCACGCCGCGTGCAGGGCACGCATAACGCGGCCCGGGTGGGCTTTCGGAGCCCCACACACAGAAGACGCGCCAACGAATTTCGCATTCATTTCGTCTAGGGCTGCTTTCTTCGAGGCAAAGGGTTCTCCCGCGGAGTTCCTGACAACGTCCGTGACGTCCATCTGACATGAGTTTTGTTTGCCCCGCTGATCGTTTACAACTTTCCATATTGTTTTTGTAATATTTTTACTGTTAGCTATCATTTTTGAGAAGTAGATAGTTATGTTTTTCATTCGTCAATAATTTATCGTAAAATAAATTTAAGTCGTAAGTAAATTGTTTTAAAATGTCAAAAGTAGGATTATTTTCGCATAAATCTATAATGTCTAACAATAGTAATCTCAAATTTTTATTATCTTCAGTCACCCATGAGGATCGTCTATTAACTTTAGCTACGCGTCGTAGTGGAAAACATGCTTCTATTTTATTACTGATTATATTTATCACGGATTTTGTCAGGGACTCGGGTGAAGTATCCCGTTGTAATAGCTCTTTCCAGTCTATACCATCAATCGATTGAGAAAAATTATGTTTGTTTACCTCAGAGTAATTCCTACTGTATATGAGCTGTGGTTCGACAGCGCATAACCTAGGTCGCGTCAACTCAAGACGTACAGCAAAATGGTCACTCAAGTGAGTGTCCACAGGGTTTACCTTAATTAAGTCAGATGCAAGATTACCTACTGTATGGTCAAGACTTGTCGAACAGTGTGACGTCACTCGAGTTGGAAAATCCACGAAGTTTATCAGTTGATGTGCGGATAATAAATCGGTAAGTTGTTTCTGTTCTGAGTTGGCGTCACAAATCGTGTCAAGATTTACATCTCCTAAAATAATACATGTCAGGTCAAGGTCGCCTATCTTATCAATCAAGCGCTCAAAACACGACAAAAATTGGTTTACATTGGCAAGGCCTGTCCTATAAATACATATTACACTTAAACGATAGTCGATTAGATCTACTGCGGAAACTTCGCAGAACAACTGAGTGCCTAATTTCACTAGCTCTAAATTTTCTACTGCTTTAACTCCATCTTTAACAAATAAACACGATCCGCCGTGTTGAATGTCTTTCCTGCAGTAGCTTGATCCTAGTTTATATCCGTCTAAACTAACACACTTCAGCTTAGATTCACATAACCAATGCTCAGTCACTGCTAGTATGTCGCATTCTAAGGTGCTATTTAACAATACTTCTAACTGTTGTGTTTTTCGATCGATTGATCTTACGTTCTGTAGGCATATTACTAGTCGTTCCGCTGTTGGAGTGTCACTGCGTCGCGGTTGGTCGCGGCTACATTGAGAATTTGACAGCGTCGGCGCGAGCGGCGGTCGGTGCGGCACTCGCTTCACCGGTTGCAGTGCCCCGTTCGCCGCGGGGCCTACTACGAAACCACTCAGATATCATTACGCGTGCTGGCCACGCAGATGGAGTATTTACTTGTTCGTACATACTTTCGGGGCAACCAATGATGAAAGCAGCGTGGCGAGTCGATTTTATTTCCCGTTTTTCAATAATAAAGTCGTCAGATTTAACAAGTTTGTTTAGGTACCTGCGGACGTTCTCGACTGTAGTGTCTGGCCTAAACGACCAGGCCGTCATCCATTTCAGGTGCTCCACAGTTTGTAACTCTGCATCTTCTAGGCCCGCCCCGGCAACCGCAACTATTCTTCGCTTTGGAGTGTTCCTCTTTTTTCGATTTACAGTTTCCCATAATTCGTCACTATTCAATACGGGCGTATTCTGAATATCATCTCCATTGATTTGGTCGCATTTAGGCGGAACATCTTGAGATTTTCTTATAGTGTCGTTGTTATTGTTTTGCAGTACCGTAGTAGCCCCCACAGTAGTCGCTGCTCCTGATCGAACAACTTCGGGCGTTTTTGGTTCTACATTGTCGGTTATTTGCGTGCGCGCGCTCTGATTTGTCCTTTTTTTAGCAGGGGCAGCGGTATTCGTCGAAACGGCAGCAGCTTGTGTAGCGAGTCGCGCCTGACGAATCGGGCGCTGCGTAGATCGGGCTTAGGCACATAAAAGGCGTAAGGCAATAAGGCAAGGCTGATTGCAATAGTTCCTACATAGTAGTGTTACGTAAATACATAAGTTAATATAATCTTGTTAATTTAATATGACAACACAAGGAAAGTCTTGAAAAGTCATATTATACCTATTAGTTAGTTACTATTAGTCTTCCATAAAGAAACAATAAAATCTATTAAAATAGATGATAAAATACTTATGCCTAGAAACATGTTCAGTCAAAATTAAACAAAAACAAATAGGGCACCTAAATATCCATGGTTTACCTATACCAAGCTATTAAAAAATAACAAGACAATAACCTCGATTTTAGCAAGTAAATTATTTGTAAGATGAATCTTATCCAGTAAGTTTCTTTTATTTTACAACAAAAGGAAAGACGTGAAAAACCGGATCCAAACGCTTTTAAGTGACAGTTACAAATTAGCTATATTATGTTTTCAAGACTTTCCTCGTATTGTCCAATGAAAGTCATGGAATTATCTTAACTGTGATAATAACTTGTTAATAATGTTTACCAGGGTTTAAATACGGGTATCAAAACAATGAGAAAATCTTAGTCAACATTTCAGTAGCAATACTTTCATGATTAAATTATAGTGAAGAAAAACTAAATGCTTATTCATCATCATCTATTCATGATTTATTGATTATTTAAATGATTATTCATTCATTTGAGGTTAATCCTAAAATTTACTGTGCGTCTTCATCTTCTTCGTCTGTTTCCAATGAAGTGTCTAAAACTGCACCATCATGCGGAAGATTTAGGTAATCCGCGTGAAATCTTCTGGGAATGTTGTTTTTATTATTTATTAAATGTTATTTAAATGTTGTTTATTAGTTATTATACGTAAATACATAAGTTAATATCATCTTGTAAATTTAATATGACAACACAAGGAAAGTCTTGAAAAGTCATATTATACCTTTACAAGCCTAGTACGTTGCAGTCATCTTTAGTGAATTGAAATAATGATCATGCCTTTCCTTGTTTTGTCAAACGAATAGGATAAACTTAATTTTAGTTCCACAAATAATTTTTGGGGCTATTTATTTGAAAAAACCTATTGAAGCGATGTCCTTCACTGCAATTTTACCTTGTATTTGATTATGAGATGTACGTTACCTTAACTTTTTTTTAAAATTTTGGTCATTTTAACAGAAAAAAATAATGTAAGGGACATGTCAATTCCTAAACTACAGGGATATCTCAAATAATGATATCTTTAACATAAACAGTTCAAAATTTTATGCAATTTCGCCCTAGAAGTCATTTAAATCAGACAAGAAACAAAAAAGATATAAAAAAAATTGCGATCGTTTTTTGGCTCTCCTGAAAAATGGCCTTTTGTCCCTTACATTAATTCATATTTCCGTAGTCGAATATTAATGTAAGAGGCCAACTATTATAGGACATGTCCCGTAGAGGCTGCAAAAATTAAAAATCTGTAATCAAACCACTTTCCTATAAAAACCTCTGCCTGTTTAAGTTTGTTTGATTTTCAATTAATATTTGTTTGTCTGCGTAAGGGCCAGTGTATATTTTTGTAAATTGATGTAAGAGGCACATCGGACTTGAAAAACGTAACTTGTATTAGCGTAAGGGAAATCAATTGGTTAATAGGATGATAAATTTAACATATGAGGCATATTGCATTTTTTATGTCTGTTAACGTACTTTTTACCCCTTATTTTTGATATTTTTGCTCACTTTTTTTTGTGGTAAGCGACATTTTTTTCAAGATATTAAAAAGTGATATATACCATTCGATAGAGCTCGGAATTCTAAATCCAACGATGTATATAACTCAAAATCACCAAAATGTCCCTTACATTAATTCATATTTCCGTAGTCGAAATGTCCGCCCTGGGTGGGAATCGAACCCACGCCACTTTGGCCCAGGAGTCGGGGTCACTAACCACTGAGTCCCCGAGGCAGAGATATGTAAATCTAATAATTATTATTTTTCGCCAAAAATGGCGCCACCGACTTCCATCATATTATTATACAGAATTCGAATAGTTCGCACGAATCAATGTGTCATCCATGTAGTAATTTTTACATCAATGTTAAGTTTTCAAAAACGGCTTAGCCGATTTCGATAAAATTTAATTGGGACAACATCGGGAGTAGGTACACCTTTTTGAAATAAAGATCAAATCGGTTCACAGTTTGCGAAACGATAAACATACATTAAAAAAAAAGTACACACGGACGGATATGATAGCACCTCTTAATTTTTAACCGACTTCCAAAAAGGAGGATCCTTCTTTTTGGAAGTCGGTAAAAATGATACAATAAATTTATGATGTTTTGGATTTTCTGTGCAAATTAAGAGATTTAAAATCAAAAACAAAACTACAAACACTACAAAACGTGCATAATTTTAACCGACTTCAAAAGAGGAGAAGGTTCTCAATTCGACTGTATTTTATGTTTGTTACCTCAGAACATCGAACTGGGTGAACCGATTATGATGATTCTTTTTTGTTTGAAAGATGTTCCTTCGTGTGTAGTCCCGTTTAAATTTTACCGCAATCGGCTGAGCCATTTTTGATAAATCAACAATAATGTGAATATTACTACATCGATCCGTGTGAACTATTCGAATCCTGTCCACGGTTGAAGTCGGTTATACCATTTTTTGCAAAAATAATAATATCATAAACAAATTCTTTATTCAGGGTTATTCGAAACTGGTGTAATAAGTCGTAAGGAGAAGATTCAGACCATCATATGAACAAATTTTATTTTTAGTTTTACTTCATTTACTAGCGCTCATGCCGCAGTTAAACTAGGTGTTCTTTAGCGATCATCGAAGTTAAGCAACGTTCAGCACGGTCAGTCTTCGGATGGGTGACCGAGGCTGGCATTTACAACTGAGCGCTAGCGTGGCTCGGATGACACTTTAAATTGTAGGGCGCGGTTGATTTAACTGTTAAGCCATGTCAGAGGCCTTTAGGCAGCTTAAAAACTTTGACACTAGGGCTGGCCACCCGGTTTTTATGGATCAGCTGATGTTTTTTTCAAAATTCCGAGTTGGCCCCATACTAAAAGTTGTTCGTGATGATGGTCTGAATCATCCCCATTTGTCTTAGCATAGAGCAAGCAGATAACCCTGTAGAGTGATATTGTGAATCGGCTTAGTACACCAGTCCTGGATAACCCTGTATTATTTGACAGTATATTAGTATCACTGGACGTTATCTTAACGAAATGCAATAACTTGGTGTTTATAGGGGTAGGAGGCGACGGTAACACGAAGTCGGGGTTGTATGATTATGTACTCGAGCAGTACCCGAAGCGGGCCACGCCGGGGGTGCTGGCTGAGGACCGCTACGTGCCCCTCTACCTGAAAATAGCAAACGGTAAGCGAAATCATTATTCTTCGACAAGTACCTACATGTAGGCCAAATCATACAACTTGGCGGCTGTAATGTTACCTGTTAAGTGAGCTTCAGTCCGAATTTGGCTATCCGCAGCTTGTAGCTAACGTCACAGCCGCCAACTTGTATGATCAAATAATTATTATACGACGATGTGTGTGGTGTTGCTCGTAGTATGTTTTGTCTAGTATCGAATGCAATTTCCTTACCGAAAATAAATAATATATATATTTTTGTAATTTATTAAGGTAACATTTTTATTAGACAAGTACCTACGTTTTTTTTTTTTTTTTTTTTTTTAATTCAATATAGGTTTGCGTTTGACTACATACTGCCTGATGTTGAGCAGATATGCGGTCTACGTAACAGCTGACTACATACAATCGGCGCTTAAACCTCAATTTTGGTAAATACTGGAGCTTCATTTTTTTTTGGAATTGCTTGAAAATCCCTGATCAATGGTACATCAAATTTATTATAGGATGTCGCGATGTTACTCTACAGATAATTAACTAAATTCGAGAATCAGCGCACAAACAACGAAGTATGAGCTATCATATTATATTATCTCCGTTGTTTAGTGGCCTCCTCTTATTTAACCGACTTCAAAAAGGAGGTTATCAATTCGTCTGTATGTTTTTTAGGGTTTTGTTCCTACCCTAAGTGTAAAAACGGGACCCTATTACTAAGAATCCGAAGTCCGTCTGTCTGTCTGTCACCGAGCAGTATCTCATGAACTGTGATAGCTAGACAGGCTGAAGTTTTCACAGATGATATATAATTATTTATGTTGCCGCTATAACAACAAATACTAAAAGCAGCATATAATAAATATTCAAGGGGGGCTCCCATACAACAGACGTGATTTAAGTATCAGGAGTTTATTGCTTGCAATTAATAACGGGAAGAGGAATGGGGAGAAGGGGGTTCCAACACGGTACAGAACCCTTCGTGCGCGAGTCCGACTCGCACTTGGCCGATTTTTTTGTATGGATGTTACGCGAGTACTCCGCCAATTATTTACCGATTTTTTTCGTTTGCTAGATCATACTACTTCAGAGGTGGCCTCATTTAAATTTTATTGAAATTGGCTGAACCGTTTTTGATAAATCAACAATAATCAAAAATTGTACACATCGATTCCAGCGTACTTTGCGAAAATTCCCGAGTAAATAGGTATCTTCTAGGTAACCCTAGAGCGCATATCTGCTTAACATCAGGCAGTATGTAGTCAAACGCATACCTATACGGAATTAAAAAATTTTTTGTACACTATTGAAGTCGGTTGTGCCTAATAATCAATAATATTATTGAAAGTCGGTTGTAAATGTGTCCCTCACTGTTTCCAGGAAAGCTGACAGCAGGCGCCGAGTGCGAGCCCGAGCCGTGGTTCACGGCGGACTTCACCAGGGAGGAGGGAGAACTAATAGAAAGGGTCGTGTGGTCGGGGTCGCAGTACGGAGCTAAACTTCTATACGACTGTCCCGCCAGCTTCACAGGTATCTCCATACTCGATCACTTGTTGCAACCTGGGACGGTTTATCTCATTAGCTCAATCCTCTAAGGTTGCAACTTATAATATTAAGGTACATGCGGACCGTGATGCGGATCATAAGTATAATTTATATTATGGTTATACATATATGACCCGGTTAGGGTGTGGCAATTTTATTTGTTTTGGAAAGGATTATTAACAATTGTAAATAATTTATAAATATAATTATTATTCGCAATAATTATTTTTCGCAAAAAAAGTGCAAAAATGACTTCAATCGTATACAAAATTACCTAGTTCGCTAAGGTAAGTTCGTACAGGCCGGTGGCTAGTCCTGGTGTCAGAGTTTTTAAGCCGCCTGAAGGCCTCTGACATGGCTTAACGGTTAAAACAACCAAGACCTACAATTTACCGTGTAATCCGAGCCACGGTAACGCTCAGTTGTAAATGCCACCCGCGGTCACCCATCCGAAGACTAACCGTGCTGAACGTTGCTTAACTTCGATGATCGCTAACGATCACCTAGTCAAACAACGCTATAGTTCGCTCGAATCGATGATATAGATTGATATAGAGTTTTTACATTATTGTTGATTTATAAAAAACGGCTAAGCCGATTTCGATAAAATTTAAATGGAACCACCTCAGACTAAAAATATATTTTTTCAAATCGGTTTACAATTGGCGAAAATATCGATGAACAAACACAAAGATACAATTAGACGAAAATGGAATCTCCTTTTTGGAAGTCGGTTAAAAAGCATTTCATTTTCTTAGTATACGTTCTAAATATATTGCGAGGTATTCCGTACATACATTTTCAGATTTATTGTCCGATCTGACCAATTTTATTTATTTAATCCACAACGAAGCCGTGGTGGTTGTGGTTGTAACGCTGGCCTGTCATTCTCGAGGTCGTGGGTTCAATCCCGGTCCCGTACCAATGAGTTTCTTTGGAACTTATGTACGGAATTTCACACCACTGGCTTTCGGTGAAGGAAAACATTGTGCGGCAACCTGCATACGTCCGTAGAAGAAATTTAATGGCGTGTGTGAATCCACCAACCCGCACTGGGTCAGTGTGGTGGATATAGCCCAATCACCCTTCGTCCTGGAGTGGACTATTAAAAAGGTTGGTACAGTACAGTACAGTCCATAACACAATGTACATACACACATTGAAAATAAAAAAATAAACTATTGTTTCATGTATTGTACTCGTAGATCATCCAAGGTGTGACAACGTAGAACAGTAGAAATTACGTCAAACTTTATCGCGGCTCTAAAGTGCGCTACTCGCTGCAGAACCCCACCCCCACCCTCACCCCCGCTGACACATACATTGCTACTGCGCAGCGACTGGCCTCGTGTTCCAAGCTGATCGTACTGTACGTGTGCAGCAGCAGGCAGGGTGCTGGATGATTACATAACTATAAAATACGCGCGTTACGTGCCCCAACTTCAGATTTATTTTAGAATTTTCGCGCGAAATATGATATTAACTCAGTTTTACTTACTTTTAACGTCATAGTAAATAGTCATTTATGTCAAAAAAACGTGGGTAAAGATTTTTGACCCGAAACTAAGCAAAGGTTGTACTCAACATGGCTGCCAGAGACTGATCTATAGATGTCACCGGATTGTTGTACTTTGAGTTTTAACACATGTAATTCTTCTGAGGTTTTAACCGCCGACACGGAGGAGGTTATTCATGTCGACGCGTGTTTTTTTTTTGTATGACTACGCATAACTTTTTACAAGGTAGTCCGATTTCAATAATTCTTCTTATATTTGGTAAGGTCATACTTCACAAGTGGTCACGTTTAAATTTTATTGAAATAGGGCTCAACCATTTTTGATAAATCAACAATAATGTGAAAACTACTACATCGATCCGTGCGAACTATTCGAATTCTGTACACGGTTGAAGTCGGTTTTGCCATTTTTGGCGAAAAATAATTATATTTTGTTACGCACAAGTTCACAATTTGACGTTTTACATTGTAAGTTTACAAACATACGAAAATATAAGCGTTAAGGTATGATTCCGAACTCCGCTGCAGGCAGCAGGCAGCAGGCAGCAGTGCTGCCGCAGCACTACTGGTCCCCATACAGTTACTATGTATTGTACATCGTTATATCCGTTCACAATCTATCGATAGCTTATAATTTGACGCGATAGATTGTAAACAGACGAGTCGTACAATAATCTGGTGATCTATTATATACCTACTCTTGATCACTCATCTATTGTTTCAGGCCAGTAAAGAGAAGAAAAGCTAACACGCAGTCTCCGGCGATACCAACATAGCAACCGCAGGGCACATTTCGCAGTGGTGTTTTTCTTATTTTACTTAAGTAAATATTACTTACAATATTACAAACTTTGATAATATTTATTTATAAATAATATATTTTGTATAACTTAGATAAAGTAGAGATATTGTTTGAAAAATTAGTAATTGAGTGAAAAAAAAAAACATTTAAATAAATATTTCAATATAGCAAGTGTTGTAGTGAATTTAAGTGTAAAATTAGCAATAGACCTCACCCTTCTGGTGAGATATCGTGAGGTTTGCCTCGACCCTCTCCCTCCATCTGCATCTCACGTGAGATTTATCAAAGAAGTTCTTGCAAAGGCCCAGACTTTGTACAGTAGCCGCAAAGAGGTTTAAATATAGTAAACAAAACAGAAAAACAACGGTAGGTATTTAATGGTTAATTACAATGGAACTTCACACCTATTTTCTAATTTGATTTTAGTGTGAGGCCGCCATCACGCCGCCATACCTATTTGACAAGCAATGTCAAAAGATAATAAAATCCGAAAATGTGAAATTCCTTTAAATGGTGAATTTTAATAAAAAGAATAAATTAATTTACAAGGAATTAATTTTCTAAAACAAATAAATCAAATAATTAAATACTGTACTAGGTAATGGCTTGAGCTCGATATACTCGTTTATTACACATATACATCTGCAATATATCCTTTGTAGTTTAAGGGCCCTTGTTAACGAGACGGTTTCTACCCGATCCGGCGCCAGCCGATACCGGCTCAGCGTTCACGAGCACGATTTGTGTCTGTAATTTTGACGTCGTTAACAGGGTATTTTTTTTGAAATTCGAACGCCTAGGAACGTATACGGAACTTTGACAGTGACAGTTCGAAAACCATTCGCCATATTTGTTTTATTAGGGTCTAGTAATAAAGCTCTATTAAATAAGGTCAGCCATATAATTACTATAATTATTGTAGTTCTATTTTATAATATTATGAGGAGTATTCAATGTAATGTACCTACATTAAGTACTACTATGCTAATGTACATAACTATTTATGAAAATTATAATTTTTATTGTTAAAAGCCAATGACTGAAAATGGCGCCTTTTAAAAAAAAAAAAAAATTCGCGCGGCCATCAACCAAACCTTGTTTTTTTAGTACAGTAAGATGTTATAAACAACGTATATCAAACAAAAAAATTCTATCCTCAGTCCGAAATAAGTTATGAGAGTTAAAAGTTTGTTGGTATTCATCAGATTTTATGTAAAGATACTGCATAATAGATCCTTTAAAACATTGAAATAATCGTTATATCGGTACCTTCTACCTACTATATTATGGTGCGCCAAGCACTCGTGATTTGACAGTGGGCAAACCGCGACAGCGTTTTGGTTTTCGCACGCGCCGCCGCCGCCACCGCCGAGGATGTGTATGTAGTTGGCTGTCTCCCGTCCTACTGTAACGCGCAGAGGAGCTTGGTTTGTTTCACAATAAAAAAAATAAGGATCAACTAATTCATTCTCACTCTCGTCTCGATCTTTGTGTTGTGTGCGTGCGTGTTTGGAATTATTCGTTACCTACCAGTGTTTCAAAACTACGACTCGGCTTTTGTTATATGGACTCTGATTTTGATAACGTACCTGTGAACGATTTAATTTTTGTTTTATAGACTCCGATTTGAATTACCTATCCGTTTTGGCTTTTTTTTTATGGACTTTGATTGTTGTACCCACTTGTACAACTGTTCGGGATCCTGAATTGTGGAGTGCTTATAGAATATTTGAAACGTGAAAGAAGACGGATCGAAGACCGCCGTGCATTTCTTGTGAACACAATCTTAATCGAAGTAATAATAGGATTCGAAGATCCAATGTTTTATCTATGGAATATGTGCAAGAGTATCCATTCATAGTGGATTATTTGGCAGAAGTTAGAAATATCAGACAGGTATGTAAACAAAATACTCACCTATTCCATATAAAACACGTCATATATTTGAAAATTCCATTCTAAATGCATTATATTTCATATTTTTATTTTAGTACGCACTCATAAAGCCCAAGAGGGCGGTTATTTGTTTGACCTGTATGTATGTAATTGTAGGTAGGTATAAGAGATCGTAACTACTCAACGGATAAATGTATACTATAAATAAATAAATAATACATTTATTAGATGTCAGATGTTTTTTCGATTCCTATGTATGTACATTACTTTTCATAATAAATATTTTACTGAGGAATGGTTCCTTTCACATGAAAAAAAAACAATTTTTCTTTTGAGATTGGACATGAAGATCGGCTTTGTAGACCTTGTTTTCAACGAGAAAGACGCTACGTTGAACAATGTGAGGCGGACCCGGCTGTCCACGTTACTGGACCTGAATCTGACGCTGCAAACGTTGAATCACAGTCTAACGGCACTGGACAAGATATTGTTGAACAAAATGTTGAACAAAATGTCCCTGGTTCTGAATCTGAGATAACTGACGCTGATACAGATCAAATAGAGGCTGTGACACGTGCCCAATCTTCCCAAAATGATTCAAGATTTCCAATACCAGGATTTACAAGAGCACCTTTTAATACAAGAAAATGTTTATTTCAAGATTGCAATCATGGAAACTTGATCAGAATTGACAAAACTTTGAGAGCAACAACTCTACAAGAAAAGAGTTTTTACATACCGTTAGGTGTACGAGTATGTGAAAAACACAGATTTGATCCTTCATGGACCGACATAACATCCGTTGTACGCCACACACCCTAATATCTAATATTATTTACTTCGTAGTTTGATTGAATACCAAATGTTAGTATGTGTGCTTTTAATATTTACCACAAAATGTATCTATCTAGCACTGCTATGATTATAAATTTCTAGTGTTATTGTAGACAACAGATATATTACGCGATATGCATTGTACACGGTAAATAAAGGAATGAATGAACACTTCATTGCACACAAAGACATAACATTACAGTATAAGTACAATGGCGGCGTTATCGAATCGATTTCTTCCATGCCATGTCTCAAGTAATTAGTCAATTACCACATTACAGACAAAAACAGATAATATGGGGATGAGGTTTACTGAAGGCGAGATAGTTTGGGGTACAACCTCACTCCTGACAATTCGAAAAGCATTTAACAGCTTTTATTTATGTCAATTTAGCTAGTAACTTGCGGCTAGGTGATAAAAATAACCATAAAAACGAGTAAATCAAAACAAACTTTTAAGTCTTATATCTCTTTTTGGACTGAAACTACAGCTGCAGCATTTCGTAATCATCATTTGTTACACTATACTATAACTATAAAAACAAGGTTTGGTTGATGGCCGCGCGAAAAAAAAAAAGGCTTCACCTTCCATACAAAAACCGGCATTGGCTTTTAATACATTGTCTGGCATTAATTCTGTTAATACTCGTAATTATGCTACGCCCTATTAAACAGGGTGAATATGTACAACATTTAGCAATAAGTATATTTGTACATATATCTTGCACAAATAAATAAAGTATGAAAGTATGAAAAGTATGAGTCACATTTTACCCAATCAAAGCCGGGTTATCATCTAGTATTTTTATAAATTATATCCTATGTGCTATTCTGATGTATATGCATTACTATTGCAAAGTTTAATCTCAATCCGTTCAGTAGTTTTTGCGTGAAAGAGGAGCAAACATCCATTTATACAAACTTTCGCGTTTATAATATCAGTAGGAAGCTCCAAGTGGCGCCATCTCTTATGCAGTAGCTGAAACTACAACAACGGAACTAAAGGGGTTCATGAAGATGTTCAAAGGTTGTATAATTTGTATTTTCCTGTATAATAATTATTAAAACTTTGTATTATTACGGGCTCACTCGATTCCCCGAATCGAGTGGTGGCGGCGCGAACATAGGTCCCTGGTCCCTGGTCGCCGCGAGAAAGAGACAACAAGAGACGCTTAGGTGCCGTGCAATGGCGCGGCCGTGTATTTATTTACTATTCTAATAATATTACTATAACATTGTGAATACAGTTCTAGTGTGATACGATAGTATCATTTCTATCCGTACGACCATCTTGACATGGAGGCAGCCTCCGGGTTTGCCTGTAACAGTATCTATACCCACGACTTCACAGGATAGTTTTAATTTTACGGGATAGTAGCCTATGACATTCTCTGATCTTTGAACAATAATATTTAATCCATATCTATGAAGTAAATCCTTTGCACAGTCGCTGCGTGAAAGAGTAACAAACACTTTTTTTTTGTGGATGGTTTATTGATACAAGTATCATCGTAAGGCTAAATAAGCAGCCTTCATATTTCCCGAGGGATTTTATTATAAATTCACGGAAATAAACCATACCATGTTTTAGTTTTGCCTCGGATATCAAAAGTGGTACAAGAATCCCAAAACTTGATCTTAGTTGTACACCGAAACCAGTCTGGTGACGCCCTCAGTATCAAAGGTATTGTACGTTGGTAACCTACAACTTTACTGTCAGGTAATTAATATCAAAGAAAACCGCGATTTAAGCGTTAAGTAAAGAATAAAGGTTCTACGACATGTCGTTTGTACGTCGCTAGTAACGCCTTTCAAATAACAAGAGCAATACACACGAACGTGACAAACACTCCCAATAACTTTTAGTTAGGATCTGTAGGATATCTGAAATTGGACGTAGGCCTCCCCAATTTTCCATTAGGGCCAATTTTAAACAGCTGGCTTGTGCCCAACAAGTAAGATCAGGTCAAAATGGTTCTGTATTTTAACTTCGGAGCTACAACGCTAGACATGATTGGAACTCTTTGGTATAGGCTGAATCAAACTTGACGGCGTCTGTGGACACCAGGCCAGTCATTGCACAGCAGCAATATACTCATGCCAGCGGCGCCAGGAGAGGGATCATGCGCAGCTGCACACACGCCATAAAGTTTGATTCGGCTTATAAAGATGTGTAAAAAATAGATGATAAGATGGAAATACATACCGTGGTTCTGTGTAGAGCTGCGCACCTCGGGCGCGGGAACCCTCACACAGCATGCCTCACATCGATGCAGAGACGTCATACAGGAACACAGCAGTACAGCAACCTTCACACAGGAACACAGCAGTACAGCATCCTTCATACAGGAACAACTAGTACAGCATCCTTCACACAGCACGAGCCCCAAAGCTAGAAACAATGATAACATGTAGTAGACGACGATAACTTTAGGTTTAGATCATACCTACTTAAATATCCTACTAATATTATAAACGAGAAAGTTTGTATTTGTATGGATGTTTGGTTTGTTCCTCTTTCACGCAAAAACTACTGAATTTATACTTACACATCAGAATAACACATAGGTTATAATTTATAAAGATATTGCGGGAAACGAAGTTCGCCGGGTCAGCTAAATAAGTTATAAAGTTTAGTGTACAGTAAATACTCCACTCGCACCTAGATCTTTGGAAGTTATGAATAGGATTCCACCATGAACTGGTAAACGCTGAGGACAGTAACAGACGTCTACCGTCATAGTGGAATGATTATCTGGCCAAGACAGCAGATTCCAACCAATCTTATTCAAACTTCATAGGGGAGGTGTATGTGTAACAGACATCCCGAGGCTGATAAATATCATGATAATGTTTAACTGTAATCTTATTCATTGCTTGTAGAACACCAGAATTCGCAGCGCTCATAGAATAGTTTGAAAAGGTGTTTTTATTTATAGAAATTTATTAGCAACAAAAATAAGAGGTACAGTACATAAACAACAACAAAACAAATCATAAAACACAAAAAAAAACAAGAGTATTACACCTAATATCGTTGTCACAAAACTGGTCCCAAGTCAGCGTAATGCTAGTTGCGCTTACGAGCAACCAGCGCTGGTATTCTGTTGGAACCAGCGAGTGACATTACGGCCGACATAATGCTGTGCTTTAAGTTGAGCAACGTTCGGCGCGGTCAGTCTGCGGACAGAGCTGTACAAGTGAGCTTTACCATGGCTCGGATGACACACTATAAGCCCGATTACAGAGGCGCCAGCGTAAATTTAATAGCAACGTAAAAAGCGCTCTCTCTATCGAATGCCTAAAGGGAAAAAGAGACAGAACTATGCTATTTAGCTAATATAATTACGATGGTGACTCTGTAATCGGGCTTTACGTTGTGGTTCCTGTTTGATTTGACCGTTCAGCAATGTCAGAGGCCTTCAGGTGGCTTACAATCTGACATCAGAGCAACCCGGCCTATATAAACTTACTTTTTAACCGACTTCCAAAAAGGAGGAGGTTCTATGTTCGTCTGTATGTATTTTATAAAGTATGTTCATCGATAATTTCGCTAATTGTGAACCGAATCAAAAAAATCTTTTTTTGTTCGAAAGGGTATACCCCCGAGGTGGTCCTATTTAAATTTTACAGAAATCGGCTGAGCCGTGTTTGAAAAATCAACATTAATGTAAACAATTCAAGTGAAATATTTGAATTTTATACACGATGGAAGGCGGTTTTAAAATTTTTTTCGCGGGTGGCATCTACACCTGAGCGCTACGGTGGCTCGGTTGACACGTTAAATTGTAGGTTCCGGTTATTTTGACTATTTACGCTTCATTTCTTCACGCTTCAGATCTGAACTGGCAAAACGCTGCCCGGCGTATTCCCATACTTGTACGTATAATAATGTGTTCATGCTGTTAATAAAAGAATGAATAAATTCCATTTCAAAAAGAAATTAAAGCAGTGGTTGTTAAAGCTTTCATATAACTGTACTGAAAACCTAATTTGTAGTTTGTACGGGGAGATTTGTTGAAACTTAGATACAATACATACTCACATTCCACACATACACACACATGTAACACTGCAAACCTTGACTCTTATGAGATCTCGCCTATTGCAGTGTTACACACACACACACACACACACACGCATACAGGCAACCAAAAATAAGTCATGTTTCAAATGCATTTTTGTTCATACACCCCCATAGGACTCATAGAATGATGCCCTTCATATAATGCAATTGTTTTTTTTTTCATTAACTACTTTTCTACTTAAATGTACAGATAAAAAAGTGAATCGCGGGGTGAATCGACGAAGCCTCTTTTTGAATGCCCCTTTTCGCCCCGCTCCAAACAATGCGGGGCGAAAGAGGGCCTTCAAAAAGAGTCTTCGTTGATTCGCCCCGCGGACCGAACAGCTTGCGGGGCGAAACCACGAAAGAGCCTTATAACATTGTAATTCTGTTCAAAAGTCAACTAAATTTATCGTTTTTAATTTTGTTTAACTTCCTATTTTGTTCTGTGTTCTTAATAGTATTTTTATTTTAATTTTGGTAACGACGCACTCGGACCCCAAGATAAAAGCCTAGAGCTTAGTTTGGGGTCCGCTGTTCAACGTGCTTTGGAAATAATAAATGTATAGTATAGGTACACTTCATTTTGTCAAAATTAGTAAAGAACCACTGTAATTTTACTTCTCATTTTGCTAATAAAGATATTTTATGTTTGTTATGTTTTTTATGTTTCATTTAGCCATGTCAGAAGGGCTTCGGGTGGCTTAAAAATCTTTGACACTGGGCTAGCCACCCGGCCTCTCATCTTACTTATTGATAAATAAATAAGTAAATAAGGTGAAATAAACCTATTGACGCAGTTCATGCCGCAAACTGCCGTCGCTGATCTTATTACTGTTTTTAGGGTTCCGTACCCAAAGGGTAAAAACAGAACCCTATTACTAAGACTCCGCTGTCCGCCCGTCTGTCCTGTTATAAGTACCTCGTTTTACTACGGAACCATATAACATCAAACCTAACATACCTAATTTGTATTTTTATTGAATGCTTTCTTTTTCATTCAATATAATAATTTTGCATCTTTATAGGTAGGTACAATAGGATAGTGTAATAAATGTAATACACAAAACTAGAAAGAAACTCAAGTAGGTAATGACTAAATAGTATGATATTAATTAAAATACTGAAGGCGGGCCAGCCCTAGCGCGTGGTTCGCTCTTTGAGGCCTCGTGACGTCGTAGGTATATATCTCAAGGACAGCGCCGAGTCACACTACTGTTACATATCATTACCGTGACTTAAGTAATAGAAAATAAGTGCTTTAGTTGTCGGCTAAATAGCAAAGGCACCGGTACCAGTATTATTATATATTTACCTATTCTTTGCCGGTACGAGGCGGCGGTTGGTGTAGGTAGGTACCTATCTGAGGCTGAAAAAGCCACGCTGAATTGAACCTTACCTCTCAGGAAATAGAAGCTAGGAAATTCCTAGGTACCTAAGTAGGTATACTTTGCTGTGATTCCAATTTCGTTTTGCTTGAAGACATCTTCTATACCTGGCTACTACCTAGGTACCTAGTCATAGATAGGCAGGTAGGTACAATGACCTAGATTAGACCGTCACGTCAGCAACAGGACGTGACAGGGCGTGTCGTGCCACTGCCTAGGTAAGGTAGGTAACCTAGGTTCCTACCTTGCCTAATCCTTTAGGCGACCGCATCGATAAGGAGTTCCGCTATGGTATGGTCCCGGTATGGCATCCTTGCAAAATAACTAGGTACCTACCAAAAACTGCCAAAAAGTCCAGCTATGGCACCTATCTTTTAGTTCTACGCCAAACAAGGTAGGTACCTACCTACAGGTAGCGGCACGTAAGTCTAGCGCTGAGGGTTGTGTGGAGGGGATGGCTGCGCATGGTGACTGGTAGATACCATTACCGTGGCCATACTAAGCCCACGCGCAGTCATGCCCTCCACACTTCTCTCAGCGCTACACTTATTTGCGGCAACCTGTAGGTACCTATGTCAGAGTAGCACTGCTGGATGACGACCCCGATTCGGTTATGGCTTCTTGACTTCTCGTATTGGTCAGATTTCATGAATATTTCTTTTTTTCGTGGAATTTATAATCTGTTTATTTTGAGGTTCTGCAAACGAGTCATTTAAAATCTATTCAATAGTGTAAGAGCAATATATTTCGACAGAGCTGTGTTTTGCTCTGAAAAAAAAACAGGCGCCAAGGTTACCATTAAAGTTCACATTTTTTATCTCGCTCGGCTTCGAACGGGTCTAATAATATCATATATTATTTTCGATTCACAAATTCAATAGTAATTTCTGTTATTTATAAAGTTTTATGGAGAAATTCTGTAAATTTTACTGACATTTGAACCTCTTAAATTTTGCTATTTCAAAGTTTTACTGCTTCGGAATATGACGAATCTTGTAATATTATTTATTTTTAACCCAAAAAGTGTCGTGTAGCAAACGTTTTAGGCAACGATATTACTAAATTGACGAAATAAATTGATAAATAAAAAATTAGCGTAATGTATGTTGCGTTAATGGTGAGCATTATTGGAACTATTTTCAAGTCATGCCCACCCGCGGCGCACCAGCTTCGTAAAGTTTTAGACAGTATTAGGTAGATGGCGCTGTAAGTAAGAAAATGATACTCCGTGAAACCATTTAGTCCGATGGCTGAATTTGAGAACTAACTACTATGGAAACTAAAAACTAAGGACTAAGCGATTGAGGCGCCAAGTCTCGGAGTCATGTGTAATTGTGGCTTATTCCACAAATCCCCTTAGATGATCCCCTGCGAAGGGGATAAGTGGAATTTTTGTCCATTTATCCCCTGCGTTTTTGCGTAAGCCGCAAAAACGTAGGTTTGCCCTTCCGCAATGCCGCAGGGGATTTTTGGACTAAAGGTCTACAAATCCCCTTAATCAATATTGACACACTATTGAAATAAAATACCAGAACTTTGTTAGGTAAATAATCGAATCTCCATTTTTTGGACATAATATAAGAGTAGTGAACAAAATAAATAAAAAAACATCTTCGATAATTTTGTATCAGTGTTGATATATGTAATATCGCATACAAATATTTTCAAATATAACATAATATTTGGAATAATTAAAATATCACAAAAAATCATATTTTCAGATGAACTATCAGATTGTTTTGTACAATAATAATGAAGATTTTAAACCTAGATGAGTTACATTGAAATTAATATAGGTATAAGTGGTAATAAAATACAATAGGTAAAACACAGAAAATATATTTTTACATAAATCCATAAAAATAACTTCTACAACCACAGATTATTATTATTGCTACTATAATGAAGAATATTTAAATCTTATATGACTTAACTTACTATGCTAGTGTTATTATAAAATAATCGTTTTCTAACAATAAAATAATTATTACAAATTGATTGATAATAAAGATTTAAACTTAATTAAGTTACGTTAAAACTAATAAAGGTACTAGTGGTATCATAATAAAACATTCCAATATAATAATAAAGCAAATCTTACATTAATTTACCTAAAAATAACTTTAAAATCACAGATTATTAGTACAATAATGATGATTAAAAGCTTCACGAGGTAACTCGCAAATACTATACTAGTGGTGTCCTTAAATAATATCTACCTTACTACAATAGCTAAATTATTGTAGAATGTTATATACCATATTAGCTAGATATTGATTATTATAATAACACTAGCATATTACTAAGTCATTTAACAATTAAATATTCTTCATTATAGTAACAAGTCTTTATTATAATCTGCGATTGTAGAAGTTATTTATAGAAGTATTCATGTAATAATATGATTTCTGTGTTTTACTTATTGTATTTTATTACCACTTATACCTTTATTCATTTCAACGTAACTCATCTTTTTTTTTTTTTTTTTTTTTTTTATTCTGAATAGGTTTGCGTTTGACCACATACTGCCTGTTGTTAAGCAGATATGCGGTCTAGGTTGTAGCACGCTTACATTGAAGATACCTATTTACTCGGGATTTGAAGACGCCCACATTGTACTTTAGCGGGAAGACAGACCCAGGCAAAGCGTTCCACATTCTGGCTGTTCGTATGAGGAATGAGGATTCGAAACGCTTGGTTCTAATGCGCGGAATGTCCACCATAAAAGGATGGCGCTTTGGTCGCGTCTGTCTAGCCGTACGATAGAAGAAAGGGGCAGGTGGGACCAGATTGTGCAACTCCTGGGCGCACTCTCCGAAGTGGAATCTAGGTTAAAAATCTTCATTCTTATTGTACAAACAATCTGTGATTCATGGGAAAATATAATTTCTTGTGAAATTTTAATTATTTCAAATATTACGTTATATTTGGAAATATGTGTATGAGACATTACATATATCAACACTGATACAAAATTATCGATGATGTTTTTTTTTTTATTTTGTTCTTGACTCGTTTATTATGTACAAAAAATCGATTATTTACGTTCTGGTATTTTATTTCAAAAGTGTGTAAATATTGATTAAGGGGATTTGTAGACCTTTAGTCCAAAAATCCCCTGCGGCATTGCGGAAGGGGATTTGTGGACAAAAAGTCCAAAAATCCCCTTACGCAAAACCGCAGGGGATAAATGGACAAAAATTCCACTTATCCCCTTCGCAGGGGATCATCTAAGGGGATTTGTGGAACAAGCCGTAATTGTGTATGTGTATAGGCGGAATGAAACATAATATTTGGTGGTTGTGAAGTTATAGCTGCAAGCTGCTGATAAGATAACCCAATACTGAGTGAAGCTCAGTGAGCAGTGAGTTGTAGCTAACTTCACAGCCGCCGAGAACTTTGGTTTGATACTTCACATACTTATAGCCCACCGACCTATATGTGCATGTTACTGTAATGTAGGATTTAAGATTATCACATAAGTGAGACAAAATGTTTCTTGTGATACAACAATAAAGATCTTTGAACCTAACATTTTTAATCTATAGCGATGCAAAAGAACATTCTCGGAATCTCTCTGCGAGATCGAATCAGGAATGTGAAGGTGCGTAGACGGACCAAAGTTACCGATATAGCCCAGGAGATTAGCAAGTTGATATGACAGTGGGCAGGACACAGCTCGGAGGACTGATGACCGGGGTCAAAAAGTGTTCGAGCGGAGACTACGTATCAGCAAGCGCAGCGTAAGACGTCCACTCACAAGGATTAGGACCACAGGATCGCAAAATGTACGCACGGCGGTGATATCTACATCAGAAGGCAAATCCGCGGGTCGTGATGGATTGAGCATACATGCAGCGCTCGCTTTGTTGTACAACTTATGCATAACTAGCAGCGCCCCGCGGTTTTACCCGCGTTGTGCCCGTTCCCGTGGGAATTTCGAGAATTTTTATACATGTAAACCTTCCTCTTGAATCACTCTATCCATTAAAAAAAACCGCATCAAAATCCGTTGCGTAGTTTTAAAGATTTAAGCATACAGACAAACAAACAAACAAACGAAAATAGCGACTTTATTTTATACTATGTAAGGATTAGATTTCAATCGTGTACAAAATTCGAATAGTTCACTCTAATCAATGTATGAAATTTTTACTTTTTTGTTGATTTTTCAAAAATGGCTCAGCCGATTTCGAAAAAAAAATAAAAGGGATCATCTCGGGAGTATACCCTTTCAACTAAAAATATTTTTTTCAAATCGATTCTAAAGTGGCTGAAATATCGATGAACATATACAAAAAAAATACATACAGACGAACAAAGAACCTCCTCCTTTTTAACCCCCGACGAAAAAGAGGGGTGTTATAAGTTTGACGTGTCTGTTTGTCTGTCTGTGTGTCTGTCTGTCTGTCTGTGGCATCATAGCGCCCGAACCACTGAACCGATTTCAGTTTAGTTTTTTTTGGATGAAAGGAGACTTAATCGAGAGTGTTCTTAGTTTTGTTTTATAAAAATCGATTGAGCCGTTTAAGAGTTATGGTGGGTTAAAGTGGGGATGGAAGAACCAAAATTCTACAAATGTACCCAAAATGGTTGTCAATTGAAAGTTTGTTGTCAAATATTTTTGTGTCGGGGGTTTTTTAATTAAGTATATTATTGGAAGTCAGTTAGCAAACTCCGGACCTGTCATAAAACAACACAACTGGGGATTTGTCAGATATCGCCAACTTTCGCCCAAGCTCTTTAGCAACGATCGTTGCAAAAATATAGCGTTTATATACTCAGCGCTCGTAGCGTAGTTTGACTCGGTGTTCGTCAGCGATCACCTAAGTTATGCTACGGTCGGCACGGTCAGTCTTCGGATGGGTGACCGCGGGTGGCATTTACAATTGAGAATTACCGTGGCTCGGATGAGACGTTAAATTGTAGGCGGTTGTATTAAACGTTTAGCCATGGAGGCCTTCAGGCTGCTTAAAAACTGACACCAGGGCTAGTCACTCAGCCTAACCATACAAACTAATTTAATGCAAAACTATTTGATAGCACTCTTAACTCGTAATAAAATAGATACTCTAAAGCTATGTAACTCAAATAATATGTACCTACTCTTAAGTTATATGACGACAAGCACGTTTTCGACCCGGGCTGCGACATTGTAGGTACTGTGTAAAGTGCTGTCAAATATTACTCATATTACTCAATTGGTAATTATTTTTGCAAAAATGGCACCAACGACTTCAACTGTGTACAGAATTCGAGTAGTTTGCACGAATAGATGTGACATCCATGTACATTATTGTTGATTTATCAAAAACGGCTCAGCCAATCTCGATACAATTTAAATGGAACCACCTCGGGATAATCGGGAGTACGTTCCCTTTCGAAATAAATTCGCTGTATGGGGTTGACTTCAGTTACAACCTGTACATACATGGCGTGATCGAGGCAACATATCGGCTGTCACAGACGGCGTGGGTTTTTGACCGACGAAACGGAGGAGGTACTCAATTCGACGCGTATATTTTTTTTCATGTGTAACCACGCAAACCTTTTTACGTAATAATCCGATTTTGATAATTCTTTTTTTTTACTGGAAAGAAAAAATATAAGTACTTCGAAATTGGTCCCATTTAAATTTTATCAAAATAGGCTGAGCCATTTTTGATAAATCAACAATAATGTGAAAAATTGTACGTCGATCCGTGCAAAATATTCGCGAATTCTGTACACAGTTGAAGTCGGTCGTGCTATTTTTTGAAAGAAATAATTATAATAACATAAGGTACGGGGACGATAGTGGGCCCAAGCACTTCGGTTTGAGGTCTTCGGAAACTGTTTAACATCTGAGAGCTATGCGATGTTTCACGGTTAGAAATACAATGTTAGGAAGAGTCCATGTTTGGTTTTCCAGTAAAGATTAAGGAGGGTGATCGACGTTCGAATATTGACCTTAATTTTCATTGGTGTGGACAGAGAAGTTTGTAGGGCGGGCACCGGCCGCCGCCGCCGTCCTCGCTACGCGTGTCTACTTATATGCTGAGAAAGATGAACGAGTTTTCCGATTTGGCAGCACGAGCATCACTGAGCTAACGTAACAACAACTACACGAACATTTCTACTCCTATATACTCTCACACGGAAGTTCAAAAGGTCTCAGCAGCTACACTTAGACACAGACATCCACAGACAGACTTAAACGGATGCTGCTTAATAATATGTAGTAATAGTTGGTAGTTGACCGAGCGAAAGCGAAGGTCTCTGTTTTAACACGGCGATTTTGCTTTCTTCCGTCTCGATGTTGGTTTTCCTCTACAGGTCGCATTTTTCAACAAATCTCGACGAAATTTGGTACACAGGTTCTATTCATTTATGGATTTTTTGTCGTTGGCGATTTTATAAGGGGGAAGGATATTTTCTTTAAAAAAGGTGAAAAATTTGCTATCGCGCTATTTATCAGCTGATTTCGATATTATTAGGAGATTGTTTAGCTTTAGTATCTAAACCCTAACAATATTTGTGAGTATGAACCAAATCGGTCAAGAGCGAGTCGAGAGGGTCATGAAGATTCAGTTTAAGAGATGTGTCGCGAGGTGTACTGTTCAGAGAACTACTAGTATGTATATTTGACTATTTTATGAACGTGTATTAGGATAAGTATCGATGATACAAAGTATCTGTCTATGTTTATGATCTTAAAATATTTTTGCCGACTTTCGAAAAGGAGGATGTTCTATGTTCGTCTGTAGTATGTTTTTTTTTTGTGTACGTTCGTCGATATTTTCACCAATTGTGAACTCATTCAAAAAAACATTTTTGTAGTTCAAAAGTATACTCCCGAGGAGCCATCCATTTAAATTTTATCGAAATCTGCTCAGCCATTTTTGAAAAAACAACAATAATGTAAAAGCTGTACAAAAGCTCGTTACACCGGGCGAGCATTCCTGTTCCATTTTTATTACAACCATTTTTATGAAATTAGTAGTTACCTACTCAACATCAAAAGATAAATGTTGTTTAAGTACTTAAAACAAAGAAACCGTGTCATTAAGCAACATGACAAAAATTCAAGTATTAGAGAACAAAATATTTTTATCTACACGCGCGTTATTCGTGTTGGATGTTTCAGTTTTTGCTGCTTTTGATAATTCTCTTTCACCGGATACACTACAGTGTTCACTAGGTAACCACAGTTTTCCTGTTAGTTAAAATACTAAAAATAAAATTACTCATTTGTTACATCCGAGTCGTATACCTAAATATTATTTGAACCTAATTAACATCTACATATATGTATATATGTCGTAGAAAAATTTCATAATCCGTTTTATTGCAAAATTCCTTGGAATTTTGCAAAAACACGGATAGTTCGACATTGGCTATGATAATTCTCAATCTTACTGAAAAAAAGTTAGAATTTTTACATAAATACGAGTTGCTTTAGTAAGATTTGATAACCAAATCTAACCTTTACTCTGATTGGCTTGATTTTGGTTTACTCGCCAATAAGAGTGTTTACTGTATATGATAGGTCCATATTGTACCTTGTTGTTTCTTTTTAGGGTTCCGTACCCAAAGGGTAAAAACGGGACCCTATTACTAAGATTCCGTCTGTCCGTCAGTCTGACTGTCTGTCTCCAAACTGTATCTCATGAACCGTTATAGCTAGAAAGCTGAAATTTTCACAGATGATGTATTTCTGTTGCCGCTTTAACAAAAAATACTAAAAACAGAATAAAATTAATGCCTGTGTAATGTGTATACCGATCGCATAGCCGGGACCAGGAGATGACTAGACTCAGTGAGTACCGCAGTGAGGCGGCGGATGCTGCTCAGCTCAGCTACCCTTCGGACCAATTAGTGATCCTGGGGGACTTTGATGGCCACCACCCACAAGGAGTGGCTTCACCCATACCTGGACACAAACCATGCTGGGCTTGAAACGCGCAAGCTATATAGCCTTAACGCTAGATCTTACACAGCTGGTGGTTCAAGGCGCCACACGGCTACGTAAAAATACTCGTTGAATAAGTAAGTGTAAGGTTCCGTACTAAAACGCGGAACCCTAAAATTATTCTACACGTTCCTATGATTTATTCCGCAAAACAAAAAATGATTAAATTATAGCAATTTCATATCGACGTGACGTCAATAGCCCTGACTTCCGAACTTTGACGCTGACCTTTGAAACTTATCTTTATCATTGCCTTTTTAATTAGGTAGCTTAACATTGCTTTGTCACGCACTTTAATTTGTTGAAACACGTACTTATTGTTTTGATAAATAAATAATCTAACTTACATAAAGGGTCTATTTAACAGTAATAAGCTTTTGCCTGCGGCTTCGCCGGCGTCATATTTAAATTTTTGTGATATTCCATAGAAACCTTTTGTTTTTCCGAGATAAAAAGTAATTAATGAAAGTCACTCTCCGAAGTTTGAACTACAGCTATGCCAAAAATCGGCCAAGCGTGAGTTGGACTCGCGCACGATGGGATCCGTACCGTATGGGAGCCCCCTTATATAATTTATTTTAAATTAATTATTTACTTTTGAAGTGAATATACAACTAAATATTCTCTGAATATTTAAATAATAATTGTTTTTTTTGTACGGGAGACCCACTCAAATATTATTTTATCTTAATTTAATTATTTATTTTTAAAGTAATTATTAAAATTAAATATTCTGTAATTACGTGTTACTGTCATTAATATCGAACGAAAACCGGTGAAAAATTCAGGTTTGTTGTATGAGAGCCCCCCTTAAATATTTATTTAATTATGTTTTTAGTATTATTTGTTATAGCGGCAACAAAAATACATCATCTGTGAAAATTTCAACTTTCTAGCCATCACAGTGCATGAGATACAGCCTGGTGACAGACAGACAGACTGACGAGTCTTAGTAATAGAGTCCCGTATTTACCCTTTGGATACGGAACCCTAATAATCAGCTAAGTGCGAGTCGGACTCGTGCACGAAGGGTTCCGTACCGTGTGGCGGCCTCCCTTAATATATTTTATTTTAGTTATTTATTCTTAAAGTAAATGTATAACCAAACATTTTCTGTGAAAATTTCAAGCATCTTATTTGTTGTTATAGCGGCAACAGAAATACGTTATTTGTGAAAATTTCAATGTTCTTGCTGTCACCGTTCATGCTCCCGCACTCCGCCCCGCTGCGGCCCGACATATTGTGCGCGAACCTTAAAAATACTTTTTTGTATACACAGTTACACTATTTCGTAAAAAATCTAGGCGTTGTATACTATGAGCAAGGTGAGAGCATTCACCAAGATTTTTTTTATGAATATTTTGTGAAAATTTCAGGCATCTACCTGTCACAGTTATTAATAGCGAGCGAAATACGGCTTTAAATTCTGTTATGTTGTATGGGAGCCCATATAAAATAAATTTAAATTAAATTATTTTAAATCAAAGATCTTTGTATGAACACGGCAATTTTGCTTTCGTCTGTCCAGATGTTTTCGTCTGTTGGTCGCATTATTCAACTAATTTCGACGAAACTTGGTACACAGGTTTTGTGTACCTAAGTATTAGATTTTTTTTGTCGTCGGCAATGTTTGATTGGGTTGATTGGATATTTCCCGTAAAATGGAGAAAATTGCTTTCGCACTATTTAACAGCCGATTTTGATAATAATTGTCAAGATTGTTTACTATCTGAATTCTGACAAGATATTATGCGACTATGAACCAAATCGGTCAAGACCGAGGCTACGAAGTATATAGGCATAATTATAGGAATAATATAGGTAAGCATATAGGAATAATATGGGCTAACGAAGATTTAATTAAGGAGATTTGTCGCGAAATCTACTGCTCAGAGAACTACTAGTTATAATCCTACTTCCTACTAATATTATAAGGGCGAAAGTTTGTGAGTATGCATAGATGTTTGTTACTCTTTCACGCTAAAACGGCTGAACCGATTTGGATAAAATTCGGTACAAAGGTAGCTTATTAGACCTTGGATTAACACGTAGGCTACTTATTATCTCGGGCTAACGCGGGTAACACCGCGGGGTGCAGCTAGTTTAATAATATCTGAAGAAACAACTGAAGTTGCATAAGTACTGGACAGTTTGCTTGACTCTTGTTTAGAAAATATATATTTGAATCTTGACGCATGGTTCGGATTTAGGACCGGACTATCAAATGAGTACCATCCATACGGTACAGGTCCCTTTGTGCGTGAGTCCGACTCGCACTTGGCGGATTATTTCAAGTTTGGCGACCTTTATCTCAGAAATAATATCTACGTCAAACAAAAAAAGGTTTATTGTAAACTTACATTCATTTTAAGCTCACCCCCACTTTCCATCCGTATGAAAGCTATCCCTTAATTACACAGTACTGAATTTTTTGAGGAAGTACCTATTTGAAATTGAGATCCATACTAAAACTATCATTCATAATGTACAAGTAGGTAATTGGTTCATTGAATACCTAAATGTGGGAGATATGAGGCTTTTGTGACATAGGAACGGACAGACGGATGGATACAACGAAATTATACGCGTTCCTTGTTTTATTACGGAACCCTAAGAATCTAACACGAGGTTTGTTCATGTACTAAGATAAGAATATTATGGCCTCGACCTCGCCGCTATTCCGGGAGATATCAGTCTGACCTGTGTGGGTGTCAAAACATGCACATCATAAGTTTAGATACGTTTTGATTATATAACTTAACTAGTAGTTTTCCAAACAGTAGACCTCGCTGGTATTAAATAGGTACATGTATAGCATATTCGATAGTTTAGTTTTTATCATCATCATAATCATCCTCACCATCTACGGAAGCTTATCATACGCGTGTCTCGACACGCACTTGACAACTTATTGTCACATGTACCATTTCTGAGATATAGGTCGCCAAAGTTGAAATAAAATAATCGGCCAAGTGCGAGTCGGACTCGCACACGAAGGGTTCCGTACAGTATGGAAGCCTCCCTTAATATATATATTTTTTTCTTTTTTGAAGGAAATGTAATAGTTAACATTCTGTGAATATTTCAAGTATCTTCCAGTTGTTGTTATTGAAATAGAGTAAAAAAATAACGTATCTTGTCTTAGTTATTTATATTTGCAGTGAATATTAAATTCAATATTATATGAATATTTCAAGTATCTACCTGTAACTACCAAATATATATCGAGCAAAAAACAACTAAAAATTTAGATTTGTTGTAAGGGAGCGCCCCTAAAAATAGTTATTTTTTTCTGTTATTAGTATATGTTGTTATAGCGCCAACAGAAATACATCATCTGTGAAAATTTCAGCTGTCTTTCATGAGATACAGCCCGGTGACAGACAGACAGACGGACAGCGGAGTTTTAGTATTAGGATCCCGTTTTAACCCTTTGGGTACGGAACCCTAAAAAGAGTGTCCCCCCCCCTTGTTTCTAAAGTATAAAAGATGGAATCTTCTTAAGGTGGGCATACACGATGCGATGATTTGATCAAATTTTCGCTTCATGCCAACTGGGAGCTCATTCAGTTAAAGTAAAGGCAGGAATTGGTGGTTCACGATTTGAACCACTTCCTGAAAGTTAATTAACTCTTGTAATTTCAATTTTATGCGAGAAATGGTCAGAACTAAAGTTGCTTATAATTTGATTTCCTACATTTTTGTTTCCTATTAACTTTTTCTATGATTGATATTTTTCAAATAGAACGAAAAAGGTATCTAGATGTGCAATTTTCTAGCTTCTATAACTATAACGCCCCGTCGTTTTTGCGTAGGCGGCAAACAGGGTTATCGGGAGAAAAATACGGCAACAGTCACTGAAATGAGATAAGTATTTTTCATGACAACCACATTATCCCTCTGGTTGTAATTGTAATAGCTCTATGATCAGATATAGGTAAGGTACGCCAACCTATGATGGTCCGGCTACATCTACGCCCAACGGCGAAGTTATCGTCACTGGGGCCTCACTCAACTAATTCAAACGGTAGTAATTGGTTGTTCACGATTTGAACTACTACCTGAAGCTGGGCACACACGATGCGATGATCGCATCAATTCATCAGATCAGTCCAGCGAGGTCCTAATATAGTTGCATTGTCGGTAGGTAGATACTCGTATTGAGGAATCAAAATGACACACCTATTTTATTCGAATAATATTGATTTAACAAAAAAATTATAGGTATCAAAAATCAAATTTCAAACAACTTTGATTTTGATGATTTCTCATGAAAAATTGAAATAACACAAGTTATTGAAGAAATGAAATGATACAACCAAGTATTTAAAAAAATATCGATCCTACAAAAAGTTGATGGGAATCAAAGATGTAGAAAATCAAATTTTAAACAACTTTTGTACCCATAACATCTATCGTAAAATTGAAATAACACAAGTTATTGAAGAAACGAAATGGTACCACCAACTATTAAAAAAAATATCGATCCTACAAAAAGTTGATAGGAATCAAAGTTGTAGAAAATCTAATTTCAAACAACTTTTGTTCCCTTAATTTCTGTTGTAAAATTGAAATAACACAAGTTATTGAAGAAATGAAATGGTACTACCAACTATTTAAAAAAATATCGATCCTACAAAAAGTTGATAGGCATCAAAGTTGTAGAAAATCTAATTTCAAACAACTTTTGTTCCAATAACTTTTGCTGTAAAATTGAAATAACACAAGTTATTGTAGAAATGAAATGGTACCACCAACTATTTAAAAAAAATATCGATCCCACAAAAAGTTGATGGGAATCAAAGTTATAGAAAATCTAATTTTAAACAACTTTTGTTCCCATAACTTCTGCTGTAAAATTGAAATAACACAAGTTATTGAAGAAACAAAATGGTACAACTTTCTAATTCAAAAATTATCTATCCTACAAAAATATGATGAGAGTCAAAGTTGTAGAAAATCCAATTTTAAACATTTTTTGTTCCGACAACTTCTGATGACAATTTATGTAACACAAGTTATTGAAGAAACAAAATGGTACAACTATATATTTAAAAAAATATCGATCCTACAAAAAGTTGTTTTAATCAAAATTGTAGAAAATCAAATCTCTTGATTTCCTACAACTTTGATTCCCATCAACTTTTTGCATGATCTATATTTTTCGAATAAGACGGTGGTGTCATTTTGTTTCTTCAATAACTACCTACCAGCAATGTTTAAGTACATGATGATACTACATGGCCCCTACTGCACTGATCTGACGAACAGATGCGATCATAGTTTCGTGTGAGCCCAGCTTCAGGTAGTGGTTCAAATCGTGAACCACCAATTCCTATCTTTTCATTAACTGAATGAGTTCCCAGTTGGCATGAAGCGAAAATTTGATCAAATCATCGCATCGTGTATGGCCACCTTTACATTCTGGGTTTATAGACCATACTAAAAACTATCATTTAAAATTATTTTGTACTCTGTTGAATTATAACTCCGAGTTACAAAGAAAAATTTATAAACTTGTACACAGCTCAGAGGTCATTGACCTTTTCATACTCAATTATTCAAAGGTTATTGTCATCATCATGATCATCGTCACCATCTGCTGAAATCCATCATACGCGTGTCTCGACACGCACTTGACAACTTATTTTTAACTAATTTGTTATGTTTCACTTGGGTTAGAAAAACAACGGCCTATGCTCAGCAGTCGGCGATTACGGGCTTCAAAATGATGATGAGTTGTGTAACGAGCTGGAGTTCACTCCGGCTCCGGGGCGCGCGCGAGATAAGATAAGCTCCAGCGTCAGCTATTGTGGTAATTAAACTGATGGCTAAGGTCAACGCGAATATTCTTTTCATAAAAACATTGATTATTTAGAAGTTTGATAGTTTTACCGACTTCCAAAAAGGAGGAGGTACTATGTTCGTTTGTACGTATTTCTTTTTTTTTCTGCATGTACATCGATGCTTTCGCCAATTGTGAACCGATTCAAATTTTTTTTTATTTCGAAAGAGTATCTCGTACTCCCGAGGTAGTTCCAATTTAATTTTATCGAAATCGGTTGAGCCGTTTTTGATAAATCAACAATAATGTACATTAATGTCACATCGATTTGTGTAAACTATTCGAATTCTGTACACGGTGGGTCGGTGGTGCCACTTTTGCGACTCTAAACGTAAGACATATTCTAGAACATCATTATACCCGTATGTCTGTCACAATTATTAACGATTACATAAAATATGGTTCTAACCGAAATATGCCTCGCGCTCAGCATCCCTACGTCCAAACTCCGCTGTGAACTGGGACTTGCGAGCAGATCAGTGACTGGACACAGCAGCGACCAAGCCTTGATTGCCTCTGTCGCGTAGGGTATACGGATTGGGACGTTCGTTTGCGGCAGAATGCGAGAGACAAGACCCGCGACCCCATGAGAGGAAGCAAGGAAGGCCATGGGACCAGTCTCCCGCAAACGGCGTACGCCCAAACCCCCGAACCGAACCGGCAAGCTAGCTTGACGCTTAATTAAATTAAAATAAAATAGATATTTACAGGGGGCTCCCATACAAGAAACATAATTTTTAGCTCGATATTAGTAACGGCAACAGGAAGATGCGTGAAATATTCACAGAATATTAAGTTGTGTAATGTCTTCAAAAATAAATAATTATAATAAAATGTTTTTTTTTAAATTTAATTTATTCATCAAAGGTTACAGCAACATTACAGTTAACACCAAGTTGATGCGGCTCTTACCAAACATGTGAAATATGAGACACAAATATAAAAAAGGACAATCATTACCTAATAATCAAAATAAGAAACAAAACATGAACTAAAATAATTGACATTATGGTTTTTCGCATGTGTTCAGCGCCACTTCTGTGAAATTTGCCAGACTACATCCAAAAATATCAATCTCTTTAGCGATTCTATTCAATGTTAGGGCGCGCGACGTGGGGGCGTACTTGACGAGGTTCATCTTATAGCTAGGCACTCTAAACGTGGGGAACTCGCGCCTCCTGGAGGTGGCCTCGTCCGGCACACCCAGCGCTCGTTTCCAATCGGCTGTGAACGAACGCATTATATAAAATTCTCATTACCCATCTTATTATATATTAATGGGAGCTTCCATACGGTACGGAACCCTTCGTGCGCGAGTCCGACTCGCACTTGACCGATAGTTCAATCACTTTTAACCGTCTTTTTCGGGAGGAATCTTGCAACGCAATTTTGAAGCAGATACGAGTAGCATCAACCCATTGAGCTGAAAGAAGGATGTCGACAGCTCATACATACGAATACCTTCTTCCTTCCTTTCAGCCATAGGACGTCCACTGCTGAACATAGGCCTCCCCCAAAGATCTCCAATAAGACCGGGTGGTAGCGGCTTGCATCCAGCGCGAACCTGCGGTCTTAATGAGGTCGTCCGTCCACCTTGTGGGTGGACGTCCTACGCTGCGCTTGCCGGTACGTGGTCTCCACTCGAGGACTTTTCGACCCCATCGGTCATCAGTCCTCCGCGCTATGTGCCCTGCCCATTGCCACTTCAACCTGCCAATCCGCTGGGCTATGTCGGTAACCTTGGTTCTTCTACGGATCTCCTCATTTCTGATTCGATCGCGTAGAGAAAATCCGAGCATAGCCCTCTCCATGGCTCGTTGGGCTACTTGAAGCTTACTAATAAGGCCCATAGTGAGAGACCACGTTTCTGTGCCGTAAGTCATCACTGGCAACACACACTGGTCGAAAACTTTCGACTTGAGGCACTGAGGTATATCGGACGAGAAGACGTTACGCAATTTTCCGAACGCTGCCCAGCCGAGTTGGATTCGGCGATTGGCCTCTTTCTTGAAGTCGGACCTACCTAACTGGACTACTTGTCCTAGGTAGACGTACGAGTCAACAACTTCAAGAACCGAGTTCCCAACTGAAATGGGGGTGGGTACAACATGGGAATTACACATGACCTTTGTCTTGTCCATGTTCATTTTAAGACCCACCTGTTGAGATACTCGATTGAGGCCTTCGAGCATCGTACTGAGTTCCTCCATCGACTTTGCCATGACTACGATATCGTCGGCAAACCGAAGGTGAGTGAGGTATTCGCCATTGATGTTGATGCCGAATCCTTTCCATTCCAGGAGCTTAAAGGCGTTCTCCAGAGTAGCAGTAAACAGTTTCGGAGATATAACATCTCCCTGTCTTACGCCTCTCTTCAAAGGGATCGCCTTGGAGCTCTCTTCCTGCACTCAGACCGACACAGTGGCGTTATTATACAAACACTTCAACACTTCGATATACCGATAGTCAATACGGCATCGTTGAAGAGACTCAAGCACAGCCCATGTCTCGACCGAATCAAAGGCTTTCTCATAGTCCACAAACGCTAAGCAAAGTGGCTGGTTATACTCCTCAGTCTTCTGTATAACCTGCCGCAGCGTATGTTTGTGGTCCATGGTACTAAAGCCTTTTCGGAATCCGGCTTGTTCGGAAGGCTGGAAGTCATCAAGCCTGCGTTCGAGACGATTCGTAATGACTCTTGAAAACAACTTATAAACATGGTTCAGAAGCGAGATGGGTCTGTAATTCTTCAATAAGGTGTTGTCACCTTTTTTAAAGAATAGCACCACCACGCTTCTATTCCATGCTTCTGGCGTTATGCCCTCGAGGACGACGGTGTTGAAAAGCTTCTGAAGGACTTTAAGTACCGGTTTACCACCCGCTTTCAGAAGCTCTGAAGTGATTCCGTCGTCACCCGGCGCCTTGTTGTTCTTAAGTTGGTTCAGGGCCATTCTAATCTCGTACAGGCTGATGTCCGGGATGTCTTCGGTGAAGTGTCGGGTCAGCTTGGCTCTTGGGTCTTTAGCCGCGCTGTTTACAGGCTTTGCTACCGAGGCGTATAGCTGTCCGTAGAACTTTTCGATCTCCTCTAATACCTCTGCCTTGGTCGACGCTGTACTGCCATCTTCTCTCTTCAGCTTTGTCAGCTGGCTTTGCCCAATAGACAAATGCCTAAAATACGAATACCTGTTGTGTACGAATACACTCAGTTTCTCCCAAGCTCATTTATAAAAATGTTATCTTCACCAGAGTAATTTATGACGCTTCTAAAACTGTTCTGATGTGTACAAGTTTGTTTAAAATGAAGTTAAAATAAGAAAAACCGAAAACAATTTTCAAGCTGTATGTACCTACTTTGATTTATAGAATTATAGACCATAGCAGTGCTACCAACTCCTTTTGGCAAAAATTCGCTATCAGCACGTCAAAAACGCGCCAGAAGCGCTAAATGGTAACTACGACGACTGGTACTACGAAAAAATGAATGGTAATGAATTTCGGTATTCATCCACTTCATTAGCAATAGTATAAGAACCACAACTTGCTGCTATTCGAACTTCGGCCGCAGCCTGCGGATGCAGGTCGCGATTGCAGGTAACACACATCTGAAATGCAGCCACTGCCTGCTTCCGCAGTCGAGAGTGATTCCGAGGTTGGCTACACGTGCTTCGACAGGCAGCACGTCAGACTTGTCTAAACAGGTGAACAACACTCGCAGCTGAGGCTCGGTAGCACGTGCTGCCGGAGCCGCAATCGGAATCTTTTTTGCAGAAATTCAAACTACTACATAGATAACCAGAGCCCTTACCCGTAGTCCAGGCTTTGCGAAGTTTACTCAAAGTTCGCGAAGTTCGCGTGTGGCTCCATAGATTTTGGTTAGTTTTCTCGTTTCTGCTAGGGGCGCTGTACAAAAATGTATATGGCCATACCGAAACAGCTGTAGTTTCAATTTACGTGTAAACCTGGATTAACCCCTCAGTTGTGCAGCCACAGCCGGCTTCGTGCAGCTGCTGCAAGTGCTGTTTGTAACTGTAGCCTGCTGCCGAGATTCGAATAGCACCTTTAAGGATTATTACGAGTAATATCAAAATAATCAGGAATATCTCGGATAATTTCAACTGCAGCTTTTTGTTAGTAGTAAAGTGAGTGAAACCGAAAAATATAAGTATTCTTTCTTTTTGATAATCTTTTAGTATACAAAAATGTATGTTTCTATAAAATATGTAAAAAGACACCTCAGTTCGTAAAATTACTAGTTGAAACACTTAAAACGAGTTAAGGAAGGAGCATGTACCATTCTTGGACCGGTCTTGTGGGACATCGGATACGACTGGGTGCTGAGAGGAGCTCTCAATCCGGGCGCCAGTGTGACCTGCTATGCAGATGACACACTTGTGACTGCCCGGGGCGCGATCTACGAAGAGGCTGCCAGTCTTGCGACGGCAACGGTGGAAGTGGTGGTGGAAAGGATAGTGAAGCTGGGACTCCGAGTGGCGCTGACCAAGTCGGAGGCCCTGGTGTTCCATGGCCCTCGACAGGCGCCTCCAAGGGGTGCCCGAATCACTATAGGGAGTGAATCGATTGAGGTGAAGCCTACGATGAAGTATCTAGGACTTCACCTAGATGGAATGTGGAACTTTCGGGAGCATTTCGCTTAGTTAGTTCCTCGGTTAATGGGTGCGGTTGGGGCGCTTAAACGTCTTCTCCCTAATCTTGGGGGACCAAAAGCCGCTAGCCGTCACCTTTATCTTGGAGTGGTGCGGTCGATGGCCTTGTACGGGGCGCCTATATGGGCGGAAGCCCTAAATCGCGAAACGGTTGCTTTGCTAAGGCGACCACAACGCGCAATGGCCATCGGGGTAGTCAGAGGTTACCGCACTATTTCGTGTGACGCGGCATGCCTCTTGGCTGGATCACCTCCATGGGATTTAGAGGCGGAAATACATGCGAACATGTATTCATGGCGCACGGAGCTCCGCCAACGCGGGCAGAATCCGGCACCCAGGGAGGTAGAGATGTGGAAGGCCCAAGCTCGTCGCTATATGCTCGAGGAATGGAAGGAGGAGCTGGCCCAGCCTCGAGCTGGCAGCTGGACCGTGGAGGCTATACAACCCGTTCTCGGGAACTGGCTGTATAGGGCGCACGGGTCGCTTACCTAATTCCGCTTGACGATGCTATTGCAGATATCTATTTTTATATTCTAATTCTGACATGATTTTTTAAATAATTATTAGTAATTTCTGGCATATTGCATACTGTTGCAGATAACGTAACTGTTTTTAGTATGTTATATAACGATAACATAACGTATTTTAAATGCTACATGTTTCTTAGCGGTACCTGTTGACATTCAAATTGTCACTTCAAATGACACTGACATTTATTTTTTTCTTGTATAGTATTTATTTGGTATTTAATTTGTTCTATTTTTAATTTGTTGCATTTTGATAATTTTTAGGTTGTTTTGAAATAAAATTTAATTTTTAAGAAATAATTTTATAAACATAATATAATTAAAAGCATTGTTATCGGACGTTTTCAAGAACATGTAATGTGTCTACGAAATAAAGAGAATTTGACTTTGACTTTGACTTTCCGGCTTGTGCAGGTGCTTTCCGGGCATGGTTGCTTCGGAAAGTACTTGTGCCGCATTGCCGGAAGGGAACCGACAACCGAGTGTCACCACTGCGGCTGCGACGAGGATACGGCGCAGCACACTTTGGAGGAGTGTCCAGCATGGGCAAGTGAGCGCCGAAGCCTCGTCGCAAGTGTAGGAACTGATCTCTCACTTCCAGCACTGATTCAGTCAATGCTTGGTTGTGAGAGATCGTGGGAGGCGGCCGTTTCTTTTTGCGAACAAGTTATGTTGCAAAAGGAAAGGAATCTAATTTAAGTATGAAACGAATGAGAAAAGATAAAAAAATACAAGAAGGTGGGGGAGTACTCGTTGCTGTAAATAAAAAAATTGGTGTTAGACGTATGGTTCAATGGGAAAGCGACTGCGAAGATTTGTCTCTAACTTTAGACGTGAAAACATCGATAGATCATAACCAATTTGTATTATGTGCAACTTATATTCCTACACCAGTCGAAAAAGCATACTTAAAACATTTTCTTGATAATTGCAACAGGGTTTCAGAGCATCATAATCATAAAACATTTATCACAGGGGACTTTAATTTGAGTTGTCTTGATTGGGCATTAATAAATGATCCACAAAACTGGTGTTCAATTGCGACAATAGCTCGACCTCTTGTTGATTTTTGTAACTTAAATAATTTTAATCAATTAAATAGAATCGCTAATTGTTTCGATAGAGTACTAGACTTGGTACTGTTAGCCGCATAATCGACTCTCCGAGTCGATTGGTATCGGCACATCCCTAACGCGCGCCAAGAAAGGGCACAACACTAGCGACGCTACAGACTTAGACAGGAACTTGACAGGAACGAGCAATGGCGCGCATTAGTATCTTTTGTAATATTGATAACGAATGGATTAAAAGTGTAATTGGTGCTATACCAGACTTTATAATACGCCCACGATCGACCACTAACAAAATAAGGGAAATCAGACGCATCCTTTTATTAGTTCAGAAGTGAAATGAACCAATGATTTAATAAGCGCCGGCCGGCTTTCGGCGCTTGCGTTTTCTTTCTGTTTTAGGTGAATATACGGTTGTTTATTACGAAATCATCTATTACTGTTGGTAGCAGCTGTAAAAAGCATTGAAAACAGTAAACATTTACTTCACGTAACACGCAAGATGTGAAGCTGTGTTGTAATTGCGTCGTAGAATAGACCGGCACAAAATGTTCAAAACGTATGGGTAAAAATGCCTTGAAATCGTGAAGAAAGTACGTGAAAACTGTTATCTCGTCTTATGTTGCCGTGTGCTAGCTGTGAAACCCGTAATACTGTGAAAAACGGTGAAATATGTGTGGAAAAACGTAAGCTACGACTAACTGCGTCATTGTTGCTTGTAAGTACTGAAATATGACGCAATATCATCGAATACAGGTAAATTTCTGAATTACTTACGTAGTATGACCCCCAAACCAGGTATTAGTGATACCAAAGTGCATTTGTCTGGGCATAAAAGATAATAACCTATTCTTGCAACATTTGCATTGCATCCTGTTGAAAATGCTCAGAGTTCTAATTGGCCAAGTACCTAGTGCTAGCATGTACGCATACACAGGAGTTGGCAACTAAACCATCATGAAACAATGATGCGTACATGTAAGTATTCATTCAGTACTTAACAGTGAGATATCTGTATCTAAACTATAGATTGTTGACATATTCTGGGGTCATTGACCTACACAGTTCATTATCAAAGGTCAACGGTGCATTTACAAGCTTGCAGAATGATCATAAAGGATCATAAACTAAGCTATGTGTTGCAGTGGAGTTACATTATGGTATTATTTGCCAGTTCTACTAACCTACAACATGGTATTGTAAGTAAAAGTGTTTTATTACCTACAAATAATTGACTGGAGTCCTGGCAAACACAGCCAGTGGTGGCATGGACAAGCTGTATTCTTTCCAATGCAAGAAACTACTACTAGAAACTACTGTCAGGTGGAGCGGCCTGCTGAAGGTATATTATTGGTGGTATTTTATATGTATTACAATATGAGTTTCATGAGTTTCTAAAAAGCTGCGGTAATGATTTTAATTTGTGTTGTTCATTCTATACAACTAATTGTTAACAAACAGTCACTGAGAGGCGTCCCCAGCTGTGATTGTTTACTGCAAAGCTGACATGTTTGTATGGGGCCAATCGCACAAATTGCTTTGTAAAATACTGTTACAACATAACACATATTCTACAAAAGTATTGCAGTGATCCGGGTCAAGTGTGAATACTGTATAGTATCACACAGCTGAATATCATAGAGTACAAATCCAAAGCACTTTGAAAAACGAACAGTCACTCCGGTACACATAGTGTAATTTCCAAACTGGATCGTACCGATGGGTCAGTGAACGCTTCATACTGTCAGCGATCATTTTGGTAAGTCACTCTACTCTGTAGTGCTGAGTTAGTACTAATGATTATACTGTGATCTCTAATACAATTTCATATCAAGGTTGGTCCGGATGATACATTAGTACATAATGCAATTACATCTCAACATTGGTCCGGACAAAACATTTTACTACCCGAGGTGAGAATTTATGTTTGGTTACTGTGTATTACACACACTACCATGTGCATGACTGTAATAACAATAGTTCAGCCTGCTCTGATGTGATTGGATGGTATGGTCACCCATCCATAAAAGTTCAGCTCCGAACGTTGACTGTGAAACACAAAAGTTTCAGACATGGCTTATACTTTTCTGCACATAAGTATATCGTTTTCATGTATTGTCAATATTATAGTGTCACACAACTACAATGTTAGTGAAGGAATTCTATGGTCACCCATCCATAAAAGTTCAGCTCCGAACGTTGACTGTGAAACACAAAAGTTTCAGACATGGCTTATACTTTTCTGCACATAGGTACCTATATCGTCTACATGTATTGCTAATGGGCTGACTGGTGAGTCCTAGTGTCAGAATTTTGGATGTTGACATGCATCACCATATAACTGTTTGGAATGTTCTACGACTAGTCTGACTAAAGACTAAGGGTGAAATCACCATGGCAGTGAAATTGATAGTGCAAATCATATGTTATATTCAGTGAATTGCTATGATATTTTTCCAAGGCGTCTTGAAATTTTGATGATTGTTTCCTATATGAACGGAAACAGTGTATGAATGTTTTAGTACAGTATTATAATATATTGTTTATTGTTTTTCATGTCCAATGGATCGGAATACGGAAATGTGTGATGAGAGCGACACAAATGAAATGCACTCCTACCAAAGCGAATGGACCTTGCTGGCTGGACTCCAGTGGATGCGAGACCTGCAATGGCATATATTTCTCTGACAATTGAGAATGAACGAACCTCCTATGAGTACCGATTCAGCGTGAGACCATCATCATCATTGAAAGTATGTGTGTGAGTGACTCATAACATCACATGAGGTAAACATTATTGTTCATAATTATCAGGGCCTATAAGGAGCATTATGTACGGTAATCATAATCAGTCATCATCATCATGATAACAGCTGGTGAATCGTAATCCCTGCAGCCGACTCGTCTGATTACTTATAGAATCATTGTTCATAAACAAGATCTGTAAGTGCATGTGGTGATCATTTCTGAATGATTTGAGCTGCCATTTATTAATACCAGCATTACTACTGTACTGAATTTTGATAGCCTACTGCTGAACGTGAGCCTGTCCACAAAGGCGATTATTGCTAATGTTTGTTCATCCAGCTCTCTGTGCAATGTTAATCATTGTCGATTATACCGAAAACAGCCTCCTAAGAGTATATGGAAAGATAATCATGGTTGATCATAGTAAGCGCAAGCCTTCCTACAGCATCGAGGTCGGATGTATGGGCTCCCTAAGCCTTCGTGAACCAGAGCCTTCTTATAAGCATAATATTGGTGAGTGATCATGATATGTTAAGCCTTCCATAAGCCCATGTATTAGATCATGACAATGTAAGCCTTCCACAAGCACACGTATGGGTCATGACATTGTAAGCCTTCCACAACCACACGTATGGGTCATGACAATGTAAGCCTTCCACAAGCACACGTATGGGTCATGACATTGTAAGCCTTCCACAACCACACGTATGTGTCGTGACAATGTAAGCCTTCACAACCACACGTATGGATCATGACAACTTAAGCCTTGTGAGCGGAGCGGTAATCTGAATTGAACTTCAACATCTTAAGGGGAACATGTCTAATATTAGTAAGCGTAAGCCTTCCTACAGCATCGAGGTCGGATGTATGGGCTTCCTAAACCTTCGTAAATGAAAGCCTCCCATGAGCATTATGATGAAAGCCTCCCATGAGCATTATGATGAAAGCCTCCCATGAGCATTATGATGAAAGCCTCCCATGAGCATTATGATGAAAGCCTCCCATGAGCATTATGATGAAAGCCTCCCATGAGCATTATGATGAAAGCCTCCCATGAGCATTATGATGAAAGCCTCCCATGAGCATTATGATGAAAGCCTCCCATGAGCATTGTGTTGAAAACTCATGAGCATTGTGTTGAAAGCCTCCCATGAGCATTGTGTTGAAAACTTATGAGCATTGTGTTGAAAGCCTCCCATGAGCATTGTGTTGAAAACTTATAGCATTGTGTTGAAAGCCTCCTTATGAGCATTGTATTGATCGTCAACCACCACGACGTGAGCATGAGACTGTGAGCCTCCTAAGAGCTAGTCAGCAGAAACTACAAAATCATATGACAGAAGAACCCGAGAATATGACATCGGGTCGCGAGAACTTCGAGCAGCGCAACAACAACCGCAGCTGCTCTGCTACTGCTGGCGAGTCCAGAGGCGCTGTACCTGCTTCAGCGCCTGTGCCGGTGATGCTGCTCCAGAGCGGTTGCTGACTACGGCAACATCTGGTCGAGACTGCATCACTGCACCATACGACTCTCCACGCGACTACATTACACGCTTGGAACAATACGGTGACATTGTTCTATACTGTATGGTAACATCTACTCATGGGTTTGTATTTCATTGTTTCCTACATTTAAAAGTCAATATCGTTAAGAATTCAAATACGAGTTCTGGCTATAGTTAAACTAAAGGAAATACTTCAGAACTCGACGATATGTGGATAGAATTACATTCCTGATGGGGCGATGATTTAGTTCACCTGGTGGACTGGAGATTTACAAAACATCCAGTCCTTGTTAAATGATTTTAATCAACACAGATACTTAAATCTTGATATGTGGGCTGGAGATTCATAAAACATCCAGTCCTTGTTCTATGATTTTAATCAACAGAAACGTGAAGCCTGATGTGACGTGCAGCACAATTGAGGTTGAGTATGTTAACAACCTCTGCAGGACGAGGACCTGTTTAACGTTTGTTGTTTGTGAACAGTTGCTGCCCATGGCCCAGTTGCTTCTGTGTTCAGTGCAGGAGTCCAGTTGCTGAGAGTGCCACGGGGACGTGGACTGTGATCAGGATGGCCGAATCTGTTAGCCGCATAATCGACTCTCCGAGTCGATTGGTATCGGCACATCCCTAACGCGCGCCAAGAAAGGGCACAACACTAGCGACGCTACAGACTTAGACAGGAACTTGACAGGAACGAGCAATGGCGCGCATTAGTATCTTTTGTAATATTGATAACGAATGGATTAAAAGTGTAATTGGTGCTATACCAGACTTTATAATACGCCCACGATCGACCACTAACAAAATAAGGGAAATCAGACGCATCCTTTTATTAGTACTAACTGATTTAGATTCGGTTGAAGTTACGAGGTCTGAGTTTGAAATAAGTAAAGTAGATAATCACCATCCCCCCCTCGAATTTTTTATTAAAGGAATAAATATAAGTAAACTAAGATCAATAAATAATTTAAGATATAATTTCCATAAATGTGATTATGACAAGTTAAATAAATTAATTGAATCAGTGGATTGGTTACACTTAGTAAATAGCTGCGATGATATAAACACTGCTCTAGAAGTTTTTTACTCTGTTCTCAAGGATATTATTAAAGAACATGTTCCTTTAGTGAGATCAAAAAATTCTAATTTTCCCGTTTGGTATAATAGAAATTTGATAAGAATAGTCCGAGAACGTGATAATACATTGAGAAGGTTCAAAATTTATAAAAACCCAATGGATGAAATTATCCTTAAGAAATTGAATAAACGTTGCGAAAAGTTAGCGACTGAAAGTTATAACAAATATCGAAACTTTATTGAAGAAAAAATTTCTACACATCCTAAACTTTTTTGGTCATTTATAAAAGCGAAGAGAAAGGGAAACTCTACGTATCCTGTTTCAATATCTGATGGAGCGGAAACAGTTACTGGTGGGGTTAACATTTGTGATTCTTTTGCAAGGTATTTTGCATCGGTTTATCGCGATGAGAATGATGAGGGCGATAACATTATAGAGGAACGCAATCGTTCCCTTTCAAATAGTCTTTCGCACATAAAAAATAATACTAGCTGTTTTTCGGATCTACAGTTGACGATAGACGAAGTACAGAAGGCATTTGAAAGTCTGGATGTAAACAAAGGAGCTGGTCCTGACGGAATACCTCCTATTCTTATCAGAAACTGTGCCCCAAGTCTTTCACTACCTTTGTGCCTACTTTATAATATGTCTCTAAAATCAGGATTATTTCCAGACACATGGAAAACAGCAAAAGTTGTCCCTATTTTTAAAACTGGTGATGATGATCTTGTCAGTAATTATAGACCTATTTCCATTTTATCAACATTTGCAAAAGTTCTAGAGTCAATTGTTTTCCCATATTTATACCAACACCTTAAGCAATTTATATCAGATCACCAGCACGGATTCCTTAAGAAGAGATCCACTTGTACAAACTTAATTACTTTTGTGGAAACTCTTGCTGAAGCGGTGGACAAAAACAAGCAAGTCGACGTAGTATATACCGACTTTAGCAGGGCGTTCGACAAAATTTCGCACAGCGTGCTTTTTTTTAAGCTTTCTGCATATGGTCTTTCCGGCACTATGCTGAATTGGAAACGTTCTTATCTATGCAATCGTAACTTTTACGTCGTGGCAGCGGGTTTCGAGTCCACCATCCAACCAATAATAAATTCAGGAGTTCCTCAAGGATCTCATTTTGCTCCAATCTTATTTAATTATCTGATAAATGATCTTCCAAATTGTTTAACCCACTGCACGCCTTTCATGTTTGCTGACGACCTTAAAATTTTAAAAGTAATAGATACAGTTCAGGATTGTCACAAACTGCAAGCTGATCTAAATAGTTTAAATGACTGGTGTCAATTGAATGGAATGACGTTAAATACCGAGAAGTGTTATCAAATAACGTTTAGTAGGAAAGTTTCCAACATCAAGGTCAACTACAAAATTGGTTCATCTATTTTAAAATCTGTTAAATCCATAAAGGACTTAGGTGTCACGTTCGATGAAAAACTGACTTTTATTCCCCACATAGATAATATTGCTAAAAAAGCCTCGAAAATGTTAGGATTTTTAATTCGAAATACAAAAGAGTTTCATAGACCTAGCACCAAGATTCTACTCTACAACTGCCTAGTCCGTAGTGTACTCGAATATTGTTGTCCAGTCTGGAGACCACATTACGCAGTACATTCTCTAAGACTTGAAAGAGTACAAAAACGATTCTTGTGGCATTTGGCTTACTCTACAAGGAAGGCAAAGGTATTAAAATCTTATAAAAAGAGACTAGCTCATTTTAATATGTCAACGCTATCAGATCGTCGCGATAAACTAGACATTACCTTTCTTTATAATCTAATCCACAACTACATAGACTGTCCAAGCCTACTAATGAAATTTAAATTTAGAATTCCATTCAGATATCCTCGCATGCCAATAACGCCATTTGCCCCAGTGTTTCGCAGAACCGTGCTAGGTTCAAATTCACCTGTCCCCAGACTAAGTAGACTAATAAATAAATACCAGAAACATATTTTCTTCGATGTTTTTGGAGACACAGTAAGGAAGTTCAAAATTAACTTAAACTCAATTATGGCAGAAAGTGCCAACCCTGTTCTCTAACTCTTCTTACAGCACACAATTAATAATTTAACTAATAATATCTAATAATTTGTACAACTGTAATTTTAAGTTAGCTTATAAATATTTTTGCTACTTTGTATAATTATTGCATGTGGTGCTTCCTTAGAAAGATGACGCATTTAGTATAAGTTAGTATATAAGTAATTGATGTTTTTTTTGATGCAGTTATCAATGTGAAGCCTAATAAATAAAATAAAATAAAATAATTATAAATGATGTTTTGTTTTCTACCTACTTGCAAAAAAAAAAAAAACGACAGGTCCATTCGCTGCATCCTTCTTTTGTATAGGTACTTGTCTTGTTTGCCATTACATGGTCAGCTATGTGAGGTCATTCTAAATCTAACATGGCAGGAAACCACAATACGGTAGATGACTCAAAAATAATTAGTCCGTCAGTTTTTTAGACGTTCAAAAATATTCTACTCATATTTTTTTATTTTGCAAATTAAACAAAAAACGGTGTTAATAGCCCGTTCATATCAGAGTAACGTCAATGACCCCGACTCCTGAACTTTGGTAGGCTTTATCTTTATAGTTTCTCTTTAAGTTGACAAAACAAATGATATTTTTTGTTTCCATCTTTCAATAATCTGTCGGACCAATTATTTATAATGATATTAATTTTTCTCAGTTATCATGCCTATTTTTGCAATAATTATTTTTTTCATCGATATGGGTACTACCTGTAATATTACTATTTATTCGATAAGTTTATTCTGTTAGGTATGAAGTTCGAATGTAATATAAATAATAAATATGTGTAACCATCTACCTACCGTTATCTATCTACCACCTACGTACCTTATAAAAGAAAGGGTTAGGGGACATCTGGCCCTAAGAAAACCTGCGCCGTGGTCGTCACAGGACGTCTACCCAAGCTTGCAAGCGATTTTATTTCAAATATTTATAGGGTAGGCCTGTATCCAGCAGTTAATACCCTAGTGTCGATGGATGGATGAATTGTACTCATCGTTTTCTCCTTGTTGTATTATGGGACCAACTCCGAAAGCGATAAGACAGCGAGTTAGAAACCTATTTATTATCGAGTCCAGTTCATTGATATGATTGTGGTCAAGGGGCCGTAAGTTCTCGAATAGAGACCACTTACTGGCAAGCGAAACCGTCTACCCATCCACGAGGTGAACAGGTAACTTGTTAAAACTGGCAGGATAACGCTGGATGCAAGCCGCTTTCAACCGGTCTTGTTTGAAATCAATATCTATCTAATCGATAGGATCGTAAGTTCTCTAATAGAGACCAATTACCGGCAAGCGTTGCATAGGACGTTGTAGCGGTTCAAGCGGGGAAGCCGGTTGCAGCACCACAAGTTAAGAGAAATCTAGGAACCTACCTAAAGAGTCCTGCCTAGAGCGTATAATTTACGATTCCTAGCGGTTCGGAGAAAGGAGAGTAATATAAAAAACTAACCTTAGTATTTACACATTTATATTACACCACAGAAAACACAACGCACTTAAAGTCTATAAAATCTTGTTAAAATTTTTGAGAAGAGTGGAGTCTGTAGAATTTTAGCCAAAAAGAAGGTGAAGGTAGCACTCGAAGAACCACGCTGGAGGCTGGCCGAGGTTTGTGCGTGGGATGAGCTGGACCCGCCGATAGTGGGGCGCCAGCAGGATGCGTGGATGGAGGCGCCTGTGCGCCAGCTCGGCGTTAGCGTGAAAACGCCTGCGGTGGTGTACTGGCGCCTGAGGTATAGGCGCCTGTTGCGATAGCTCGGGGCTCCAGGTTAGGGGACAGCGGCCCCACAAAATGAGGTCCTCCTGAAACAAGGTCAAAGTGACCGGAGCCTCTCACCCTAGCCCGTTATCTGACGCTAATATCGTCTTCACGGCGGGACCTGTCCACATACCAAGAATAAACTAACACCACATACATTCATAAAAAAATAACCAAAACATGCACCATCTTTCGTGTCTTCCAGATGACTGACAAAACAAATCAATAAGATAGCTGATCCCGTCAAAGGACAATTTTCATTTGAGTTGGCAGGTTGGCAGTGTTATCGTCTACTGTCTAGTAAAAAAGTTTGAATGTAGAGAAGCTAACAAAGAGGTTAGTTTCTCTACAACGTCTATGCACAAGGTGAATGCCCGCGGCTTCGTCTGCGTCACTTTTGAATTTTAAGCTTTTCTCACAGGAAGTTTCTCTTGTTTAGGTATAATAATCGATTCCTTTGCAATTTGCAACGTTATTTGTGGTGATGCTATTTTGTTTAGGGCTCCATACCTCAAAAGGAAAAAACTTAACCCTTATATATTCATTTTCATTCAGGGTCATTTTGCTGTCCGTCTGCCCGTCTGTCTGTCCGTGTGTCAAGACCTCCTATCTCAATAATGCGTGGATGTATGGAGTTGATATTAAAACCGTATACAAAGATCTATAGTTTCTTGCAGTTGTTTAAAATATATAAAAGTACTCGGTTTTGTAAAAAGAAAAGTTAAAGCCGTTTATGTCGCAAAAAACAGCATATTTCGATACTCGCAAGAGATTCAAAACCTTCAGGGTACTTCTTGTTGACCAGAGCTATGAAATTTGGAGAAATGCATTGCCGTAGAGTACACAAATACAGGTATCAATCTGGAAATTGCTTATTTCTAGGGTTTCGTACCTCAAAAGTAAAAAACGGAACCTTTATAGAATCAATTTGTTGTTCTTCTGTCCGTATGTCAACAATGCGTGAAGATATTGAGTTGTAATTAAATTAAATAGGTAAATTAAAAATTAAAATAAATTTTAGGGGACATCTTACACACGGTCTCTGACCCCAAACTAAGCAAAGCTTGTGATATGGCTGCCAGAGACTGATATACTACATATCATATTTTAAATACATACTTATATAGATAGTACCTAAATAACACCCAGACACAGAGAAAACACCTTTGTTCATCACACAAATGTTTGCCCTGGGTGGGGATCGAACCCACACCTCTTTGACCCAGAAGTCAGCGTCACTAACCACTGAGCCACCGAGGCAGTCAAAACGATTAAAATTAAAACCAAATACGTTGTTAATATAATGGTTTCTTGCAGTTGAAACTAAACTTCTCGGTTATCGTAAAACAAGTAAGAGCCGTTTATCTTGCAAAAAAAACAAACAAGTGCGAGTCAGGCTTGCTCACCGAGAGTTCCGTACAAATCCTGAAAAGTAGTAAAACAAACTGGAAATAAGTATACTAAGTAATCTTAAGGCGAAGCTGGTCAAAGATTGTTTACATCATCGTTTTTTAGTTTTCATTTATCATTTAGTCATCATTTAGTTTTCATTCAAAAAGCTCAAAAAGGGTTTTTTTTTACTTTTCCCGTCATAAATAGAAAGTCATATGTCGAAGAAATAATTAAAAACCTGTTTTAGCTTGTGTCAACAAAGTTTTTTATGAAAGAGCTTAGCTGGCATCATGATATGATACCCCACATGATATGATTAACTCTCTACCCGGCGTGAGTGAGGTCGGGTGTCTCATACCCGACCATTTGTAAAACAATTAATATTTACTGATAATGCAATTTGTGGAACTTGGCTGGCTCGGCAGCTGAAGGAAGAGGTAAGGGGAGTGATTTTAAGTGACAATAAGAGTCTTGCGCCGACGGTGGAGTAAACTACACGTACTCAAACACAGAGCTGGTATGTCATACCCGACCTCATAGTCGGTGTAACTATTTTATGTTTTGGTTATCTTTTAATTGTATGAGTATAATAATTTAATTCCTTTGTTTTTAAGTGTATGAACTATAAAATGTCTTATGTAGAGAAAAATAGACTGCTTGCTCTACTTTTACAAGCATATTCCAATGATGAAAGTGGTGAATCGGGGAATTGGTGAAAGAATTGATTACTGTTCACATTCCATAGTCGATAAATGATGAAAAGCCTACCATTGATATACTTGGATCCTATTTTGCTACCAAAGATAGAGCTGATGGCAAAAAACCTGTCCTCGAACATGTACCTGTAAAAATATGGAAAATATTACCAGGGCCCAACCACGTGTAGCAGGATCAGCTAGCAGCGATTAATGTAGTTGTCATTTATAGTGAAAAATCACAAAGCTAAAATAAAACGACGTGATTTGATTCCCAAATTAGACTTATCTTTGATAGCAGATAGCCTTTGCCATAGACAGAGTAATGATCGCCTTCCTAAGGCAATGTGAAAGAGAACAGCTCTGAATTTGGAACAACCATCACCAGTGGGTCCCAATAAAGTGGAAAAGTATGTCAGATGTAGAGACTGCCCTACTGCCAAATACAGAAAGACAAAACATCCTCGCGTCATACGCAAAAAGCCAATATGCATGTAGCATGCTCGTCTTATTTGTGAGAACTGATTTGAAAAAACGCAGTTTTTTGGGGAAGAGGTAGAAGAAGATATTAGAATGTTTTTTGTTGATTTTTGTTATGAAGAAGTTAATTCATTTAAGGTTCGTGGATTTAGTGTCTACCATTAATCTTAATTTCCGTCAATTTTAGATAGGTCATAGTTTCTTATTAATGTTGATTTGTGCGTAAAAAATACAACTTTGTTATTTTACGGAATACTTCTATAACTAGAACTCGTTAATTTTATCATTTTAACTTATTTATCTAAAAGTTAATAACAAATCTCAGTAATGAGTATTCTGAAGTCATTTCAGTTATCGAAATCAGCAAATCTATATTCGGGTATCGCATACCCACCTAACAGTTGGTGTAACAATTTTTCACCTCATTCACGCCGGGTTAAAACTTCGATCCTTATCTCTTGCATTTAGGCCCTATGTTTTCGTGATCTAGCGGAAAATATACAGTTTCCAGATTTATTCCTATGTGTACTCTATGACAATGCTTCATGGCAAATTTTATAGTTCTAGGTCAACGGGAAGTACCCGTATAGGTTTGGATTCCCTTGCGAGTGTCGAAATATGCGGTTTTTTGTGACATGAACGGCTCTAACTATTTTATATGATAACCGAGAACTTTGTTGTTTTCATAATTGTAAGAAGCTATATATAGGTATATGCGTTTAAAGTTTAAATTTCAATTCGATATCTTTATACGTTCTTAGATATAGGTCTTGACACAAGGACGAACAGACAGACGGACAGGCAGACACAAAAACAGATGGACAGACGGATAGACGGATACACGGACCGACGGACAGACGACCAACAAAGTGATCCTTCAAGGGTTCCGTTTTTTCCTTTTGAGGTACGAAACCCAAAAAAATAGCATATTTTGAAACTCCCAAGAGTATTAAACCTTCAGTGTACTTCCTGTTGACATACGAGTAGAACTATAAGATTTGGCGGGAAGCAATGGGCCATACATGCCTGAAAGAAATGAATTTTAATTTTTAATTGGGTTCCGAACCCAAAGGGTAAAAACGGGACCCTATTACCAAGACTTCGATGTCCGTCTGGCCGTCTGTCTGTCTGTCACCGGGCTGTATCTCATGAACTATGATAGATGATATAAAATTTTCACAGATGATGTATTTCTGTTGCCGCTATAACGACAAATTCTAAAAAAAAAACTATGAAATAAATATTTAAGGGGGGCTCCCATACAACAAACGTGATTTTTAGAAGATTTTTGCTAGCTATTAATAACGGCAAGAGGAATGGGGCTCCCATTCGGTACGGAACCCTTCGTGCGCGAGTTCGACTCGCACTTGGCCGATTTTTTGTTATGTTTTGGAGTACACATATAGGAATTAATCTGAAAACTGCATATTTTTAACTAAATGAAATGCCTGATGTGTGAAACTTGAATCATCTCATTTTGATGTTGATCCAATTATTTTTATGATAATAAATTTTGATATAGCTAAATAGATTATGCATTGATGTGATTTATTTAATTTAATTTGTATTTTAATTTAGATTTCAATTGATTATGATTCCAATTTTTTTTAGGGTTCCGTACCTCAAAAGGAAAAAACGGAACCCTTATAGGATCACTTTGTTGTCCGTCTGTCCGTCCGTCCGTCTGTCAAGACCCTTTTTCTCAGGAACGCGTGGAGGTATGAAGCTGAAATTTATATCATTTACTCAAGTCTACTGTCCCTTGAAGCTGTGAAAAAATCAAACTTCTAAGCCAACGCAATCAAAAGATACAGCCGTTTATGCCGCAAATTTTCGACACTTGCAAGTACTCGCAAGGGAATCAAAACCTAAAGGGTACTTCCAGTCGACCTAGAATCTTGAAATTTGGCATGAAGCAACGTTTTATAGCACACATAAAGGAAAAATTCCGAAAACCTTAAATTTTTAGTTACATTACAAAATATATATTTTTTAATAAATAAACCTTGCAGGTTTGTACGGAACCCTCGGTGCGCGAGTCCGACTCGCACTTGGCCTGTTTTTTTTATTATTCAATGCCATGATTTAACTTTTAAATTTATTTGATTTATGTTATTTAATTTGTGTTTTAATTTCACTTAATTCTGATTCCAATTTTATATTATTATACTATCTAATTTTTAATATAATTCTTAAAGACCCTTTTTATGTTAAAGCGCGAATTTGATCAGGATAACTCCACTTGTAAGGGCTCCCAAGAGACCGGCCTAGCCGAGTTTGGGACCCACTGTTGATTTCAATGTATAGCTAGGTACAATATTGGTATAATTTTATTGACATTGCTAACTTAATCATATTTTGGTAAATAAAAAAAATTTCTTTCTTTCTTTCTAAATCATAAATCATATGGCCTAAACTAAATGCACGAAATGTAGATCCAAATTTTAAAGTGTGTATCGTATTCGTGTCAAGTGGGATATCATATGAATGAACTTTATTTCCGCAAACTCAAACAAGTTGTTGATTATTTGTACTATATGTAATTTTTCGGTATATGAGGAGAAATGTAAAAAAGAACGTTTGTCGATGACTGGATTCTGTAAGAATTTTCCTTATTCCCCAAGGTTTTTAACATCTTTGCTCCCGATTCCTTACAATTTTAGGGATTTGTACGAAACCCTCGGTGCACGAGTCCATCTCGCACTTGACCGATTATTATTTGGACTCTCTCAACTAAGTAATTTAATAATACACTTGTTAAGGTTAGATGAATTTACTGTTGAGAACAGTATTTTTTTACGAAATTCCAGGTTGGCATAAGTTGGTCATAAAGATGGGTATTGAGTACTTACCTACAATAATATTCTAGAACATGTACGCCGTATAGAGACATTCAGTGTAAGATTATACAACTTCTTAGGATACAATGTTTGCATTGAAAGACATTGAACTTGACCTTAGCAATCAGTTTAATTAGTAATAAACAAGCCTCGTGTCCGACGCCGGTGCTTATCGCTCATTCGTGAAGGTACCTACTTGTGTACAATCCCGCTCATATCATCCGCCCGCTCCATGCTTTAGCTCTCTGTTTTAGCAGCTCGAATAAAAGGTTACTAATTTCCAAACTACAGCAAGGGCAGGCTGACTATAACACACACAATTATATTAAGATAACACCGATTAAAAAGACCGCTACAACCGACTTCACACAATCACACGTTTTCCTCCAATTTTGGGACTACATATTTTGACAATCCTTCTAAAGGTGGGCATACACGATGCGATGATTTGATCAAATTTTCCCTTCATTCCAACTGGGAGCTCATTCAATTAATTCTAAGGTCCTCAATAACTACTAACCAGCTATAGTTAACTACCTATATTTGGCCTCCACTGAACTGATCTGATGAATTAATGCGATCATCGCGTTCTGTGCGCCCAGTTTCAGGTAGTAGTACAAATCGTTAACTACCAATTCCTACTTTTGAATTAACTGAATGAGCTCCTAGTTGGCATGAAGCGAAAATTTGATCAAATCATCGCATCGTGTATGCCCACCTTAACTCGGGAACGCGAGGAGCTATCGATCCATAATTACATTTTTAGGGTTCCGTACCCAAAGGGAAAAACGGGACCCTATTACTAAGACTTCGATGTCCGTCTGTCCGCCTGTCTGTCTGTCTGTCACCGGGCTGTATCTCATGAACCATGATAGCTAGGCAGCTGAAATTTTCACAGGTGATGTATTTTTGTTGCCGCTATAACAACAAATACTAAAAGGAAAATAAAATAAATATTTAAGGGGGGCCTTAACCTATACAACAAACCTGATTTTTTAGACATTTTTTGCTCTATATTAATAATGGTAAAAGGTAGATGCTTGAAATTTTTACAGAATGTTTGGTTTTATATTCACTTTGATAAAAAATAATAAAATTAAAATAAAGTACATATTTAAGGGGGGCTTCCATACAGTACGGAACCCTCCGTGCGCGAGTCCGACTCGTACTTGGCCGATTATTGTCGATTCCGAGCATCAAGCTTTAATTCCGAGATGCAATTTTGCATGCAACAGCAGAATTTTTCTCGAATTTTGGGTTGACCTCATAGTAAAAGTTGTTCGGAATAGTGGTCGGAATCACCATCTTTAGGCTTAAAACAGGGAAGCAAATAACCCTGTATAACGCAGATCTATATTTCCAACTTTTTAATAATCAATCTTCCTAGTGATCGTGAAAAACGTCACAACCGTTTAATGTCGTAAAAACCGCATACTTCGACAGACGTAAGAGAATCAAACTACTTACCATCCAATGTTGCTAGGGTACGTCCCGTTACTAATATGAAGCCAAGACAAGTTCAGAACTAATCTATCTTTTATATCGAAACGGACAAACAGACGGACAAAGTTTGTTTGTATTAACGTAAAAACCTAAAAATAATATTTTTAAATCTGTATCTAGCTTGAAAACATTCTTAGCATTCGATGAGGAAAAAACAGAATTGATATCAAAATTTTACTGTACAAAAAACGTTCCACCAGATTTACCCGTGACCTGTGGGCTATCACTGGGTTCCCAGTATAGTACTTACTATCACCTAGTGATATTCTGCGAGCCAGCGCTGGACTTACAATTCGAATGAAGTAATGTACCTACGTGAAGTAACGTCATTGACAGAAACGAAGCGAAGGTCTTTGCTTTAACATGGCGACTTCGTTTCCTTCTGTCTGGATGTTAATATTAGTCCACAGATCGCATTTTCAATAGATCAAGATCAACGTTCAGCACGGCCAGTCTTCGGATGGGTGGCACTTACAACTGAGCGCTACCGTAGCTCAGATGACACGTTAAACTGCAGGTATCGGTTGTTTTAAGCGTATAGCCATTTCAAATGCCCTTAGGCGGCTTAAAACCTCTGACACCAAGGCCAGCTACCCGCCTATACGGACTTACTTATTATCTAGGTGGCATTCTGCGAGTCAGCGCCGCATTCACACTACGTACGAATAAAGTAACGTACCTATGTAACGTGACGTCATTGACTGAAGCGAAGCGAAGGTCTTTGCTTCAACATGACGATTTTGCTTTCGTCTGTCCGGATGTTCAGTTTTGTCTACAGGTCACATTTTTAGGGTTCCGTACCCAAAGGGTAAAAACGGGACCCTATTACTAAGACTTCGATGTCCGTCTGTCCGTCTGTCTGTCTATCACCGGGCTGTATCTCATGAACCGTGATAGGTAGGCAGCTGAAATTTTCACAGATGATGTATTTATGTTGTCGCTATAGCAACAAATACTAAAAATAGAATAAAATAAATATTTAAGGGGGGCTCCCATACAACAGACGTGATTTTTAGGAGTTTTTTTTGGCAAGAGGAATGGGGCTCCTATACGGTACGGAACCCTTCGTGCGCGAGTCCGACACGCACTTGGCCGATTTTTTCAACAAATCTCGACTAAACTTGGTACACAGTTTTTAGGGTTCCGTACCCAAAGGGTAAAAACGGGACCGTATTATTAAAACTCCGCTGTACGTCTGTCGGTCACCAGGCTGTAGTCTCAGTAACCATGATAGCTAGAAAGTTATTTTTTACAGATGATGTATTTCTGTTGCCGCTATAAGAAAAAATACAGGGAGTTCAACAAACCTGTTTTTTTTCCGGTTAATGGTTGAAATTAATAAAGGCAACAGGAAGATGCTTGAAATATTCAAGATAAATAATTAAATTAACATAAAATAAGGGGGCTTACATATTGTACGGAATCCTATGTGCGCGAGTCCGACTCGCACTTTACCGATTATTATTTGATTAGCGAATTTCAGTGAGTATAACGACCGAAACCTTTCCAGCTCAACTAGGGTTCGGCCATAAACTCTGATCAAGGCTAGATTTGTTGATACCTACCGCTCGCTGCTTCCTTATCATCGGACTTATCTAAGCTCGTCGAGTGGAACTAGTGCTCAATGTCTTGGAACTAAAATACTACCTTCTAATAATATGTTATAGAAATAGTTTTATGAGAACTCCGGACCAAAATGTCACGGGTTCAGATCGGGCATGTTGCGAAACACTCTTATTGCCCACGTCATGCTCTCGACACTTTCGCCAAACATCCCCATTACACCGGGCGACATGACGGGCCATGCAACCTACGCATGTATTACACCGGGCGACATGACGGGCCATGCAACCTACGCATGTATTACACCGGGCGCCATGACGGGCCATGCAACCTACGCATGTATTACACCGGGCGACATGACGGGCCATGCAACCTACGCATGTATTACACCGGGCGACATGACGGGCCATGCAACCTACGCATGTATTACACCGGGCGACATGACGGGCCATGCAACCTACGCATGTATTACACCGAGCGACATGACGGGCCATGCAACCTACGCATGTATTACACCGGGTGACATGACGGGCCATGCTACCTACGCATGTATCACACCGGGCGACATGACGGGCCATGCTACCTACGCATGTATTACACCGGGCGACATGACGGGCCATGCTACCTACGCATGTATTACACCGGGCGACATGACGGGCCATGCAACCTACGCATGTATTACACCGGGCGACATGACGGGCCATGCTACCTACGCATGTATTACACCGGGCGACATGACGGGCCATGCAACCTACGCATGTATTACACCGGGCGACATGACGGGCCATGCAACCTACGCATGTATTACACCGGGCCACATGACGGGCCATGCAACCTACGCATGTATTACACCGGGCGACATGACGGGCCATGCTACCTACGCATGTATTACACCGGGCGACATGACGGGCCATGCTACCTACGCATGTATTACACCGGGCGACATGACGGGCCATGCTACCTACGCATGTATTACACCGGGCGACATGACGGGCCATGCTACCTACGCATGTATTACACCGGGCGACATGACGGGCCATGCAACCTACGCATGTATTACACCGGGCGACATGACGGGCCATGCAACCTACGCATGTATTACACCGGGCGACATGACGGGCCATGCTACCTACGCATGTATTACACCGGGCGACATGACGGGCCATGCTACCTACGCATGTATTACACCGGGCGACATGACGGGCCATGCAACCTACGCATGTATTACACCGGGCGACATGACGGGCCATGCTACCTACGCATGTATTACACCGGGCGACATGACGGGCCATGCAACCTACGCATGTATTACACCGGGCGACATGACGGGCCATGCAACCTACGCATGTATTACACCGGGCCACATGACGGGCCATGCAACCTACGCATGTATTACACCGGGCGACATGACGGGCCATGCTACCTACGCATGTATTACACCGGGCGACATGACGGGCCATGCAACCTACGCATGTATTACACCGGGCGACATGACGGGCCATGCTACCTACGCATGTATTACACCGGGCGACATGACGGGCCATGCTACCTACGCATGTATTACACCGGGCGACATGACGGGCCATGCAACCTACGCATGTATTACACCGGGCGACATGACGGGCCATGCTACCTACGCATGTATTACACCGGGCGACATGACGGGCCATGCAACCTACGCATGTATTTTTAATGAACTTGAAAACCTATCAGAGATAAGTTTTGTTTACTTAACACCAAAAAACCACGTCGATAAGCAATAAAAATAAAATTCAAGTGAAAACATAGTAATAAAGATAAGTAATTAAGATAAAAATTATGCTCCATTATCTGAACCGTATAAATATATAAACCTAAATTTGAGATGCATCTCAGTCAATCAGTGCCGCGGGCGGGAGACAACTATTAATTTTGTCGTTTTAAATTCATTGGGCAAAATGGAAGTAAAAACCCAACTGTATTCTCTGTCCTTGCTAATATTATATCTTAGCAGCACCGTTGAAGGCGGAGACAACTCAGTGATAAATGGTACGTGTTTCATACATATTTCAATCAGGCTTCTTATACCTAGATCTTTCATAATGAGCCTTATGTTTATATCCTGTGGATTTCAAATAAGGCTAGTAAGATCTGGTTTACATCCAGCGTGTTTCTACGGTCCTGACCGGATCTTCAGTCCACCTTGACTGGACGTTTTTGCTGCGATTGCTGGTCCGCAGTTTCTATTCGAGAACTTTACGACCCCTTCGACTATCCGTTCTACGAACCATGTGCATTGTCATTTCAAGTTACGAATCCACTGTGTTTATATTTTAAGATTTAACTAGCCTTTGCCTGCGGCTTCGCCCGCGCGTATTCTAAGTATGTCTATCTCCGATTTTTGAACTACATACAGGGTTATCTGCTTGCCCTGTATTAAGCTAAAAAGGCGTGATTCAGACCATTATAACGAAAAACTTTTACTATGGGATGAACTCGGAATTCGAGAAAAATTTCAGCATCAGCAGCTGTTCCATACAAAATTGCAACTCTCAATCGTATGAAACTGCTCTATCTGTTTCTTTTTCTCGAATTTCGAGTGACAGGGACATTGTGAAAGTTTTTCATAATGAAAATCTAAATACCTAACCTCTTTTCATCGTAGTTCATAATTTCTGGATAACCCTGTATCATCCATCCATCCATCAGCCATAGGACGTCCACTGCTGGACATAGGCCTCCCCTATGAATCTCCAATAAGACCGGTTGGTAGCGGCTTGCATCCAGCGTGATCCTGCGGTCTTAATGAGGTCATCCGTCCACCTTGTGGGTGGACGTCCTACGCTGCGCTTGCCGGTACGTGGTCTCCACTCGAGAACTTTTCGACCCCATCGGCCATCAGTCCTCCGCGCTATGTGTCCTGCCCACTGCCATTTCAACTTGCCAATCCGCTGGGCTATGTCGGTAACTTTGGTTCTTCTGCGAATCTCCTCATTCCTGATTCGATCTCGCAAAGAGACTCCGAGCATAGCCCTCTCCATAGCTCGTTGGGCTATTTGGAGCTTATTAATAAGGCCCATAGTAAGAGACCACGTTTCAGTGCCATAAGTCATCACTGGCAACACACACTGATCGAACACTTTCGACTTGAGGCACTGAGGTATGTCGGACGAGAAGACGTTACGCAATTTTCCGAACGCTGCCCAGCCGAGTTGGATTCGGCGATTGGCCTCTTTCTTGAAGTCGGACCTACCTAACTGGACTACTTGTCCTAGGTAGACGTACGAGTCAACGACTTCAAGAACCGAGTTCCCAACAGTGATCGGGGTGGGTACAACATGGGAATTACACATGACTTTCGTCTTGTCCATGTTCATCTTAAGACCCACCTGTTGAGAAACCCGATTGAGGCTTTCGAGCATCGTGCTGAGCTCTTCCATCGATTTTGCCATGACTACTATATCGTCAGCAAATCGAAGGTGAGTGAGGTATTCGCCATTGACATTGGTGCCGAATCCTTTCCATTCCAGGAGCTTGATGGCGTTTTCCAAAGTAGCCGTAAACAGTTTCGGAGAGATTACGTCTCCCTGTCTTACGCCTCTTTTTAAAGGGATCGCCTTGGAGCTCTCTTCCTGTACTCGGACCGACATAGTGGCGTTATTATACAAACACTTCAACACTTCGATGTACCGATAGTCAACACGGCATCGTTGGAGAGACTCGAGCACAGCCCAAGTCTCGACCGAATCAAAGGCTTTCTCATAGTCCACAAACGCTAAGCAAAGTGGCAAGTTATACTCTTCGGTCTTCTGTATAACCTGCCGCAGCGTATGAATGTGGTCCATGGTGCTAAAGCCCTTTCGGAAACCGGCTTGTTCGGAAGGCTGGAAGTCATCAAGCCTGCGCTCGAGACGGTTCGTAATGACCCTTGAAAACAGCTTATAAACATGGCTCAGAAGCGAGATGGGTCTGTAGTTCTTCAATAAGGTGTTGTCACCTTTCTTGAAAAACAACACCACCACGCTTCTGTTCCATGCTTCTGGCGTGATGCCCTCGAGGACGACGGTGTTGAAAAGCTTCTGGAGGACTTTTAATACCGGTGTTCCACCCGCTCTCAGAAGCTCTGATGTGATACCGTCATCACCCGGCGCCTTGTTGTTCTTGAGCTGATTTAGGGCCATTCTAATCTCGTACAGGCTGATGTCCGGGATATCTTCGGTGAAGTGTCGGGTCAGCTTGGCTCTTGGGTCTTTGGCTGCGCTGTTGACAGGCTTAGCGACCGAAGCGTATAGCTGTCCATAGAACCTTTCGATCTCCTCCAATACCTCTGCCTTGGTCGACGCTACACTGCCATCTTCTCTCTTCAGCTTTGTCAGCTGGCTTTGCCCAATAGACAAATTCCTCGCGAACACTTTGGAGCCTTTGTTCTGCTCTATGGTCTCTTTAATATGTTTAGTATTAAAGAGACGAATGTCGCGCCTCACGGATTTCGAAATTTGTCTATTGATCAGCCTATATGACTTTGCATCATCGGAAGACTGCAGTCTCTGTAAGCGTCGTTCGGCCATGAGATTTAGAGTTTGATCGGAAAATTTTTGAGGTCTATTTGTACGACGGGGTCTAAAGAATTTAGCACCCACCGTCTGGACAGTTTCTACGAGCCCGTTGTTGATCTCGTCCACTGACGCAAAGTTCTCCAGGCAAGCAAAGCGATTTGAGAGCTCGAGCTGAAAGCTCTCGGGGTTTTGGATATCGGAAGGTGTAGGTCGGAGCGTGGACTTCATCAAGCGTGACCTTTCGAGTTTAACGTTTATATCCAATGTGCCTCTTACGATTCTGTGATCACTACCGGTTTTCACCCTGTGTATCACGGAGACATCATTGAATATAACCCTGTATATACATGCCAAAAATCAAGTCGATCCGTTGTTTTGTTGCTGCGTGAAAGAGTAACAATCCAACAAATATACTTTCGGATTTATAATATTACAAATTATAATAGGATTTTTTATGATTTTTTTAATTTGGAATGATTAGGATATTTTATAATAAAAAATCTAGTTCATACCATTTACTGTACTGACCGTTTTGGCCTGTACTACGCCGAACGGGGGTGATTAAAACCATCATTGCGAACAACAATTACTATGGGATCAACGCAATATTCGAGAGTAAATATCAGCTGTTCCATACAAAATTGCAATTTCGGAATTGACTAAATGTATGAAACAGTTTAATTTTTTATCCGGGTTGGCCTCATAGTAAAAGCAGAGCAAAAATAATTGGAATTTTGGACGTTTTGCTATTTGGTCTTTGTGAGCTCCGGACATTTTTGCTTCCTAGTCATTGTGCGCCTTGGACGTAATGCTCTTTGAACAATTTGTGACCGTTTGTCATTTTGCGCTGTTTCTTTTTTTTTATTACCTAACATTACATTTGGTCACAAACTCGCCTAATGAAAAGCGAAGTTGTAGCCGAAGATGGACTCTGTAGACCTAAAAGATTCCTACTCACTCTTATCTTAAAGATATCCAGATTGTGATTGTCAGGAAAGAATGACGGAGGCATTCCAATCCCTGGCGGTCCGCATTATGAAAGAGAAAGCGAATAGCTTAGTACGAGCAGGTGGTACGTCGACTATGTCGGGATGGTATTTAAGTGATTTCCGGCTTATCCTGGTGTGGAAAGGACATCATCTTTTGCGACTAAACTCTTTTTAGGGCTCCGTACCCAAAGGGAACGAACGGAACCACACTCCGCTGTCAGTCCGTCCATCTGTCTGTCTGTTTTTCACCAGAGTGTGTCTTATGAAGCTTGATAACTAGAAAACTGAAATTTTCACAGAGTATGCATTTCTGTTGCCATTATAACAACAAATACTAAACATAGAATAAAATAGATATTTAAGAGGGGCTCCCATAGAACATTCCTGAAGTAATGAATAATGAATACGATACGATACGTAACAGGGAGACGCTTGAAATATTCACAGAATATTTAGTTATACATTCACTTCATCAATAAATAACTAAATTAAAATTAAATTAATATTTAAGACTTCCATACAAGAAACCTTATTATTTTATCGATATTAATAACGGCAACAGGTAGATGCTTGAAATATTCACAGAATATTTAGTTGTATATTAAATTATTTACTTCAAAAATAATTATTTAAAATAAAATATGTACATTAAGGGCTCCCATACGGAACCATTCGTGCACGAGTCCGACTCGCACTTGGCCGATTCTTTATTCTTTCCTAATAAAACTCGTAAGAAGACTCGTTGGAGCCAGTTTGTATCGAGCGTGTTCCTACGGTTTTGACAAGATCGTCAGGCCAACATGACGGCGGGCGGACGTCCTGCGCTGAAATTGCCGGTACGTGGTCTCCATTCGAGAACTTTACAACCCCATCGGCTATCCGCCCTACAAACTACTTATCTTTAAGCTTACTACTAAACTTAATTCGCTCTATTTATATTTTTAGATATAATTGTGTACATACTTTTATAACTAGTAGTTGTCCGAACAGACCTAGAATTGTTTCACTGAATCTTCATAGCACTCTTCTAATTAGCACATCAGCAAAAGTAAATTATTTTCTGTATTTTGTTACAACACAGATGATATCGGAGGAGTACTCTATAAAACTGATGATTTGGTGACAGAAAACTATCAAAACAAGCATCGGAACTACAATGCGTGTACATACAACAACGGAAAAGATCCCAACATACGTAAAAATATAGAAGACATCATAAAAGTGCTTGTAAAGGACTATCTACCGCCTGCAATGGAGACCCTGGACGAGCAGGAACGTGACATTACCAGAGATATTCAAGTCGCCGCTAACAAAATTATTATTGAACTTGCATTACACGCTTCAAAAATAACTCAAAAAGTATTACAATCTACGAAAAAAACTAATGATTCCCTGGCTGCAATAGATACTGAGATTCAGCAATGTACATTGATTGAAAATAAAAACCAAATAAACAAAATAGAAGAAATAGAAAACAAAATATCTTTACTTTCTAATAAGACTAAAGAGCTTACCGACACAATAAACGTTAACAACAAACAACAAAGTGAATCGATGGCAAGCCTGAACAACAAAATTGTTATATTGAACAATTTAACTGACACAATAAACGTTAACCACAAACAACAAAGTGAATCGATGGCAAGCATGAACAACAAAATTGTTATATTGAACAATCTAACTGACACAATAAACGTTAACAACAAACAACAAAGTGAATCGATGGCAAGCCTGAACAACAAAATTGTTATATTGAACAATCTAACTGACACAATAAACGTTAACAACAAACAACAAAGTGAGTCAATCGCAATCATAAACAACAAAATAACTGTTTTGGAAAACTTTACCAAAACAGATATTGAAAAAATTCAAAACTCTGTAATGAATTTATCCGAAACTTGCCAAAAAGTAGAAGAAATTGCTACAAAGGTTACCTCCTTCTGTGACGTAAAATTGCCGGCTTCAATAGTCCCTAACCCCAACATATGGAAGTACATGCAGATCGCTCAAAAGGATGACTTGGACACCTACATGATTAACAAAACAGGTGAGCGATATTTTTTCGATATCAAAAACTTTATTTTGTGCTAATATGAACTCTATTTTATTGTTGATATGAATTCTAATTTTCTATTTTTAAATTAATTTACAGCTGAATGCTCATCTTAAAGTTAATGTTAATGAAAACTAGTTTCGCGACCATATACAGGGTTATCCAGAACTGGTGTACTCAGCCGGAAAGGACTGATTATGACCATTATTACCAACAGTGGCGGACGCTTCATAAAGACAGAAAGACACTGCCTACCCTAGTTCTGATAATAGATCTAATAATATTTTATCAATAAACAAAATAACATAAAAAACTTAAATCATAAATCAGCTCCACCTATCGAGTGCCGGTGGTATCATTAAGATAAGATCGACAAGTAATTTCCCGATTCGCGCTGCACAAGGGCCACCCGCCCTTGCCACGGCAAAGACACAAACTATGGATCTCTTAATGTTTTGTATGTGTGCTCTCGTGGTAAGTCGTGGTCATGCGGATTTAATGTGTGTGCGTTCCTATAGCTACGTGGGCTTTGTTGACACACAATGACAAAAATCACGCACACAACTGCATGAAAAGACAGTGTCTTTTTGCTTGGCTTATGGCTAACACCACAGAGTTAACAACAATTAAGACTCGTACCGAACATTTCCGAAAGAAAGTTTGCTATGCAATGCAAATATTTTAGGAGTTTCATCGAATTTTATACATTTAGATGGCCATAATTTTTTTGTGGTATTATATTTCCCTTTTTTACTACTAATTTCAATAGTCAATAGTCGCGCCATATTGTTTGATGTGCATTGTGTTTGTGACTACGCTATCAGATATTTAGGATTTTAACGTTGATAGTAGAGTGAAAAATGGATAATATTGTCTGTGAAAGTTGTTGATGGTGTGCGTGTTGAGAAAATAAAATATGATGCGTTTTCAAAACTATCTTTCGGTGAAAAAAAAACAAGTTATCGAGATAGGTCGTGCACCGGATTTGCACCTTCCCAACTTTTACGATTCCATATTGCAGACATTCTTACAGAAAGATAGGCGTGTTGATTTAATATACAAATAAAACAATCCTATATAGTATACTCACACCACCATCTTTTCACTGCTTTCATTTAAATTTTGCAAATCACACAAACATTACAAAACAAACGCGCCGAAAGGCCACTTCGAATATCCGTAAATTGATATGTCTATAAAAGCAGTCAATCTATGGACATTTGAGCTGGCATTTGGCAATTACATTATCAATCGACAAGACGACGAACCAAAACCAACGTGTTTTTGGTGAGTAAAATTTTCTGCCTACCCTGTCTTAAAACTGTGTGCACGCCACTGATTACCAACAACTTTTACTACGGGGCCAACTCAAAACATGAGAAAGAAATTGCTGTTTCATACATTTTGTCGATTCCGAGTTGCAATTTTGTATGCAATTGGTATGTTTTTTTTTCTAGAATTTTGAGTTGGTCCCTTAATAAAAAATATTCGTAATGATGATCTTAATCATCCCCTTTTGGCTTAGTACAGGGTAAGCAGACAACCCTATATAGGCAGTGTTAACGAGGTACATAAACCAAAAACCTTACATAGTGGTGGTCACTGGTCAGTCTATGTACAAGGTGCATCAACTGATTTTCACCATAATTTTTGTTTGATGCACTTCTGTACCTAGCAAGTGTGAGAGTAGTAAGAACACAACATATACTATGGAACCAACTGTGAAATACCGAAAAGAAATCGGCTGTTCCATACGAAGTGTTTATTTTTTTTTCTGACACATGACAATATGTATGGAGCGGCTGATGAACAACACCTCGTAGTTCCGACCGCAAGTTCGAGCGCGCACGCCGCGTGCTGTAACTGTTGCCGCACCGAACTACCGACACAATAATTGTGTTATTTCGCATAAAATGGCACAACTGACTTCTATCGTGTACAAAATTTGAACAGTACGCTCGAATCGATTTATACCATTTTTTGATAATTGTCGATTTTTTCAAAAATGACTTAGCCGATTTCGATGAAAATTAAATGGGGACCATTTCTGAAGTATGATCTACCAATAAAAAATAAATCGAAATCGGTTCATAATTGGAGAAGTACCTAATCGCTTAAAATACGTACAAAACATTGTGTCGAAATGACAATCTCCTTTTTGAAGTCGGGTAAATATGACGGGAGTGACTTCCCGTTACCATGGAGACAAGAGGGCGGCGGGCTCGAGCGCTATGAGGGAGGACAAGGATGCTAATTTGAAATAAGCTATAACTATTACTATCATTTATAGATAGATGACTTGATTTTTTATTAATTTTTTTTCGTATTGGTTTGCGTTTGACTACACACTGCCTGATGTTAAGCAGATATGCGGTCTAGGATGTAACACGCTTACCTAGAAGATACCTATTTACTTGGGATTTGAAGACACCTACATTGTACTTTAGCGGTTTACATTGTCCTTAATTACAATTACAATTATCTATTTTTACCAACTTCCAAAAAGGAGGAGGTGCTATGTTCGTCTGTATGTTTTTTTGTGTATGTTCATCGATAATTTCGCCAACTGTGAACCGAATCGAAAAAATAAAGGATATACTCCCGACCCGAAGTGGTCCCATTTATTTTTACAGAAATCGGCTGAGCCGTTTTTGATAAATCATGAACAATGTAAAAAAATTGAGCGAAATTATAAATTGAAAAACGATTTCAAAAAATCTTTTACATTTCGAAAAAGTATATTCTCGTGGTAGTCTCATTTAAATTTAATCGAAATCGGCTGAACCGTTTCTGATAAATCAACAATAATGTATGTGGATATCACATCGATTCGTGCAGACTATTCGAATTCTGTCCACGGTGCAAGTCGTTGACGCCATTTTTGCGAAAAATTATTATAATGGTCTCTTATTTTTGGATCAATGAAGTAAAAATTATTACTAATTAACTCATTATCAAATAGGTAGTTAATAATATTTACATTTCAGGATAAATTGTGTTTTAGATACTATATATATATTGATCACTATATGTTAAACAGGACTCTAGGTAAATTTCTCGTTCTTATATCACTTTTTAAAAATTTAGAAATCTTCTATGAATCTCTCGTTAATGTTTTAAATGACCTAAAAACATATAAAAATATATACATGGTCGGTGATATGAATATTGATTTAAAAAATGATGCAATGAATGACACTTCAGCTACATATTTGGATATCATGGCGTCATATGGGTTACTGCCATCGCATTCATTTATTACTCATAACAAAACTTGCCTCGACCACTGTTTTGTAAAATCCTTGCAGCCATCTACTACTGTTGTTTGTAGCACTACAATAACTGATCATTTCACCGTCATTCTTTCAATAGCACTGACTCGTCCTAAAAATAATTTAAATAAAAAATCATTTATAAAAACTGATTATGTAGCCGTTATAGAAGAATTGACCAATTATGACTGGACGGACTGTTTCAATGGTAAAAATGCTACTGAAGGGATCATAATATTTTTAACTGTAATCCAAGATGCAATGACCAAGTACACAAAAAGAGTATATTTACCTCGTAGTAGAAGAAATGTGAAACCTTGGGTAACAAGTGGATTATTAAAATGTATCAAGAACAGAGATAGACTACTTAAAAAACTAAATAATGATCCTGAAAATGTTATTCTAAAAATTACTTATCTACTATACAGAAACACGTGAAATAAAATCTTTAAAAAATTGAAAACAGCTTATTATCAATCCGAAATGAAAAAATTTAAATTGAACCTCAAAAAACAATGGGAATGCATTAAAAAAATATGCCATATGAATAAAACTAAAGACTCTAGTCAAGAACTACTCAATCTCAAAGATTCACCAATCGATTCTGTCAATGAAGTGAACAAATATTTTGCAAATATTGGTTCAGATTTAGCTAATCAAATTGTTACGAGAAACCAAAATAAATTAAACCAGTCTGATAGTAACGTTAGTGCTAATAATAATTATGTAAACCTGAATTCATTTGTTCTTCTTCCTACCGACGAAATCGAAATAAAAAGGACAATAAACGGTCTAAAGAATAGTAATAGCACTGGTTGGGATGGAGTCCCATCGATATTGTTTAAATTAGGCATAGATACGCTTGCACAACCCATCGCATTACTATGTAATAAATGTTTCGATGAGGGTAGTTTTCCCGACCCCCTAAAGCGATCATTGCTGATTCCAATTTATAAGTCAGGAGACAGAGATCGTATCTCTAATTACAGGCCTATTTCGTTGTTGCCGACACTTTCTAAAATAGTAGAAAAACTTATAAACACCAGATTAAAAAACTTTTTAGAACATAACAAAATATTATCGAATAACCAATTTGGCTTTCGCAATAAAATATCTACATCTGATGCGGTGGATACATTAGTCAATATGATTGTGGATAAGTTAGATAAAAAAAGAAAATGTCTGGCAATATTCTTAGACTTAGCAAAAGCCTTCGATACGGTCTCTGTCCCCATATTGCTTAAAACTCTAGTTGTGGGTAGAGTCTAGAGTGGGTAGTTTACCTCGTACTGTAGCAGTGGTGCTCCGCAAAATTTATGTTTTAAAATTAGAAATAATGACGCAGAAAGTTAGTGAAAGTGTGATACGCCAACTGCAGGACACAATAGTGCAAATGGCAGTTAAGATAGACCTCGTCGAGAAGAAACTCGGTGAGCAAACCTCTGTAATTACTGGACTTGTTGAGACGATTAATCTATTGAGATTAGAAAAGCGGGTACCACTCCGCTACCCACATCTAAAAACGATACTTGCGTCGTACCTTCGACAACGCAGCAGCGGCCCGTGCGCCAAGCGAGACTCAACGCGAAAACAGCGAATATAACTAACATGGCAACCGCTGTTAAGAAGGCAAGCGATGTATCTGCAAAAAACGCACGCACATTGACTGGTACTACAACACCGAAAACCGCCGAGTCAAGCCGAACCGAGGCGAATGCCAGCCCCTCCACTACAGCGCCGGCTAAACCTGCGGGTGGATCTCTGAATGCTGTGGCAATAAAATCTTCGCCCGCCTTTAATGCTAATAATGAGCCTACAATGGAAATAAAAAACCATATAGACAGCGAATGGAAACAAGTGTCTTATAGAAGACGTAAGACTAATTCAAAGCCGATCGTAATTGGTACAGGAAAAGCTGACAGCGAACTGCAAACCACCGAGAAACTACTATACGTACAGGCCTGGTCTTTTAAGCCGGAGACTACAACACAAAATGTGTTGAACTATATAAATAAATCTGTGACAATTTGCGATAGATACACTGTCGTAAAAAGAGATATAATGACTGACAAACATGCCGCATTTGTAATCGGTTTTCCGGAAAGCTTGTTTGACAAAATGTGCACACCTACATCGTGGCCGCCTGGAGTTAAAGTCACGCAGTGGTTTCAGAGAAGCACTGGCAGGGCAGCGCGAGGGGCGCGCCCCGCCGGCAATCCTGCCGTCGCCGCCACCGCTACAACAGCTGGAACGCACGAGCAATAATACTCGGAATGATTCATACAATGCGCCCGCGCGAAACGTAAACAAACGTGAATGCTGCAACGGACGATACGCAGTCCAGTCGCAATCGGTCGCCGCCGCACAACAAACTATTGTAATTTGCCAGCAGAATATTATAGGTCCCTAAATGTTAAAAAAAACCCAAAGACTTGATGTTTTATTGCAGCAGGAATTGCGTTGTGAAGTACTCGGAATTACAGAACATTGGTGCAGTGAAAGTAACCTTAAATGCGTGAATATTCATGGTTACAACCTAACGTCTAGCTATTGTAGAAAAAATACCGCGCACGGCGGCTCGTGTTTGTTCGTGAAGGACGATGTAAAAGCGGTGGAACGTTTAGATTTCGTAGAATTATCTACAGAACTATATTGTGAAGTGTCCGCAATTGAGCTATTAGATTATAATATTATTGTACTATGTATTTATAGAACTAACTTAGTGAGTGCTAGTAAATTTCTTGTTCAGCTTGAAACTGTCCTTGAGCGAGCCAGTGACAGTGACAAAAAGGTTATTATTATTGGTGATACGAACGTAAATTGGTTAAATAAAAATTGTGGCAATCAAAAACACCTTAGTGATGTTCTATCCACGTACAATTTCACGAATGTAGTCGACTTCCCTACGCGCGTGCATGGTGATTCCTCGACCTCCTTGGATCATGTATATTGCAATGGTGAGCAGGGGATGGCAGTCGCGACCCCTGTGGATACCTCATTCTACACCCCAGACGACCCTCTCAGCGACCACAGGGCGGTGCATACCACGGTAGTGTGTGAGCCGCGGCAGTCGCCGGCGCGTACACGCCTTGTCAGGGATATGTCTGAGGTAAGTCGCTCAAACTTTGCCTTGGCCGGATTGAGTGTGGATTGGGAGTTCATCTTTACAAAACACCAAAATTCAATTACAGACCTAGCGGCAGCACTAATTAATATATTAACAAATAAGTTTCATATATGTTTTCCTCTCAAGCGCAAAAATATTACAAAGAACTCATGGGTGTCAGACGAGGTCATCAAACTCAAGTACTTATTATTCGAGGCTGCCCAGATGACCAAAAAGTTCCCACATAATGAGCAACTCGTATCAGTCGCGAGGGAACTGAACGTATCATATGACAGGGCCCTAACAGATCAAAAAGCTAGTTTTTACTCAAATATAATAACTAATAGTTGTAATAGGCAGAAAGCAGTCTGGAAAGTAGTTAATACTGAGAGAGGCATTTTAAAAAGGAACTCATGTACTAGTTTTACGGATGTGGCTAAGGACGAAGAGGGCAACAGGTACTCCACAAAGAAAGGGGCAGCAGATGCTATGAACTCTTCTTTTGTGGGTGCAGCGGTGTTGTGCCAGGCGCCGCACGCTCACGTGCAGCGTGCCCTCGCTGCGCTCGCTGCTGCGTATCCACCTGCAGCAACTAGTCTTAGACTCACTAGGTTTACGGCTGATGAGGTATATAAAATTATATTGAGTATACCGAAAAAACCAACCAAAGATATTTACGATATATCGATGGTAGCAATAGACGTGATCAAAACGGCTATAGCGCCATGCCTAGCAGAGTTGTTTAATCGCTGTATTAGCGCTGGAGTGTATCCGGATGCGATGAAGTTAAGTAAAGTGTCACCGTTGTTCAAGGGAAAGGGAAAGCGCGACAATTTGGACGCTTATAGACCCGTATCCATCATTCCAACCGTATCTAAGATATTTGAAAACGGATTGAGTGCCAGACTCACGAAATACCTAACCTCAACAGGAATGCTCTCGGACCGACAGTATGCTTACAGAGCGGGCAGATCTACGACGGCGCTGACACGGGAGGTACTCAAGCGCGTGATGGAAGCCAGCGAGCAGAGGCAGCAAGTCGCCATGCTGTGCTGCGACTTATCGAAAGCCTTCGATGTCGCAGATCACGGTATTCTCGCTGTCAAGTTTCTCCATCACGGCATAAGAGGGCCAGCACACTCGCTGTTCACCAACCTGCTACAAAACAGATCCCAGGTGGTCGTCAGCGACGGTGGCGAGACGAGATCAGATCCCTTGACGACTACAATGGGTGTAGCCCAAGGATCATCTGCTTCCAATATCATATTCTCGATGATGATGAACGACCTGCCTGACTTTATCGCATCCGGTGAAGTTTTTATGTACGCGGACGATGTCACTGTAATCGTGACGGCAAAGTCACGCGACGATCTGCAAAAGCGATTAAACGATACAGCGAACGAATTAGCGCAGTGGTTCGGAATGAATGGACTGGTCCTAAATTTGAAGAAGACCCACTTCATGCTTTTTACTGTGTCAGGCCGACAGCCGGATATACTTCGAGTGACCATAAACGGAGACTCAATTAATCAGGTTGAGTCGACGACGTTCCTCGGATTCGAAATCGATCGCGGCCTCACATGGGCCTCTCACATGGATAAGCTCTGCGCGAGACTGGGCAGTGCCTGTTATGCCTTGAGCCGTCTATCGAAGGTGGTCTCAGCCGACGTAACACGCACTTGTTATTTCGCGACCGTGCAGTCGCTCTTACAATACGGAGCCGAGCTGTGGGGGCACGCCGCCGACAGACTGCGTGTCTTCAGAATGCAGAAACGGGCTATAAGCATCGAGCTATATTACTACGTATAGAGAGGACGACGCACATCCCTACCATGTTCCGCCCAAATGCAGCCATATGGCTGCACATCAATTAGTTGCTTGCTAGCTCTTGAGTACATCAGTCTAGTTTGTTTTAAAACGAAAAAAGTTCAAAATTATTGAAAATGGTCTCGTGTGTGTTAAGATATTGCACGAATAATACAAAGAATACGGCGAAGTGCAAAGGAATAACTTTCCATCGGTGAGTAATTAGATAATCATTTTACAATTAAATGCAAACAAAATATTATCGGATGGCGCGTGGACGCCATGTTGCGATACTTTTCATAGACTAAAAATGAAGATGTGACATTGTGTGTGTAACAAGTGTAGGTAAAATTAGGGTTTGTTCCCAGTGTTACTACCAGTAGTAAGAACGGGAAACGAATTACTCTTCTTACTACTACGGTTGAAAGTTGTTAGAACAGTAAAAAAAATTACTCCTGTTACTACCGTAAAATTATAATAACAAAAACAAACAAAACATGACAGATTTGTATTTAAACCGAATTTAAGTTGGTAGGTAACAAAATTATATAAAAAAAAAAACAAGAATTGTTACCAAAAACTAAACAGAAAAATTGCTGTAGTACCTAATCAAAACAAATCATAAGTATTATGTTCACAGATAGGAACTCTGTGATTATGTTTGAAAAATTTGCATAACATAAAAAACATGGAAAATCAACGAATTTCTTTGTATTCGTCGGTCCAGTATTTTTGTGTTGCATATTTTATAATAAAATGAAAAAGGTTTGATGTACAGGGTTATTTCTAATCAATTAGCACCCTTTCAGGGGCTTAGGTATTATAAACATCAAAATTAACAACTTTTGTTCTGCGACTTTTGTCAAAACTAAAAAAAATTAGCTTACGTGGAAAGATTACTACTAGTATTGGGCTAGTATAAGCTACCCCATACTAAACTTTCATAGAAATCTGTTTAGCCGTTACCGAGTTGACTGGGAACAAACACACTTACACATAAACTTTCGCAATTATAATATTAGTGTGATTAGGCAAACAGTGGTATATTATATAAAATTTAAGTATTTTATGAATGACGAATTACGAATGAATTAGTTTAACTTAAATATTTATATTATGATATAATATTACGTTCGTCGTGGAAATCTTTGAGGGAGGCCTATATCCAGCAGTGGACTTCTACGGGCTGATGATGATGATGATGAATATAATATATTCTACTGATCAATAATTCAACTAATATTATATTATGAAGAAGAAAAAACAAAGTACGAATTCAATTGAAGCGTGTGTAGGTAATATAAACTTTGTCACTTCTGTAGTCAGTCAGCATCTTAGTCTATAGAAACGACAAGTTAATGCAGAACGTTGAACGAAACGCGTAAGCGCTTCGAAGAATCGCGGCGCTTTCGACCTTTTTGCCACGAGAAAACTATACCTTAAAAGTGTTCTAGCGCTGCGTGTTTATACTGGCTGATTAGACGGCTAATTATTGTTACAGTGCTGAAGCGCACTTTAGTTATATTCTTAACAAAATTGAGCATGATATTTGATCAGGGTAGCTCCTCTATACGTAGTAATATTTCCTCAAAGGCTATAAGAGCGATCGCGCAAGTGTCGCGTCGAACGTCTGCTAAGCCGTACTTTACAGCGTTCGGTGTACTGACGCTGCCCTCACTTGTGATTATGCAGGTGGCTGTCTTTGTAAGAACCAACCTGGATATGTACGAGAAGCGTGGGGCCAGGCATGCATTTCGACACAACCTGCGCAATGTTGACAGTCTCGCTACTATCCACACGAGACTGGTTCGCTCGGGGAAGTTGACTCACGTGATAGGTGCACTAATTTACAATTGTTTGCCGAAGGACATCACTAGCTCAGTGAGCGATAATATATTTAAAACAAAACTAAAGAACTGGCTCGTGCAAAAGGCATTTTATAGCGTTGAAGATTTTTTTGCTTGCTCTAATAAGAGTAATTTCCTTTTAAAAAAATGTATGTGATTTGACATTATTAATTGATATTCTTGACATTATTATTTTATACTTACTTTTAATCTTATGAATGATAATACTATTATATTTTATGGCACAATAAGATTATGAAATGAATTTATTTTAATCTGAGTCATGTTTCAGACTTCAATTTTGTGACTTATAATTTTTGACAAATTATCAATAAAATGTTTATCTGTTTATCTCTATACAAAATTGGTATCAGAGGTATACAACACAAACTTTTTAAAGATTATCTCACTAACAGAAAGCAAACTACGAAACTTGACACTTATACCAGTGATGAGGTTGATATTACGTATGGTGTTCCACAAGGTAGCATCCTTGGACCCACCTTGTTTCTTATTTACATCAACGAAATGTGTAACCTAAACCTACAAAATGGCGAGGTGATAACGTTTGCTGATGACACGGTCCTATTTTTCTCGGGGAAGTCTTGGTCTGACACAAATAAATATGCAGAAAAAGGATTCAACATAGTTACTGATTGGCTTGACAATCATTTACTAACGTTAAATGTTCTTAAAACGAAATATATGACTTTTACTATTAAAAATTCTGATCAACCCATAAATTCAAACATACATATTAAAGCACATCACTGCAATAACATTGGATCCTGCAACTGCCCAGAACTGACTTCGACTGAAGAAATTAGGTACCTGGGAGTAGATAATGATCGATAATACTCTCAGTTGGAAATCACAAATAAAAAATTTAACCGGTCGGATAAGAAAACTACTTTTTACATTTAAAACCCTTAGACATGTATGCGACAAAACACAATTAATAGGCATCTACTATGCGCTTTGCCACTCGATTGCCACCTACTGCATCTCATCTTGGGGTGGATGTCCAAAAACAACCTTGATTTGTGCGGAAAGGGCACAAAGAGCAATACTCAAAGTAATGACCTTCAAATCGTTTCGCTATCCCACTTCCGAATTATATAACGAATTACCTATTCTTTCAATCAGGAAATGCTTTATACTAAAGATTATTCAAAGTCAACACCGCATACCCCCCGAACTGAAACCACAGGCAAGAAGAAAAGACAGAGTCTACAAACTGATGTCCAGCAGAACTAAATTTGCGAATCGATTTTCTAACTATATGGGCCCCTACTTATACAATAAAATTAGTAAATACATAACATTACGAACTCTAAATAAATATATGTGCAGTATATCTATCAAAACATTCATCAAAAATATGTAGTATGACGAAACAGAAAATTTTCTTCAAATATTAGAATAAATAAATGCATCAAATAAAGTAATAACCAAGATAAAAAGTAGTAACCAAGGGTTTATTTAACCTCATCTTCAACTATGTTTTACTTACAAACAGGTAATGAAATATAACCTAAAATCTCCAGCTCGCTACTATAACCACCTGACTGGTCTGCTTTAAAAGTACCAAAATATGTACATATGTACGTCACTACGCACACCTTCTGGACACAGCCATCCGAGCGCAAAGACAAGCAAGCACGTACATGCTCAAGCATATGCACACGCGCACACACACATACACACACACACACACACACACTTAAAAATGTGGATAAAACTACAAGAATAACTTGTATATTGTAATAGCGAATATAATACGACTTTCCATAGATCCTTATAATCAACTGTAACTTTGCTAGATGTACGGAAATGTCATTTATTATGTATGTATAACAAAGATAACATGTATAATATAATAGGCAATTGTATATAATCAACATACATATACCTAGAACATAAGTGTAATTTTACGATTGCAATCCTTATAATTATAAAGTTTTCAAAACATTTAGGTACCTAACTAATTTTTAAAATCTTAAAATAAAAACACATTTTTGAAATGTAATCTAAAAAATATATTGTATTTTCTGTGGCTCAAAATTGAATTCGAATCTAAAACGTTAAATGTTAATATACGTCACTACACAACTAATCTTAAACATAACCTCATTTTTGATCAGTTGAGTAAAAACAAATATTGTGTTAATTTTGCCTATACTACATTCCACTTTGGTAAACAACTTTTGTCGCTGTTGCACGTATAACTCATTGTGTTGTTGCGAGCGGGACGGAAACTGCCATCCGAGATACAGATTTTATTCTAGTTCGGAGGGTAGGGTCAATCCAACTGCAATACAAGCCTAATACAAAAGTTTTTATAAATACTTAATGATATGATAATTATATACTTTAGAACAAGTAAACTTCTAGTAAACATAGTACAGTACGTACACTATGTTTAATTTATATGTTTACTGTTTTTAAAATAACTCTAAAAAATTGTAACTTTTGCTATTTGTGATGAAACTAATTGATATTACATCGTTTGTAACTGTACCTACACCTGCCTATCCAATTACATACATTGATTAGAAAATATGGGTAAGCTACTAGATACTTTCAAATTACTTCGTGAATAATATAATAATTAAAAGACATTCGACGGGAGTCTAGACTTTGTACCTACGACGACTTCCAAAAAGGAGGATCCTTCTTTTTGGAAATCGGTAAAAATAATACAATAAATTTATGTTATTTTGGATCTATTGTGCAAATTTAGAGATTTAAAAACAAAAAACAAAACTACAAACACTACAAAACGTGCATAATTTTAACCGACTTCAAAAGAGGAGAAGGTTCTCAATTCGACTGTATTTTATGTTTGTTACCTCAGAACATCGAACTGGGTGAACCGATTATGATGATTCTTTTTTGTTTGAAAGATGTTGCTTTGTATGTAGTCCCGTTTAAATTTTACCGAAATCGGCTGAGCCATTTTTGATAAATCAACAATAATGTGAATATTACTACATCGATCCGTGTGAACTATTTCGAAACTGGTGAGTCGTAAGGAGAAGATTCAGACCATCATTATGAACAAATTTTATTTTTAGTTTTACTTCATTTACTAGCGCTCATACCGCAGTTAAACTAGGTGTTCTTTAGCGATCATCGAAGTTAAGCAACGTTCAGCACGGTCAGTCTTCGGATGGGTGACCGAGGCTGGCATTTACAACTGAGCGCTAGCGTGGCTCGGATGACACTTTAAATTGTAGGGCGCGGTTGATTTAACTGTTAAGCCATGTCAGAGGCCTTTAGGCAGCTTAAAAACTTTGACACTAGGGCTGGCCACCCGGTTTTTATGGATCAGCTGATGTTTTTTTCAAAATTCCGAGTTGGCCCCATACTAAAAGTTGTTCGTGATGATGGTCTGAATCATCCCCTTTTGTCTTAGCATAGAGCAAGCAGATAACCCTGTAGAGTGATATTGTGAATCGGCTTAGTACACCAGTCCTGGATAACCCTGTATTATTTGACAGTATTTTAGTATCACTGGACGTTATCTTAACGAAATGCAATAACTTGGTGTTTATAGGGGTAGGAGCCGGCGGTAACACGGTGTCGCAGTTGTATGACTGGGAACACCAGCAGTACCCGGTGCGGGCCACGCCGGGGGTGCTGGCTGAGGACCGCTACGTGCCCCTCTACCTGAAAATAGCAAACGGTAAGCGAATTCATTATTCTTCGACAAGTACCTACATGTAGGCTAAATCATACAACTTGGCGGCTGTAATGTTACCTGTTAAGTGATCTTCAGTCCGAATTTGGCTATCCGCAGCTTGTAGCTAACGTCACAGCCGCCAACTTGTATGATTTGGCCTTTAACAAATAATTATTATACGACGACGTGTGTGGTGTTGCTCGTAGTATGTTTTGTCTAGTATCGAATGTAATTTCCTTACCGAAAATAAATGATATACATATATATTTTTGTAATTCATTAAGGTAACATTTTTATTAGACAAGTACCTACGTAACAGCCGACTACATACAATCGGCGCTTAAACCTCAATTTTGGTAAATACTGGAGCTTCATTTTTTTTTGGAATTGCTTGAAAATCCCTGATCAATGGTACATCAAATTTATTATAGGACTATGTCGCGATATGTTACTCTACAGATAATTAACTAAAATCGAGAATCAGCGCACAAACAACGAAGTATGAGCTATCATATTATTTATCTCCGTTGTTTAGTGGCCTACTCTTGTTTAACCGATTTCAAAAAGGAGGTTATCAATTCGTCTGTAAGTTTTTGAGGGTTTCGTACTCTAAGTGTAAAAACGGGACCCTATTACTAAGACTCCGAAGTCCGTCTGTCTGTCTGTCACCGGGCAGTATCTCATGAACTGTGATCGCTAGACAGGCTGAAGTTTTCACAGATGATTTATTATTTATGTTGCCGCTATAACAACAAATACTAAAAGCAGCATAAAATAAATATTCAAGGGGGGCTCCCATACAACTGACGTGATTTATCAGGAGTTTATTGCTAGCAATTAATAACGGCAAGAGGAATGGGGCGAAGGGGGTTCCAACACGGTACAGAACCGTTCGCGCGCGAGTCCGACTCGCACTTGGCCGATTTTTTTGTATGTATGTTACGCGAGTACTCCGCCAATTATTTACCGATATTTTTCGTTTGCTAGATCATACTTCAGAGGCGGCGTCATTTAAATTTTATTGAAATTGGCTGAACCGTTTTTGATAAATCAACAATAATCAAAAATTGTACACATCGATTCCAGCGTACTATGCGAAAATTCCCGAGTAAATAGGTATCTTCTAGGTAACCCTAGAGCGCATATCTGCTTAACATCAGGCAGTATGTAGTCAAACGCATACCTATACGGAATTAAAAAAAAAAAATTGTACACTATTGAAGTCGGTTGTGCCTAATAATCAATAATATTATTGAAAGTCGGTTGTAAATGTGTCCCTCACTGTTTCCAGGCAAGCTGACAGCAGGCGCCGAGTGCGAGCCCGAGCCGTGGTTCACGGCGGACTTCACCAGGGAGGAGGGAGAACTAATACAGAGGCGCGTGTACTTGGGGTCGCGCTACGGAGCTAAACTTCTATACGATTGTCCCGCCAGCTTCACAGGTATCTCCATACTCGATCACTTGTTGCAACCTGGGACGGTTTATCTCATTAGCTCAATCCTCCAAGATTGCAACACATAATATGTAATGGTGCCGCCACACTCTCCACGAGGCGACACGAGCACCGCAGCTGTAGATAACTTCACACCGTATACAAGTATACAAGTCGGCGAAGCTACAGAAGTTTCTAGAGAAGCTTCTGTAGCTAACTTCACATCGCCGACTTGTATACTTGTATACGATGTGAAGTTAGCTACAGCTGCGGTGCTCGTGTCGCCGCGTGGAGAGTGTGGCGGCACCATAATATTTAGGTAGATGCGGTTCTTAAGTATCATGTTCAGTATAGTTATATGTACATAATTATATGACCGTGTTAGGGTATGGCAATTTAAATTCAATTGGAAAGGATTACTATAACGATTTGTAGTTTTATAATTTTATTATTATTATTTTTCGGAATTCAATCGTGTACAAAATTCAAAATTAAAATAGTACGAATCAATGTATAGAATTTTTACATTACTGTTAATATTTCTAAACCGGCTCAGCTCATTTCAAGAAAACTTAAATGGGAATGGGACCAAATCGGGATTATATCCTTTCAAAAAAAAATTTAAATAGGTTCACAATTGACGAAAATATTCAAATTCAAATCATTTATTGCAACATGACATGAATGAAATTTACATGCGGTTCTTAGTATCTTAGGTAACATGTTTTGTTTAGTTATACATATAATGACCCCATAAGGGTATGGCAAATTTATTATTTGTATTGGAACGATTTATTATTATACGTTTTCTAGATTATCGTTAAAAAATTCGTCTAATGTATAATAGCATTTCGATAATAGGATATTTTTTAGTTGTTTTATGAAACAGTAATTTTGCTTGCTTAGCGGGGTTTTCTCTATCGATTGTTTTCAATTATTTGGCAATTTATTAAATATTTTTTCATACCAACTGCTCGAAAATGACCCATTACATGTCAGAGAATCTCAACTTAAAACGAGTCATTTTTTACTTAACACAATCTCGAGGGCCATAACAGGTCAATAATGTTGTATGAAACTCCCTAGGGGTTAAAGAAATTTAAATTTGGAACGTCTAATTAGTATGAAAATCTCACAAATTAAAACATTTAAGGACATCGTGAAAACGTTTCATTTTGCAAAATCAAATATAACCTTTTGACATTGTACGGCAACTGGCATAGTAAGGAGGTTCTACTTGACTTCACAGAATAAAACCTCTTTGGTGCCCGTATCAGTTCGATTTTATAGAATAAAACCTCTTTGCAATGCCCGTTTAGGCTATGACAATCGAGCTGGCTATGGCCTTATTTTTTTTCATGAGGTATTTCCATTCTCATTTTATGGTTTTATAAATTGTGTGCGATTTTATGAAAATTAGTAGGTACATTCTAATTTGTTTTAATTTATTGTGAACAATACCTAGTTGCCTAATGAGTACCTACCTACACTGTTAAGTGAATTTATGACGTAAGTATTACTCATATTCTTGGGGTTATATTTGCTCGCAGGATGTATGAAAAGTAGAGTAAGGACCTCTAGAAAAGTTTGTCTTCGTCTTGGGCGACTTGAACCCCTCGCTTCACTCAGGACTCTAAATAATTCCCTCGCTTCGCTCAGGAATTGACTCGGGATTAAACTATAGAGTCCCTCGCTACGCTCAGGGTCCAATTGTCGCCCGTGACGTAAGACACCACTTGGTTCTCTTAGTACATAATCTACTATTATAGCCATAGAATTTGGGCTAGAACTGTGCATTGTTAAGTTAGACTTTGGTTCCACAAGTTTATTTCTATATTGCGATCTAATTTTGTGCGTTTTATCGGACATATATTGATGATCATACACAAACGAAAATACATACAGACGAACATAGAATCTCCTCCTATTTGGAAATCGCTTAAAAAACAATACATTTTCTTAGTAGACGTTTCAAACGCATTGAGAGATTTTCCGTACATACATTTTTAGATATATTGTCCGATCTGACAAATTTAATTTATTTAGTCTGTAAAACTGTACATAGGTACATCAAAACAAAGAAATAAAAAATGAAACTATTGTTTTATGTATTGTAGATCCTCCAAGGTGTGAGCCGCGTAGAACGGTAGAAATCGCATCAAACTTTATCGCGGCTCTAAAGTGTACAGTACAGCAGGCAGGGTGCTGGATGATTACATAACTATAAAATACGCGCGTTACGTGCCCCAACTTCAGATTTGTTTTAGAATTTTCGCGCGAAATATGATATTAGCTTACTTTTAACGTCATAGTAAATAGTCATAGGTCAAAAAACGTGGGTAAAGATTTTTGACCCGAAACTAAGCAAAGCTTGTACTCAACATGGCTGCCAGAGACTGATATAAAGATGTCACCGGATTGTTGTACTTTGAGTTTTAACACATGTAATTCTTCTGAGGTTTTAACCGCCGAAACGGAGGAGGTTATTCATGTCGACATTGTCGCCGCGTAATTATTTTTTTTGTATGACTACGCATAACTTTTTACAAGGTAGTCCGATTTCAATAATTCTTCTTATATTTGGTAAGGGCATACTTCACAAGTGGTCACGTTTAAATTTTATTGAAATAGGGCTCAACCATTTTTGATAAATCAACAATAATGTGAAAATTACTACATCGATCCGTGCGAACTATTCGAATTCTGTACACGGTTGAAGTCGGTTTTGCCATTTTTGGCGAAAAATAATTATATTTTGTTACGCACAAGTTCACGATTTGACGTTTAACATTGTTAGTTTATAAACATACGAAAATATAAGCGTAAAGGTATGATTCCGAACTCCGCTGCAGGCAGCAGGCAGCAGTGCTGCCGCAGCACTACTGGTCCCCATACAGTTACTATGTATTGTACATCGTTATATCCGTTCACAATCTATCGATAGCTTATAATTTGACGCGATTAATTGTAAACAGACGAGTCGTACAATAATCTGGTGATCTATTATATACCTACTCTTGATCACTCATCTATTGTTTCAGGCCAGTAAAGAGAAGAAAAGCTGACACGCAGTCTCCGGCGATACCAACATAGCAACCGCAGGGCACATTTCGCAGTGGTGTTTTTCTTATTTTACTTAAGTAAATATTATATACAAACTTTGATAATATTTATTTATAAATAATATATTTTGTATAACTTAGATAAAGTAGAGATATTATTTGAAAAATTAGTAATTGAGTAAAAAAAAACCATTTTAATAAATATTTCAATATAGCAAGTGTTGTAGTGAATTTAAGTGTAAAATTAGCAATAGACCTCATCCTTCTGGTGAGATATCGTGAGGTTTGCCTCGACCCTCTCCCTCCATCTGCATCTCACGTGAGATTTATCGAAGAAGTTCTTGCAAAGGCCCAGACTTTGTACAGTAGCCGCAAAGAGGTTTAAATATAGTAAACAAAACAGAAAAACAACAGTAGGTATTTATATATGAATATGAAATTCCTTTAAATGGTGAATTTTAATAAAAAGAATAACAAGGAATTAATTTTCTAAAACAAATAAAGCAAATCATTAAAGTGCAGTATATAAATTTAATAGGTATGGCTTGAGCTCGGTATATATCTGCATTATATCTTTTGTAGTTTAAGGGCCCTTGTTGACGAGACGGTTTCTACCCGATCCGGCGCCAGCCGGTGCCGGCTAAGCGTTCAGGAGCACGATTTGTGCCTGTAAATGTGACGTCGTTAACAGGGTATTATTTTTGAAATTCGAACGTATACGGAACTTTGACAGTGACAGTTCGAAAACCATTCGCCCTATTTGTTAAATTAGTTTGCTTTTTAATTAACGTTCCATTTCACGATTTCCCCCTTTGGTTTCTTTTAAAATTGCCATGTCAAGTAGATACTAAAGCTTTGCGTGAAATGGATTATTTAAAATATAATTATCACTTAATTAAATTTAGCAACGTTCCGCACGGTTAGTATTTGGATGGGTGACCGCGGGTGGCATTTTCCAACTGAGCGCTAACGTGGCTCGGATTACACGTTAAATTGTACGTGTAGGTCCCGGTTGTTTTAACCGTTGAGCCATGTCAGAGGACTTAAGGTGGCTTAAATACTCTGACACCAGGGCTAGCCACCCGGCCTATACGAACTTAATTATTTCGAGAAAAAAAAAGTTATCCGTAAAGATAAGTATGCGTCTGAGGCTTTGAACTTCAAAAATAGAGCCCCAGATCTCCATAGTGCTCCACACATCATTGATGACCGGACGTACGTACCTACGTAGGCTCGGCGCAAAACCGTCTGGTCAACAAGCTTACCCGGCACCGGCCGGCGCCGGATCGTCTAGAAAGCGTCTCGTTAACAAACGATGAACTCCTACGACTTTGTTTGTATCACCACATATTGTAAAGCAGTCACTCACACTATATCTGTGTGTCTGTCTGTCCGTCTGTATATCCGCGTATATCCTCCGAACTACACAACAGATGTTAACGCGGTATTCACTATCTTTTAGAGTGTTACAACGAGAAGGTTTGTAGCTATAACAGCCGTTAATCCTGGGAAAAGCCGAGACGGGCAGCCAGTTAGCTAATAAAGCTCAGGTGGAGTCATGCAAGTCAGCGGATGTGAAGTTAGCTACAAGTTACGTGAATCCCAATCAACACGCAGTTTTATGTGAGTTTCTGTCAGGATTTGATGTTGCGCACTTTGTTAAGGCCGAATCACACAAGTCGGCGGATGTGAACTTAGCTACAAGCGCTGCGCAATATCCAATCAAATCGCAGTTTTATGCGAGCTTCAGTCAGGATTGGATATAACGCAGCTTGTAGCTAACTTCACATCCGCCGACTTGTATGATTCGCTCAGTTGTTTAATGTCTGCAAGTGCATGCGTGTCTTGCCAGGTAGTGGCGGTGGGCAGTAAAAATAAATTGAATAAAAATGATATTGCATTTATTAACCTACTAAAACGGACATGCCGTTAGAATAAAGGGTAAAGGGTAATAGGGTAAGTTAGATAAGCTTCCAGATCCATGAGTAGTGGTAGGCGACGCGCTGGTAGCCGGCCGGCGCGCCCGCGCTGCAACCCGACGATGAGCCGAACGTGAACACACCCAGCTGGAAACAGATTGTACATAAAGACATTACAATCAGAATCATTTATTGACGTATCCAGCTCAATACTATAGTCTGGGTGCATGGCAGTGTACCTAAACAAGTCGAGCAAAAAATCACCAGATGTAAGCTTACTTTTCCCGAGGCCATTCAAGCCATTTTCAACCCTCTATAACATCGTTCTAGATAAAGCTAGACGTCTGATTTTGTCACAATCAAGGGAACGTGATATAACAAAATATATTTCCAACATTCATCCAAATCAAACATGGCATGTAAAAAGTAGAATAACTCAAGCAACAGTACTTCAGTAAAATGCTGTGATATCAAATGTAAGCACAAGTTGGGTCGCGGCAAGTCACTGCCTGGTAGGAGCTGTTCTGCTGGCTTTGACAAGTCGGGAAAAGGCGTGGATTCCAGTGACTAGGTAGACTAGGGGAACTGCTTGGCCTTGCAAACTTGAAGCCGCGGTGGTCTAATGGTAATGACACCCGCCTTACAATCGTGAGGTCGTGGGTTCAAATCTCGATCTTGTACCAACGAGTTCGTTGAAATTTATGGACGGAATTTAACACCATTGGCTTTTCGATGAAGGCAAACATCGTGAGACAACCTGCATTTGTCCGTTGAAGAAATTCGGTGACGTGTATGTGAATCCACCAACCCGTAGAGCGTGGTGGATATGGCCCAATCACCCTCCATGGAGGCATACATCCTGCAGTGGACTAATAAAAAGGCTGGTACAGTACAGTACAGTATATAGGCTCAAACAATGTGGGCACGTATTCAGGTGATGCATATTCTGCTCAGGGGCTCCGCACAATCAGCAGCCTGGCAGCATCCAACAATCCCCTCTTGGCTGGGTTTACCCTGCAGCGGCCCACTTGGGTCCGGAGGCAGTTTATTGACTTGCACGTGGGTCGCGGGAGGTCCAGGCTGCTGCGAGCTGTTCTGCTGGCTTCAGAAAGTCGGAAGGAGGTGTTGGCGTGGATTCCCACATCTTTAAGCTAGGTGAGGTGCTGGGAGTGTACTCACGAGGATGTCGTTCCCAGCGGCGGAGTAGAGGATGAGCGGCCCGCCCTGGTCTCCGCCGCACGGGTTCCGTCCGCCCGCCCCCGACGAGCACATCTCAGCTGATGATATCTGACAAATTATAAAATTTAAAAAAAATTCGGCGTTCATGGTCTCATAGACACGCCGGCCGTTTATTAAGGTTTCGTTGTAAAACGAAGAACCCTTAAACTTCGTTTTGTCCGTCCGTTCGTCCGTCCATCCTAAAATTTCAAAGCCTTATGAAACAAATTGGATGAAAATTAACATTGTGATAGTTTAAAATATATGGGAAGGAAACACTCATTATTTCAACTTAAGCGACCTAAAGATTATCTTTTTTTTTCCGAAAAAAATATCTTAAACCTAACATTTATTTCAAAAACGCTATTCAAGGATATCCTACATGAGGGAGTGGAACAGATTTTTTTATTATGTGGAGCTACCTCTTGAATACACCGTTTTGATTTTTAGGGTTGTTAGGGTTAAATACCTGGATTTGATGGTTGTTGTTGCTTCTGTGCTTGAGGGACGGCTTCTGTTGAACCTTTTCTGTATATTCACTGAGTTTTGTTTTATTTTTAATACGCCGGCCGGCGTTCTTGAATGCAAAAAATTAGTAAGTGAAAGATGATATTTGATTTTGACGTTTTATAGATTTGACATTGAGATTTATTGAAAGTTTTTTTTTTGTTTTGTATTTGGTTAGGCTTTAGTGCTTTGGCCTAAACAATCTCCGCCTCCAGGAGAGGACACAACTTGTGAATGGCTCGCCGCAGGATTCCCCTCTTTGCCGTCAGCACATCTGCTACCCGAGTGGCTCCGTCGATGCCTGGATATGTCGCAGTAACTCTTCCCAACGGCCATTTCAACGGCGGGCTAGCTTCGTCCTTGATTAGCACCATTTGGTTGGGCTTGATATCAGGGTGCATATCCTTCCATCGTGTTTTCTGCTGCATTTCGCAAATATATTCTCTTACCCAGCGGGCCCAAAATTGCTGTCTCGCTTGTTCAATGCGGGCGAATCTATGCAGGCGGTTAGGATTGGCATCCTGTAAATCTGGCGAAGGCAATGAGGTAAGTGGTCTTCCTATGAGGAAGTGACCGGGAGTTAATGGACTCAGATCATTGGGGTCTGATGACATAGGCACAAGAGGCCTCGAATTGAGAATAGCCTCAATTTGGCAAAATAAAGTAGTGAGCTCTTCAAATGTGAAGTGGGCGTTACCTACAGTCTTTATCAAAAGATTTTTGGCTGATTTCACAGCTGCTTCATAAATTCCACCAAAATGTGGTGTGTAAACGGGAGAAAATTTGAATTTAATACCTTCGTTAGCTAATTCTGGCATGGCCTGAGAACAATTTTCGACAAGTGCAGCGATTGCCCTATTTGCACCCACATAGTTACTACCATTATCACAAAAAATTTCCCGGGGCTTTCCCCGTCGGGAGATAAACCGCCGCAAAGCTAAGAGAAATGATTCTGTTGTTAGGTCGCTGACCAATTGCAATTCTACAGCCTTGACCTTGAAACAAATGAACACGCAAAGATAGCATTTTATTAGCTTGGCACCACGACCCTTCCTGTCTACAATTGTCAATGGTCCTGCGAAATCTGTCCCTGTTGTCTCAAATGGAAACCCTGCTGATAATCTTTGTGATGGTAAGTTGCCCATGATTTGTTTGGCCGCTACACCTTTCATTCGTTTACATAAAATGCAATTTCTGAATACCCGTCTAGCTAAAACTCTACCATTGATTGGCCAGTATAGTTCTCTTACTACTGATAGAAGTAACTGTGGCCCAGCATGCATTAGTTTTTTATGATAATATCTCATTAATAATTCTGAGTAATGATGTTTGCTGTCTAGAAGAATTGGATGTTTTTTATCAAAATTGTATGGAGAATTTCCTAATCTTCCCCCAACACGAATGATACCAGCAGCATCTATGAAAGGAGTCAAACTGTATATTGTTGGTGACCTTTTTAAGTTTTCATGATTTGGAAAACTTTCTTGTTGTGACAGTTGAGCTAGCTTTAACTCGGATGCTTCTATTTCGTCTACAGTTAAAGGCCCTGTTTGTTTTATACCTTTGCAGTTATTGATAAATCTTAGTATATAAGCTACTATATGGCGCAGTTTTAAAAAACTTGAATATCTTTCAAATTCGATAATAGATTTGGATTGAGCACGAATTTCAACCACATTAGCGCGAATTTCTGGTAAGTCCACTTGTGTCTCTACATGTCCTTGATCTGGCCATTCACTTTGTGTATGTTTTAGGAATGTAGGCCCATCCCACCACAACGATTGAAATTGCACTTCTTGAGGATCTACCCCACGAGTAGCTAGATCTGCAGGATTTAATGCTGATGGGCAATAAAGAAATGGGCTGCCAGCACATAAATCTCCTACTTCAGCAACACGATGTGACACAAATGTACTTAATCTATGTGGTGGAATCTTCAACCAACCCAGTACCACCTTTGAGTCGCACCAAAAATATGTTTTGTCAATTGAGCAACGAAGTGCTTCAATTATCTTTTTACATAACCGTGCTGCTAAAACTACTCCACATAGTTCTAGCCTGGGTATGGTTGATGTTTTGAGTGGTGCTACTTTGGATTTGGCACACAATAGTCGTACCATTACATGACCAAATGAATCGGTTGAGCGTAAATAAACACATGCCGCATATGCTTTGATAGAGGCATCTGAAAAGGTGTGACACTCAACAGTGACAGGATTGGTACAGAGAACTTGACGTGTAATTGTCAAATTTTCAATGTTTTTTAAACTGGAAATGAGTTTTTTCCACTCTTGAGATATGTCGGAGGGTATAGTTTCATCCCATCCTGTTTTTAATAAGAATAATTTCTGTAAAACCAGTTTACAAGTAATTGTACATAAATTTAAAAGTCCTAAAGGATCATAGACACTTGACGTCACAGATAACACTATGCGCTTTGTTATGTGACTCACATTTTCATCATAGATGTTTATTGATTTTGCTACTGAGATTCGAAGTGTATCAGAATTTGGATTCCACTCAATCCCTAGTGTATTTGTTGCAGATGAGAGTTTTAATGATTCTTGAGCCATGTTTGGATCTGTTTTGTTTGAAATAAAGCTAAGAAGCTTTTGAGAATTGCTTTTTACTTTTCTTAAATTGAAACATGCCGATTCTAATTGTTTAGTGACATTTTCATACATATTTTGTAGGTTAGTTTCATCGATATGCCCTGTAATCACATCATCGATGTAAAAGTCATGTAATAATATATCATGTGTAAGTGGGTCCCCACATTCCATCGCTAGCTGCACCAGACATCTAGTGCTTAAGAATGGAGCTGAAGAGGTACCATATGTTACTGTGTTAAGTTGGTAATAGCATATGGGTTTCCGCTCATCATCTCTCCATAAGATTGTCTGGAGGTGCCGTTGGGAGGGTTCTATCATTATTTGTCTATAACATTTTTCAATATCTCCACTAAAAATAAATGCATGCTGTCTCATTCTAATCAAAATAGAAAATATATCATCTTGTACTGTAGGTCCTACCATCATAATGTCATTGAGTGATAATCCTGATGTTGTTTTCATACTAGCATCAAAGATTACTCTACAGTTTGTACTTTCACTATTTTCCTTTAATACCGGATGATGTGGTAAAAATACATTGTTTTCCGCTTTATTTGTAATAGAGAAATGGCCAAGAGACTCATACTCGTCTAAAAAATCTACATACTGTGCCTTTACTTCTGGTTGCCTCTGGAAACGTCTTTCCAAAGAATCAAATCTTTTACGTGACATATAATATGAATCACCTAGATTATCTGGCTCCATTTTCAGAGGCCACGAGACGCAAAACCTACCATTCTCTAAACGACGAGTGTGATTTACAAAGTGTTGCTCACACATTTGTTCTTCAGGTGACATTATGGGTTTGCTAGGTACCTCCTCTAATTCCCAAAATTTACTGAGCTGATTTTTAATATCCTGACTGAAATTGCAAACAATATTGGTATGTAAGTTGTTTGGTTTGTAACAATTTACAGGCCCTGAGATCAACCATCCTAACATAGAATTTTGCAAAATCGGTAAATTATGACCTAGTTTTATTTGTTCTGGGCAAATAATATCCCAAAATACATCCGCACCTAATAAAACGTCGATTTTTGATGGAATGTGGTAATTACTGTCTGATAAGATTATATTTTTAGGTAAATTAATTTTAGAGATATCTATTTCATGACTTGGTAGGGTTTTAGTGATTTCTTTAAGCACAAATGCTGTCACTGGAGTGTGGAATCTTTCTGTGCTTGATTTTATGTTGATGGTACAGCGTTGCAATGCCTGTACAGAAATACCACTTATACCTGTAATATTCACAGAATTTAGTTTTTCTGTTTGTACTGAAAGTTTGTCACACAGTTCCTGGGAAATGAAAGAAGACTGACTTCCACAATCCAGGAGACAGCGAGCTTCTATATATTTTTGTGAATTTGGGCAAGCTACTTTTATGATTGCTGTTGATAATAAAACTTGATTTGTTATGTTTGTTGAAAGTGAAATGGGTGTTGAGATTAATTGTTTCTCTTCTTTGTTTTGTTTGCAAAGCAGGGAATTATGTTTTCCGCTGCAAAATTTACATGATCGTGACTTACATTGTGGTGCTAAATGCCCCCCTCTCAAACAATTTATGCAGTGCCTGTGCTTAATGATTGTATTGAGTCTATCTGCTGGTGGCATCGACAAAAATTTTGGACAGTAATATATTAAATGTGCCTCAGAACAAATGAGGCATTTTTGGTTTAAGGTTTCTGAAGTTGTAGCCACAAAGGCCTTTTGTTGTTTATTAATGCGCTTAAACTGCTGCAGCTGCTGCTGTTGCGGCGATTGCTGCTGTACAGTTTCAATGTTATTGATACTTCCTGTCGCTTCAATTATATCAGCTCGTTGACGTAAAAACATGAAAAATTGATCTAATGATGGATTTTGTGACAACGAGCTTTTATATTCCTCCCACTTAATACTAGTGATGCTATCTAACCGAGCTGAAAATAAGTATATAATCATAGTATCCCAATTTTCCGTCTTTTCCCCTAAAGTATTCAATGCTCGCAAATGTTTGGCGATATGATCAGCTAAGTATCGCAAAGAGTTGACCTGACCATCAGTGTTCATATCAAACAATGCCTTGAGATGTATAGAAACTAGTTTTTTCTTATCATTATAACGGTCACACAAGAGTTTCCAAGCCACTTCATAGTTGCTGCTAGAAATTTCCAATGAAGCTATCACTGAAGCCGCTGAGCCCGTTATTGCACTTTTCAGATACTGATATTTATGTATGCTTGCAATAGATTCATTTGTATGAATCATTGAAGTGAAAATATCGTGAAATTCTAACCATTGGGAGGTATCATCACCATCGAAATTAGGTATTTTAATTTGAGGTAATTTAAAGTGGTTATGTACCTTCGATATCTGAGATGCTGATTCTTCGGATTCGTTATTACTATAGGCTTCTAATGCTTCTTGGGCCTCAGCTATGCATTTATAAAACCTATTCTCTGTGCCTTCCCTTTCCATTTCATTGTCTGAACTATCTTGTTTTATTTCTATACTAATTTGTATCAAATCATATTCTTCAAACATTGATTCTATCTTTTTTAATCGGGTTTTAAGCTCATTAAATTGGGTTTTAGAAAGAGAGCTCGCACCCCTATAGTCGTCTAAATACTTTTCAAAAGTTGTTAATCTACCCTTTATTGAGCCTCTTTTCGTTTTAAGTTCTCTTAATTCCTGAGAATATTTGTCCTCCGCGCCAGTCATAGTAACGAAGGTAGCGTATGAATTGAAATTATTAACAATTATAAGGCCCTTGACCTTGTTGAAATGCAGCGATGACCTTAGCCAAAGACGAAAATGGGCACGTGGCTGCCGAATGCACCACTATGTTTCGGAGGGAATATTGATTGATTTCACTGAAATATTGATTGATTTTAATAATATATTGATTGATTTTACTGTGATGTGTGTTAATTTTACTATATTTTGTATTGATTTTGCCAGAAAAACGAAATAGATGCCGTTTCGACCCCGATCCGCGTGGTTGCAGTTTCTTTTATTCACGGTCGCCAAAACTTCTTGTTAGGGTTAAATACCTGGATTTGATGGTTGTTGTTGCTTCTGTGCTTGAGGGACGGCTTCTGTTGAACCTTTTCTGTATATTCACTGAGTTTTGTTTTATTTTTAATGTCGGCGGCCGGCGTTCTTGAATGCAAAAAATTAGTAAGTGAAAGATGATATTTGATTTTGACGTTTTATAGATTTGACATTGAGATTTATTGAAAGTTTTTTTTTGTTTTGTATTTGGTTAGGCTTTAGTGCTTTGGCCTAAACAGGGTTCCGTACCCAAAAGGTAAAAACGGGACCCTATTACTTACTAAGACTTCGTTGTCCGTCTGTCTGTCTCCAGGCTGTATCACAAAAACCGTTATAGCTAGAAAGCTGAATTTTTAGAGATGATGTATAACAATTCTGTTGCCGCTATAACAAAACAGACTAAAAACAATAAAATTGATGTTTAATGGGGGCTCCCATACAACAAACCTGAATTTTTAACCGTTTTTCGCTCGATATTAATAATGGTAACAGGTAGATGATTGACATATTCACCGAATTTTTAGTATATATAATTGAATAATAAATAATTAAAATAAAATAAATATTTAAGGGGGGCTCCCATACAGTACGGAACTCTGCGAGCGCGAGTCCTACTCGTTCGGGGCCGATTATTTAAGTTCTATATTTTAGGTGCCTATTTCTTAAAATGAATGTCTTTCATTGGTCTTTCATCATTGTTTTGCTTGATGATACCTACAACACTTTGTTAACAGCCGAATCTCCTTAGTAACTTCCTTGCATTTGGTAAACATTGTAGTAATTGTGAAAAAACTGATGCAGCGAAGGGCTCTTCGTAAAGATGGTGATCGAGTAAACGCAAAATTATTATGAGTGTATATACTGTTATTATGAATGAATTGAAATTATTATGAGTGTATACTGTTATTATGATGTGTCAAGAAAGCTAAAAATATATATTATACTAGACGACCCGCCCCGGCTTCGCACAGGTGTATTATACATATAAACCTTCCTCTTGAATCACTCTATCCATTAGTAAAAAAACCGCATCAAAATCCGTTAAGTAGTTTTAAAGATTTAAGCATACAGACAAACAAACAAACGAAAATAGCGACTTTATTTTATACTATGTAAGGATTAATAGAATGAAACATGCTAAAAATAAAGTAAGGACAATGTGGACAATAGTAAAAGAGGTAACAAATAAAAATTCACATAGAAAAACAAAAAATATTAAACTCAACCACAACTGAAGTATTATACATGAACCTAATAAAGTAGCAAATACATTTAAAGACTTTTTTGCCTCAATAGGTCAAATACAAAATTCCAATCAATCGAGCAACATAATTACTTACTACAACCACAACCACCACAAACTCGATGTACCTGTCTCAGGTTACAGAACCAAAATTTGCAATCATTATTAAAAATCTACCCAGCAAACAAAGTTGTGGTGTGGATGAAATCCTACCAAAATTAGTAAAACTTTGCGCCACAGAACTAACACCACCTATTACCAAATTAATAAATCAATCGTTTAACGAAGAACGCTTTCCAGACAGACTAAAAATAGCAAAAATAAAACCTATCCCCAAAAAAGACGGTACAACTACTGATCCGAACAGCTACCGACTGATTGCATTGCTGCCAACATTTTCTTAAATATTTGAACGCGCAATATCAGATCAGCTTTACTACTTCTTAGAGGAATATAAACTTTTTAACGAAAATCAATTCGGCTTTCGTAAAAAATCCTCGACCACTTTAGCTATTTACAAATTCATTCAGTTGATACTAAGCAATATACAAAATAAATATCATTCAATAGGAATACAGCTTGATATGAAAAAAGCATACGACAGAGTCTCCCACAGTATTCTATTTGAAAAACTATTTAAAATTGGAGTCAGAAGAAAGCCCCTTACCTAACTGGCAAAAACTGACTTCAAACTAAACTTCAAAACTATTAACAAAAAATACCTCAATCCCACAGGGCAGCGTGGCAGCATGCGTTTTATTCCTTATCTACATGAACGACCTGCCAAACCTAACAAGTACACCCTGTACATTATTTGCCGACGATAAATCCTGTATTTTCAAATGCACATCCGATTCTAACTCGCTCTCTCAACTCCAAAACACTTATTCCGAAATTAAAACCTGGCTATCTGCCCATAACCTAGAAATAAACATTAAAAAAACTAAATTAATTCAATTTCTACCTTTTCAAAAGAAGACCACTGACCTTACCACTACAAAATAAGAACTGAATCTCCAAGAAGTCAATGAACACTCCTTCCTGGGGCTGAACATTGACCAACACATAAACTGGAAGGCGCACATTAAAAAACAAAATCGAAATTATCACAATTTATATATGCATTGGCAAACTTAAAATCTAACCCCAATGAAGCGATAGCCACCACAGTCTAGCTTATGCGTACTCCTGGCTGCGATACGGCGTCATGCGGCAACAGCACTGAAGCCAACACACTATTCATAACTCAGAAGAAATGCATCCGCATTTTAGCCAATTTAAAACAAAGGACCAGTTGTAAACCTCACTTCATACGTTTAAAAATTCTAACGCTCACATGCATGTAAGGTATATCTTAGAAACAGCTACTTTTGTCAGAACACACATATATCTTTATAACAAAACTAACAACCCGCGAAGAAAAATTAAACTAGTTCTCCCTGAACCCAAAATGGAAATCTTCAAAAAAGGCCCCGAATATAGGTATGTCAATAAAAATATGTAACAAAATCTCTGACTCGCTAAAAGACAAAACTTCTAACAAAGCATTCAAAAACAAATACGCTACCTCCTAACGCAAAAGTGCTATTATACCCTAGATGATTTCTTCGAAAATAAATTATGAACACTAGATATACTACTAGATATTGTATATTCTATATTCACTAGATATTGGCCGTGGGGTGCCGGCAGAGTAGAATAGCACCCCCCTCTTGTACCAGGTGTCGTAAGAGCCGACTGAGGTACTACGGAACCGATAGATGGCGGTATACCCATCCGAAAAAGCGTAGCTCAAGTGCAACAGGGCGGAGATGGGCAGCAGCATCCCCGCCGCGAGAGCTATGCACTGCGATTGCCAACACGCCTGCCCAGCGCGGCAATTACGGGCAAAATCCCCCTAAATGACTGTACGCAATAAAACCAGGCCCCCAGTCCCCGGCAGCTCCGCTAGTCCTGGTTACGGCAGCGACCACGGTAACGGCGGAGCAAGGGGTGCTAAGAATCTCCGGCAGAGATCCGGCTGCCACCCCAACCGACGACGACTGGCCCTGGCAACATATAACGTGCGCACGATGAGGGCTGATGAGAAGATTGCTGAACTGGAAGAAGAGTTGAGTAGGTTGCGATGGGATATTATGGGGTTGTCTGAAGTCCGTAGAGAGGGCGAGGACACGATAACCCTGAAATCTGGCAACCTACTTTACTACCGGGAAGGTGACCAACGGTCCCAAGGTGGTGTCGGCTTTCTCGTTCACAAGTCTCTCGTTAACAACATTATTACCATCGAAAGTGTGTCGAGCAGGGTTGTATACCTAATACTCAGAATATCCAAACGATATTCGTTGAAGGTCATTCAGGTATACGCACCGACATCGGCACACCCAGATGATGAAGTGGAGGCTATGTATGAGGACGTAAGTCGGGCCATACGTACGTCTAAGACCCGCTTCACGGTTGTTATGGGAGACTTCAACGCAAAGTTGGGCAAAAAAAGCGATGATGAGTTGAGAGTGGGGCAATTTGGATATAGGCAACGGAACACCAGGGGCCAAAGGCTGGCAGGCTTTCTGGAAAAAGAGGGACTCTTCATGATGAACTCTTTCTTCCAGAAGCCACCTCACAGGAAATGGACCTGGATGAGCCCCGATGGTTCTACGAGAAATGAGATAGACTTCATCATGACTAGCGAGAAACAGATATTTAACGATGTCTCCGTGATCCACAGGATAAAAACCGGTAGTGATCACAGAATCGTGCGAGGCAAACTGAATATTAACGTTAAACTCGAAAGGTCCCATCTGATGAAGTCTACGCTCCGACCTACTCATGCTCATATACAAAACCCCGAGAACTTTCAGCTCGAGCTCTCAAATCGCTTTGCTTGCCTGGAGAATTTTGCGTCGGTGGACGAGATCAATAACGGGCTCGTAGAAGCTGTCCAAACGGTGGGTTCTAAGTTCTTTAGACCCCGCCGTTCAGATAGACCTCAGAAATTTTCCGATCATACTCAAAATCTCATGGCCGAACGACGCTCGCTAAGACTGCAGTCTTCCGATGATGCAAAGTCATACAGGCGGCTCAATAGACAAATTTCGAAATCAGTGCGGTGCGACATTCGTCTCTTTAATACCAAACATATTAAGGAGACGATAGAGCGGAACAAAGGCTCAAAAGTGTTCGCAAGGCATTTCTCTATTGGGCAAAGCCAGTTGACAAAGCTGAAGAGAGAAGATGGCAGTATAACGTCGACCAAGGCAGAGGTATTGGAGGAGATCGAAAAGTTCTACGGACAGTTATACGCCTCGGTAGCAAAGCCTGTAAACAGCACGGCTAAAGACCCAAGAGCCAAGCTGACCCGACACTTCACCGAAGACATCCCGGACATCAGTCTGTACGAGATTAGAATGGCTCTGAACCAACTTAAGAACAACAAGGCGCCGGGTGACGACGGAATCACTTCAGAGCTTCTGAAAGCGGGTGGTAAACCGGTACTTAAAGTCCTTCAGAAGCTTTTCAATACCGTCGTCCTCGAGGGCATAACGCCTGAAGCATGGAACAGAAGCGTGGTGGTGCTATTCTTTAAAAAAGGTGACAACACCTTATTGAAGAATTACAGACCCATCTCGCTTCTGAGCCATGTTTATAAGTTGTTTTCAAGAGTCATTACGAACCGTCTCGAACGCAGGCTTGATGACTTCCAGCCTTCCGAACAAGCCGGTTTCCGAAAAGGCTTTAGTACCATGGATCACATACATACGCTGCGGCAGGTTATACAGAAGACTGAGGAGTATAACCAGCCACTTTGCTTAGCGTTTGTGGACTCTAAGAAAGCCTTTGATTCGGTCGAGACATGGGCTGTGCTTGAGTCTCTTCAACGATGCCGTATTGACTATCGGTATATCGAAGTGTTGAAGTGTTTGTATAATAACGCCACCATGTCGGTCCGAGTACAGGAAGAGAGCTCGAAGGCGATCCCTTTGAAAAGAGGCGTCAGACAGGGAGATGTGATATCTCCGAAACTGTTTACTGCCACTTTGGAGAACGCCTTTAAGCTCCTGGAATGGAAAGGATTTGGCATCAACATCAATGGCGAATACCTCACTCACCTTCGGTTTGCCGACGATATCGTGGTCATGGCAAAGTCGATGGAGGAACTCAGTACGATGCTCGAAGGCCTAAATCGAGTCTCTCAACAGGTGGGTCTTAAAATGAACATGGACAAGACAAAGGTCATGTGTAATTCCCATGTTGTACCCACCCCTATTTCAGTTGGGAACTCGGTTCTTGAAGTCGTTGACTCGTACGTCTACCTAGGACAAGTAGTCCAGTTAGGTAGGTCCGACTTCAAGAAAGAGGCCAATCGCCGAATCCAACTCGGCTGGGCAGCGTTCGGAAAATTGCGTAGCGTCTTCTCGTCCGACATACCTCAGTGCCTCAAGTCGAAAGTTTTCGACCAGTGTGTGTTGCCAGTGATGACTTATGGCACAGAAACGTGGTCTCTAACTATGGGCCTAATTGGTAAGCTTCAAGTAGCCCAACGAGCCATGGAGAGGGCTATGCTCGGAGTTTCTCTGCGAGATCGAATCAGGAATGAGGAGATCCGTAGAAGAACCAAGGTTACCGACATAGCCCAGCGGATTGGCAGGTTGAAGTGGCAATGGGCAGGGCACATAGCGCGGAGGACTGATGACCGATGGGGTCGAAAAGTCCTCGAGTGGAGACCACGTACCGGCAAGCGCAGCGTAGGACGTCCACCCACAAGGTGGACGGACGACCTCATGAAGACCGCAGGATCGCGCTGGATGCAAGCCGCTACCAACCGGTCGTATTGGAGGTCTTTAGGGGAGGCCTATGTTCAGCAGTGGACGTCCAATGGCTGAAAAGAAGAAGAAGATATAATTCAACCGACGAGTACTTATAGATATGGTTTATACTTAAGGGTCTAGTAATAAAGCTCTATTAAATAAGGTCAGCCATATAATTACTATAATTATTGTAGTTCTATTTAGATATAATTTATTAAGGAGTATTCAATGTAATGTACCTACATTAAGTACTACTATGCTAATGTACATAACTATTTATGAAAATTATAAATTTAATACACTAAGCCCGATTACAGAGTCACCATCGTAATTATATTAGCTAAATAGCATAGTTCTGTCTCTTTTTCCCTTTAGGCATTCGATAGAGAAAGCGCTTTTTACGTTGCTATTAAATTTACGCTGGCGCCTCTGTAATCGGGCTTACTGTCTGGCATTAATTCTGTTAATACTCGTAATTATGCTACGCCCTATTAAACAGGGTGAATATGTACTACATTTAGCAATAAGTATATTTGTACATAATTTATATCTTGCACAAATAAATAAAGTATGAAAGTATGAGTCACATTTTACCCGAGCAAAGCCGGGTTATCATCTAGTACTTTTATAAATTATATCCTACTAGCAGCGCCCCGCGGTTTTACCCGCGTTGTGCCCGTTCCCGTGGGAATTTCGGGAATTTTTATACATATAAACCTTCCTCTTGAATCACTCTAACCATTAAAAAAACCGCATCAAAATCCGTTGCGTAGTTTTAAAGATTTGAGCATACAGACAAACAAATAAACAAACGAAAATAGCGACTTTATTTTATACTATGTAAGGATGTGCTATTCTGATGTATATATTATATGCATTACTATTGCATAGTTTAATGTCAATCCGTTCAGTAGTTTTTTGCGAGAAAGAGGAGCAAACATCCGTTTAAACAAATTTTCGCGTTTATAATTATCAGTAGGAAGCTACAAGTGGCGCCATCTCGTGCAGTAGCTGATACTACAACAACGTTACTAAAGGGGTTCATGAAGATGTTCAAAGGTTGTATAGTTTGTATTTTCCTGTATAATATTAAAACTTGGACTATACCAACCCATGACTTCACAGGATAGTTTTAATTTTACGGGTTAGTAGCCTTCAGGTGGCTTACAATCTGACATCAGAGCAACCCGGCCTATATAAACTTACTTTTTAACCGACTTCCAAAAAGGAGGAGGTTCTATGTTCGTCTGTATGTATTTTATAAAGTATGTTCATCGATAATTTCGCTAATTGTGAACCGAATCAAAAAAATCTTTTTTTGTTCGAAAGGGTATACCCCCGAGGTGGTCCTATTTAAATTTTACAGAAATCGGCTGAGCCGTGTTTGAAAAATCAACATTAATGTAAACAATTCAAGTGAAATATTTGAATTTTATACACGATGGAAGGCGGTTTTAAAATTTTTTTCGTGGGTGGCATCTACACCTGAGCGCTACGGTGGCTCGGTGGTTGACACGTTAAATTGTAGGTTCCGGTTATTTTGACTATTTACGCTTCATTTCTTCACGCTTCAGATCTGAACTGGCAAAACGCTGCCGGCGTACGGCTGCACGGCGTATTCCCATACTTGTACGTATAATAATGTGTTCATGCTGTTAATAAAATAATGTGTGGATTTGTCTAAATTCCACTTCAAAAAGAAATTAAAGCAGTGGCTGTTAAAGCTTTCATATAACTGTACTGAAAACCTAATTTGTAGTTTGTACGGGGAGTGATTTGTTGAAACTTAGATACAATACATACTCACATTCCACACATACACACATGTAACACTGCAAACCTTGACTCTTATGAGATCTCGCCTATTGCAGTGTTACACACACACACACACACACACACGCATACAGGCAACCAAAAATAAGTCATGTTTCAAATGCATTTTTGTTCATACACCCCCATAGGACTCATAGAATGATATATATAATGCAATTGTTTTTTTTTCATTAACTACTTTTCTACTTAAATGTACAGATAAAAAAGTGAATCGCGGGGTGAATCGACGAAGCCTCTTTTTGAATGCCCCTTTTCGCCCCGCTCCAAACAATGCGGGGCGAAAGAGGGCCTTCAAAAAGAGTCTTCGTTGATTCGCCCCGCGGACCGAACAGCTTGCGGGGCGAAACCACGAAAGAGCCTTATAACATTGTAATTCTGTTCAAAAGTCAACTAAATTTAACGTTTTTAATTTTGTTTAACTTCCTATTTTGTTCTGTGTTCTTAATATGTAGTATTTTTATTTTAATTTTGGTAACGACGCACTCGGACCCCAAGATAAAAGCCTAGAGCTTAGTTTGGGGTCCGCTGTACAACGTGCTTTGGAAATAATAAATGTATAGTATAGGCACAGCCTGGACACTCCGCGATTTTTCATACAAAATATGCTGTCTTACGCACACCTACACAGTACTTACTCACAGACAACACACTTACGCACGGTCGCTACACGCGCATTTGTGTGCGGAACGTCTATGGCTGTCAGCGATCACCACAACGTGACGACATGCCGCGTGAGTGAGACAGTTGCGTACTTAATTTGCAAAAATGAATACTAATCTAGTGCTAAAAAAAGTATAAGAATTACTTAATTTGGAAGCATTTTAACAAAAAGTAACCGATCTACTTCTTTTGTAAGATAATATCAAGAGGAAGTTACCAAATAAAGTAAAATAAGTTCCTATTATTTATCCTTAGGGAAACATTAAAATTTCTTGTTTTGTTATGTATCATTGATATTCAACCATACACAGTACAAGTGTTCCCTATTGTCACAGTCTAGGTAGTTTTTATTAGAAAATCCACCGGCCTGTGCAGCCCGCGCGCAGAGTGCACGATGCAGTACGTGTACGCGGGGTGGAAGTGAGGAAGACTCAAACGGGTGGGGGGTAACGAGTGGCCGTTCTATACGTAGTATTATTATATATTCTTTGGTATAGGTACACTTCATTTTGTCAAAATTAGTAAAGAACCACTGTAATTTTACTTCTCATTTTGGTAATAAAGATATTTTATGTTTGTTATGTTTTTTAATGTTTCATTTAGCCATGTCAGAAGGGCTTCGGGTGGCTTAAAAAACTCTGACACCAGGGCTAGCTACCCGGCCTCTCATCTTACTTATTGGTAGATAAATATATGTTATCTGACTTTTACATAAGTTAAATATACACACGCACACACACACACACACACACACACACACACACATACATGTGTAACGCTGCAAACCTTGACTCTCATGAGATCTCGAGTATTGCAGCGTTACACACACACACTATACACACACAAACTCACACACACACACACACGTACATGTTTGTTGATAAAAATGAATGTTTTGGGTTTTGAGTTGTAAAATTGTGTAGTTCGTATTAAGTATGTATCTATGTAATTTATGCTTTATTATAGTATACATATATATATATTTCTTACACGTTTTCGAATAATATCTAAATTGTTTTTCTAAATTTAAAAATCTAAATTGTTTTTCTAAATTTAATAATCTAAATTGTTTTTCTAAATTTATTTTTACTTTTGTTTGTATAACTTTTGTTGCTAGATTTTATAACGGGAGAAGCCATTGGCTCTGAGATACAGTTATTAACTAGTTCAGAGTCAATGGACAAGTGAATATGGTTAAAAGTGTTTTAAGGCAAATAAAGTTATTTTGTATTTTGTATTTGTAATAAGTAGATAAGGTGAAAGAAACCTATTGACGCAGTTCATGCCGCAAACTGCCGTCGCTGATCTTATTACTGTTTTTAGGGTTCTGTACCCAAAGGGTAAAAAAAGAACCCTATTACTAAGACTCCGCTGTCCGTCCGTCTGTCCTGTTATAAGTACCTCGTTTTACTACGGAACCATACAACATCAAACCTAACATACCTAATATGTATTTTTATTGAATGCTTTCTTTTTCATTCACAACGAATTTCTTTTTATAATAAATATAATAATTTTGCATCATTATAGGTAGGTACAATAGGATAGTGAAATAAATGTAATACACAAAACTAGAAAGAAACTCAAGTAGGTAATGACTAAATATGTAGTATGAAATTAATTAAAATACTGAAGGCGGGCCAGCCCTAGCGCGTGGTTCGCTCTTTGAGGCCACGTGACTCTGTAGGTATATATCTCAAGGACAGCGCCGAGTCACACTACTGTTACATATCATCACCGTGCCATTACCGTGATTGAACCTTACCACTTAAGCACGGTAATGATATCTAATATCATTTCCGTGACTTAAGTAATAGAAAATAAGTGCTTTAGTTGTCGGCTAAATAGCAAAGGCACCGGTACCAGTATTATTATATACTTACCTATTCTTTGCCGGTACGAGGCGGCGGTTGGTGTAGGTAGGTACCTACCTGTCTGAGGCTGGAAAGGCCACGCTGAATTGAACCTTACCTCTCAGGAAATAGAAGCTAGGAAATTCCTAGGTACCTAAGTAGGTAAACTTTGCTGTGATTCCAATTTCGTTTTGCTTGAAGACATCTTCAATACCTGGCTACTACCTAGGTACCTAGTCATAGATAGGCAGGTAGGTACAATGACCTAGATTAGACCGTCACGTCAGCAACAGAACGTGACAGGGCGTGTCGTGCCACTGCCTAGGTAAGGAAGGTAACCTAGGTTCCTACCTTGCCTAATCCTTTAGGCGACCGCATCGATTAGGAGTTCCGCTATGGTATGGTCCCAGGTGGTATGGCATCCTTGCAGAATAACTAGGTACCTACCAAAAACTGCCAAAAAGTCCAGCTATGGCACCTATCTTCAGCTAGGTACCTATGTCAGAGTAGCACTGCTGACGACCCCGATTCGGTTATGGCTTCTTGACTTAATCTCGTATTGGTCAGATTTCATGAATATTTCTTTTTTTCGTGGAATTTATAATCTGTTTATTTTGAGGTTCTCCAAACGAGTTAGTTAAAATCTATTCAATAGTGTAGGAGCAATATATTTCGACAGAGGTGTGTTTTGCTCTGAAAAAAAAACAGGCGCTAAGTTTTTTAGTTTTTTAAGGCGCCATTACAGTTTACATTTTTTATCCCGCTCGGCTTCGAACGGGTCTAATAATATCATGTATTATTTTCGATTCACAAATTCAATAGTCATATCTGTTATTTATAAAGTTTTATGGAGAAATTCTGTAAATTTTACTGACATTTGAACCTCTTAAATTTTGCTATTTTAAAGTTTTACTGCTTCGGAATATGACGAATCTTGTAATATCATTTATTTTTAACCCAAATAGTGTCGTGTAGCAAACGTTTTAGGCAACAATATTACTAAATTGACAAAATAAATTGATAAATAATAAATTAGCGTATGTAGCGCTATCGGTGAGCATTATTGGAACTAATTTCAAGTCATGCCCACGCGCGCTGCATCAGCTTCAGATGTAAAGTTTTAGACCGTATTAGACAGATGGCGCTGTAAGTAAGAAAATGATACTCCGTGAAACCATTTAGTCCGATGGCTGAATTTGAGAACTAACTACTATGGAAACTAAAAACTAAGGACTAAGCGATTGAGGCGCCAAGTCTAGGAGTCATGTGTAATTGTGTATGTGTATAGGCGGAATGAAAGATAATATTTGGTGGTTGTGAAGTTATAGCTGCGAGCTGCTGATAAGATAACCCAATACTGAGTGAAGCTCAGTGAGCAGTGAGTTGTAGCTAACTTCACAGCCGCCGAGAACTTTGGTTTGATACTTCACATACTTATAGCCCACCGACCTATATGTGCATGTTACTGTAATGTGGTATTTAAGATTATCACATAAGTGAGACAAAATGTTTCTTGTGATACAACAATAAAGATCTTTGAACCTAACATTTTTAATCTATAGCGATGCAAAAGAACATTCTCGGAATCTCTCTGCGAGATCGAATCAGGAATGTGAAGGTCCGTAGACGGACCAAAGTTACCGATATAGCCCAGGAGATTAGCAAGTTGATATGACAGTGGGCAGGACACATAGCTCTGAGGACTGATGACCGGGGTCGAAAAGTGTTCGAGCGGAGACAACGTATCAGCAAGCGCAGCGTAAGAAGTCTACCCACAAGGATTAGGACCACAGGATCGCAAGATGTACGCACGGCGGTGATATCTACATCAGAAGGCAAATCCGCGGGTCGTGATGGATTGAGCATACAAGCAGCGCTCGCTTTGTTGTACAACTTATGCATAATTAGACTTCAATCGTGTACAAAATTCGAATAGTTCGCTCGAATTAATGTATAATTTTTAGGGTTCCGTACCCAAAGGGAAAAACGGGACCCTATTACCAAGACTTCGATGTCCGTCTGTCTGTATGTCACCGGGCTGTATCTCATGAACCATGATAGCGAGGCAGCTGAAATTTTCACAGATGATGTATTTCGGTTGCCGCTATAACAACAAATACTAAAACCAAAATAAAATAAATATTTGAGGGGGGCTCCCATACAACAAACCCGAAATTTTAGACGTTTTTCGCTCTATATTAATAATGGTACCAGGTAGATGCTTGAAATGTTCACTGAATATTTAGTTTTATATTCCCTTCAATAACAAATAATAAAATTAAAATAAAATAAATATTTAAGAGGGGCTCCCATACAGTACGGAACCCTCCAAGCGCGAGTCCGACTCGTACTTGGCCGATTAATTTTTTTTCATTATTGTTGAGTATTCAAAAATGGCTCAGCCAATTTCGAAAAAAAATAAAAGGGACTATCTCGGGAGTATACCCTTTCAACAAATTTTTTTTTTTCAAATCGTTTCTGAATTGGCTGAAATATCGATGAACATACACAAAAAAATACATTCAGACGAACATAGAACCTCCTCCTTTTTGGAAGTCAGTTAGCAAACTCCGGACTTGTCATGGCGTGGCCACATTATCGCCCTACGGCGAAGTTTTCGTCACTGGGGGCTCATTCATCTAATTCAAACGGTAGTAAATTGGTTGTTCACGATTTGAGCTACTACCTGAAGCTGGGCACACACGCTGCGATGATCGCATCTATTCATCAGATCAGTCCAGCGAGGTCCTAATATAGTTGCATTGCCAGTAGGTAGTTATTGAGGAATCAAAATGACACCCCTATTTTAATCGAAAAATATTGATTTAACAAAAAAAATTGGCATCAAAGTTGTAGAAAATCAAATTTTAAACAACTTTTGTTCCTATAACTTCTGCTGAAAAATTGAAATAACACAAGTTATTGAAGAAATGAAATGGTACAACCAACTATTTAAAAAAATATCGATCCTACAAAAAGTTGATGGGAATCAAAGTTGTAGAAAATCAAATTTTAAACAACTTTTGTTCCCATCAACTTTTTGTAGGGTCGATCTTTTTTTAAATAGTTAGTTGTACCATTTTGTTTCTTCAATAACTTGTGTTATTTCAATTTTTCAGCAGAAATTATCGGAATAAAAGTTGTTTAAAATTTGATTTTCTACAACTTTGATTCCCATAAACTTTTTGCAGGATCGATAATTTTTTAAATAGTTGGTTGTACCATTTCATTTCTTCAATAACTTGTATTATTTCAATTTTACAGCAGAAGTTATGGGAACAAAAGTTGTTTAAAATTTGATTTTCTACAACTTTGATTCCCATCAACTTTTTGAAGGATCGATATTTTTTTTAAATAGTTGGTTGTACCATTTTGTTTCTTCAATAACTTGTGTTATTTCAATTTTTCAGCAGAAGTTATGGGAACAAAAGTTGTTTGAAATTTGATTTTCTACAACTTTAGTTCACATTAACTTTTTGTAGGATCGATATTTTTTTCAAATAGCCGGTTGTGCCATTTCATTTCTTCAATAACTTGTGTTATTTCAATTTTCCAGCAGAAGTTATGGGAACAAAAGATGTTTGAAATTTGATTTTCTACAACTTTAGTTCCCATTAACTTTTTGTAGGATCGATATTTATTTCAAATAGCCGGTTGTGCCATTTCATTTCTTCAATAACTTGTGTTATTTCAATTTTTCAGCAGAAGTTATAGGAACAAAAGTTGTTTAAAATTTGATTTTCTACAACTTTGATGCCAATAATTTTTTTGTTAAATCAATTTTTTCGATTAAAATAGGGGTGTCATTTTGATTCCTCAATAACTACCTACCGGCAATGTAACTATATTAGGACCTCGCTGGACTGATCTGATGAATAGATGCGATCATCGCAGCGTGTGTGCCCAGCTTCAGGTAGTAGTTCAAATCGTGAACAACCAATTACTACCGTTTGAATTAGATGAATGAGCCCCCAGTGACGAAAACTTCGCCGTTGGGCGATAATGTGGCCACGCCATCATAAAACAACACAACTGGGGATTTGTCAGATATCGCCAACTTTCGCCCAGTTTCTTTAGCAACGATCGTTGCAAAAATATAGCGTTTATGTACTCAGCGCTCGTAGCGTAGTTTGACTCGGTGTTCGTCAGCGATCACCTAAGTTATGCTACGTTCGGCACGGTCAGTCTTCGGATGGGTGACCGCGGGTGGCATTTACAATTGAGAATTACCGTGGCTCGGATGAGACGTTAAATTGTAGGCGGTTGTATAAAACGTTTAGCCATGGAGGCCTTCAGGCTGCTTAAAAACTGACACCAGGGCTAGTCACTCAGCCTAACCATACAAACTAATTTAATGCAAAACTATTTGATTGCACTCTTAACTCGTAATAAAATAGATACTCTAAAGTTATGTACCTCAAATAATATGTACCTACTCTTAAGTTACATGACGACAAGCACGTTTTCGACCCGGGCTGCGACATTTGATTGTAGGTACTGTGTAAAGTGCTGTCAAATATTACTCAATTGCAAAAATGGCACCAACGACTTCCACTTTGTACAGAATTCGAGTAGTTTGCACGAATAGATGTGACATCCATGTACATTATTGTTGATTTATCAAAAACGGCTCAGCCAATATCGATACAATTTAAATGGACCACCTCGGGAGTATCCCGATACTCCCCGTACGTTCCCTTTCGAAATAAGTTCGCTGTATGGGGTTGACTTCAGTTACAACCTGTACATACATGGCGTGATCGAGGCGCTTAGGGAGCAACATATCGGCTGTCACAGACGGCGTGGGTTTTTGACCGACGAAACGGAGGAGGTACTCAATTCGACGCGTATATTTTTTTTTTCATGTGTAACCACGCAAACCTTTTTACGTAATAATCCGATTTTGATAATTCTTTTTTTTACTGGAAAGAAAAAATATAAGTACTTCGAAATTGGTCCCATTTAAATTTTATCAAAATAGGCTGAGCCATTTTTGATAAATCAACAATAATGTGAAAAATTGTACATCGATCCGTGCAAAATATTCGCGAATTCTGTACACAGTTGAAGTCGGTCGTGCTATTTTTTGAAAAAAAATAATTATAATAACATAAGCTACGGGGACGATAGTGGGCCTAAGCACTTCGGTTTGAGGTCTTCGGAAACTGTTTAACATCTGAGAGCTATGCGATGTTTCACGGTTAGAAATTCAATGTTAGGAAGAGTCCATGTTTGGTTTTCCAGTAAAGATTAAGGAGGGTGATCGACGTTCGTATATTGACTTTAATTTTCATTGTGGTGGACAGAGAAGTTTGTAGGGCGGGCACCGGCCGCCGCCGCCGTCCTCGCTACGCGTGTCATTTAGCATGCACGTTGTTCTATAAACTACGTGCATGCTACATTTCATGGAGATCAGCTGAGCGGTACTAGAAAACAACTTGAAAGAAACTTGTTGCACGTAGTTCTATTAACTACGTGCATGCTAAATTTTATGGAGATCATCTGAGAACTACTAGAAAACAAGCTAACAGCTCTTGATTTTTTAAAATTCCCGCCTTTTTTCTTGGACACCTTTCGTTGGCCAGACTCTACACCGGGCGGGCATTCCTGTTCCTGCAGTACAACTATTTTTATGAACTTAGTAGGTACCTACCTACTTATCATCAAAAGATAAATGTTGTTTAAGAACTTAAAACAAAGAAACCGTGTCATTAAGCAACATGACAAAAATTCAAGTATTAGGTAAAAACAATTTTATCTACACGCGCGTTATTCGTGTTAGATGTTTCAGTTTTTGCTGCTTTTGATAATTCTCTATCACTCTATAACCACAGTTTTCTTGTTAGTTAAATACTAAGAATAAAATAACTCATTTGTTACATCCGAGTCGTATACCTAAATATTATTTGAACCTAATTAACATCTACTATATATGTCGTAGAAAAATTTGATAATCCGTTTTATTGCAAAGTCCTTGGAATTTTGCAAAAACACGGATAATTCGACATTGGCTATGATATTTCTCAATCTTACTGAAAAAAGTTAGAATTTTTACATAAATACGAGTTGCTTTAGTAAGATTTGATAACCAAATCTAACCTTTACTCTGATTGGCTTGATTTTGGTTTACTCGCCACTAAGAGTGATTACTGTATGTGATAGGTCCATATTGTACCTTGTTGTTTCATTTTAGGGTTCCGTACCCAAAGGGTAAAAACGGGACCCTATTACTAAGACTCCGTCTGTCCGTCAGTCTGACTGTCTGTCTCCAAAAGTTCAAACTGTATCTCATGAACTGTTATAGCTAGAAAGCTGAAATTTTCACACATGATGTATTTCTGTTGCAGCTCTTACAACAAATACTAAAAGTAGAATAAAATTAATTATTAAGGGGGGCTCCTATACAACTATAGCCGTTTTTCGCTCTATATTAGTAATGGTAACATGTAGATGCTTGAAATTTTCACAGAATATTTAGTTGTATATTCACTTCAATAATAAATAACAAAAATAAAATGAAATAAACATTTCAAGGGGGCTCCCATACAGTAGGGAACCCTACGTGCGCGAGTCCGACTCGTACTTGGCCGATTATTTAAAACCGAGGGAGCCAGAAACTCAAAGGACATCCTGAGTGGAGCAAGCCAAGTCAAGGCCGAGTGTAGGCCCGTAAAAACGGATTATCGAATGTTCCTAAGACATTACAACTAACTATTCCGTAAATATTCCAAGCATTCACCTGTTGCCGATATTACTATCGCGGCAAAAATCACGTTTCTTGTATGGGAGCCCCTGAAGATTTATTTTATTTTTAAATTCATTATTTAAGTGAGCATACAAATAAATATTCTGTGAATATACGTAAAAATACTCGTTGAATAAATATTGTAAGGTTCCGTACTAAAACGCGGAACCCTAAAATTATTCTACACGTTCCTATGATTTATTCCGCAAATTAAACAAAAAATGATGAAATTATAGCCATTTCATATCGACGTGACGTCAATAGCCCTGACTTCCGAACTTTGACGCTGACCTTTGAAGCTTATCTTTATCATTTCTTTTCCAATGAACAAAACCAATGTTGTTGCTATGCCACGCACTTTAATTTGTTGATACACGTACTTACTGTATTGATAAATAAATAATATAACTTACATAACGGGTCTATTTAACAGTAATAAGCTTTTGCCTGCGGCTTCGCCGGCGTCATATTTTAATTTTTGTGATATTCAATAGAAACCTTTTGTTTTTCCGAGATAATAAGTAATTAATGAAAGTCACTCTCCGAGGTTTGAACTATAGCTATGCCAAAAATCGGCCAAGCGCGAGTTGGACTCGCGCACGATGGGATCCGTACCGAATGGGAGCGCCGTTAATATAATTTATTTTATAATTAATTATTTACTTTTGAAGTGAATATAAAACTAAATATTCTCTGAATATTTAAATAATAATTGCGTTTTTTGTACGGGAGACCCACTTAAATATTATTTTATCTTAATTTAATTATTTATTTTTAAAGTAATTATTAAAATTAAATATTCTGTGAATATTTGAAGCATTTACGTGTTACTGTCATTAATATTGAACGAAAACCGGTGAAAAATTCAGCTTTGTTGTATGGGAGCCCCTCTTAAATATTTATTTAATTATGTTTTTAGTATTATTTGTTAGCGGCAACAAAAATACCATCATCTGTGAAAATTTCAACTTTCTAGCCATCACAGTGCATGAGATACAGCCTGGTGACAGACAGGCAAACTGACGAGTCTTAGTAATAGGGTTCCGTATTTACCCTTTGGGTACGGAACCCTAATAATCAGCTAAATGCGAGTAGGACTCGCGCACGGAGGGTTCCGTACCGTGTGGTGGCCTCCCTTAATATATTTTATTCTAATTTAATTATTTATTCTTAAAGTAAATGTTTAACTAAATATTCTGTGAAAATTTCAAACATCTACCTGTCACAGTTATTAATAGCGAGCGAAAAACGGCTTTAAATTCAGGTATGTGGTATGGGAGCTCATACTAATAATCTGGAATTTGTTTATGTGGTACTTTGTATTGCCTATTAGTGTAAATATTTCTAGCATGTAGTCTATGTTGATTTCTGTGACTATTTTTACTGTGGCTATCTACAATTTTAGTTAGGATAAATATTACTGTGTAAATTTTTCTTTTCAAAACTATTCTTCAGTTACACAACCGGCAGGTAACCTTAGGATTGAGTAGATGCGCCTGCTCGTTATTTTTTGGCTATCATTATGTTATATAATTTTTAATTGTTTTTTTTTTTCTCTTAATTTTGTTTATTATTATTAATTTATATTTATAATTATCTGTAACTTATAATATATATTTATTATAATCTAGCATACCACCAATTAACTATATGATTAATATATTTGGCGACAATGAGAACAGCAGCGACGATGAATTTCTGTCTGCATCTTCCTCTGGGTCTATAAACAGTAGTAATGAAAGTTTTAACAGTCTATTGCCACTGTCAGACTTCCTAGATTCCAGTTTTTCCGATGTCCCTAAAAACTTTAACGTTGTTCACATAAACGCTCAGAGCATTCCGTCTTGTTATCCTGATATGCTGGCGTCTCTTGATCAAAAAAACATTCATGCTATATTAGTCTCCGAGACTTGGCTTCGCTCTTGTCTTCCTTCAACGTCTTACTCTCTCCCTGGCTTTATCCTCATAAGAAATGATCGCAGCTCTCGCAGTGGTGGTGGTGTGGCTATTTACTTAAGAGCTAATATTCCATACACTGTAATAGATAGGTCGTCACAGCCACCCCCTGTTAATGGCGGCGAGCATCTTTTTATTGAAATTCTTCTCTCACATACTAAAGTTCTTCTCGGAGTCTATTACTGCCCTTCCAAAAATATTAGCTACTTTTCCTCTTTTGAATCTCTTTTAAACAAATTTATTCCTTCTTATAATCATTCCATAATAATGGGAGATTTCAATACTTGCCTTCTCAAACAAGATCATCGCTCTTCTTCTTTGGAATCTATCGCCAAATCTTTCAACTTGGAAATTCTCTCACTCAACGCTACACATCATTTCCCAAACTGTACTCCTTCTTTGCTTGATTTAATGTTCGTGTCTTCCCCTAATAACATAGCTAAGCACGGTCAGTACCCTGCTGACAACTTCTCCTATCATGACTTGGTCTTTCTATCCTATAAAATTCGTCCTCCCAAACAAAAATCTCAAATTCTTCTGCAACGCAACTTTGGTGGTATGGACCGGGAGGCTCTTCTTGCAGACGCACTACATATTGACTGGAAGCCTGTTTTAGAAGCTGAGCTAGTGGATGACAAAATCGCTTTTTTTAATAACTTGATCACACAACTTTATGATGTGCACGCTCCGTTACGTACCATTAAAATTAAGCATCAACCTGCACCATGGCTCACGGATGAAATAAAATCTTTGATGCATAAGAAAGCAGCTGCTAAATCTAAATACAAGTTGCATCCAAACGACTCCAATCATGCTAAGTATGTTCAGGCCCGTAATCGCTGCAATAGGATGTGTAGGGATGCTTTCAGTCGCCACGTTCATGCCTCTGTTGATGATGAGAATCCAGCCAAAGTCTGGAAGTTTCTTAGGTCATTGGGAGTCGGCAAATCATCTCGCCAATCTAGTCCGAGCAATATCGATATTAACGCTCTCAACCAACACTTTTCTTCTGCTTCTACTATATCTGATGCTGATAAAAATAAAACTATCAATTTTCTTTCTGCCATTCCAACTCCTGACTTCTCTCCGTTTAATTTTAATCGTTTCACTGAATGTGATGTTAAAAAGAGTGTAATGTCGATTTCCTCCAATGCAGTTGGCGGCGACAGCATAAGTCGGAACATGCTCATGCCCATTCTGGACGCTATTCTTCCCATCCTCTGCCATATATTCAACTACTCCATTTCATCTGGGGTTTTCCCTACCATCTGGAAAGACGCGCAAATCTTGCCTCTGCCGAAAAAACCCAGTCCTAAATCCTTTTCCGAGTACCGACCTATTTCTATCCTTCCTTTCCTTTCCAAAGTTCTCGAACGTCTTGTTCACAAACAACTATCCGAGTTCCTTAACCGAGAAAATCTCCTAAATCCTCTACAATCCGGATTTCGTCCTGGGCATAGCACTGTGTCTGCTCTTATCAAGATCACCGACGACATACGGTTGGGTATGGATGGCGGTATGCTTACTGTTCTAGCTTTGTTAGATTTCAGTAATGCGTTCAATACCGTCGATTTCGACATTCTATTGGCTATACTACGCTCTATTAACATATCTCCACCGGTGTTCGATTGGTTTCACAGTTATCTGTTTGGCCGTCGGCAGCGCGTTCGCCTCGGAGAATCTTTTTCTTCTTGGTGTAATGCTGATGCCGGCGTTCCTCAAGGTGGCGTGCTATCTCCCTTACTGTTTGCAATTTTTATAAACGCTATTTCTCAACACCTTTCGTCTTCCTACCATCTTTATGCAGACGACCTCCAAATTTATTCACAAGCCCGGCTCAGTGAGCTAGACTCTGCCATATCAGTTATTAACACTGACCTGTGTCGCATTTTGGAATGGAGTAACTCCTATGGTCTTAAAGTCAACCCTACAAAATCTCAGGCCATAATAATCGGTAGCTCATATATGATATCCAAAATTGACTGGGATGGAATTCCAAAAGTCGTTTTTGGAGGAACCACGGTACCCTACTGTGAAACGGTAAAAAATCTTGGCGTGATTCTAGACCGCACCTTAAGTTGGGACTCTCACCTCAGGTCGATTAGCTGCAAGTTGTTTGCTTCTGGGGGATCCCTAAGACGTCTTAGGAACTTCCTACCCACTGCCACCAAAGTTGCACTTGCGCAGTCTCTACTACTCCCTATTCTTGATTACGCTGACGCCTGCTATATTGATCTTACGGAAGACCAACTTGACAAACTAGAGCGCCTCCAAAATTACTGTATAAGATTTATCTTTGGGCTACGTAAATATGATCATATATCTGAATTTCGCGCAAAGCTCAAGTGGCTTCCTGTTCGCCTTCGTCGGAATGCTCACATCCTCTCCCTCCTTTATAATATTCTATTTAACCCTTCTACCCCTAACTATCTTAAAGAGCGTTTTTCTTATTGGCATACATCCCACACTATCCCTCTTCGGTCTAAAGACAACCTCATCCTTATGACTCCTTCTGCTCGAACTACTTTTTATGGCAAATCCTTTTCATTCCAAGCAGTCCAATTATGGAATCCTCTACCCATTTCCATTAAACGGGCCCCGTCAGTAATTGTTTTTAAAGAGGAGGTTAAAAAATTATATCTGTCGCAATCTTCAAATAGTTCTTAGTTTTTGGGTGTTTTATTAATTTCTGTAGTTTGCTTATTATTGTATTTGTTTACTTATACGAGTACATTGGTTATTTGTGTATGTTAGAAGTTAAAAGTATTTATTAGTTTATTTTATTATATCATTTATTTATGTATTAGTATTTATAATATTTGTATGTATGTATATGTCTATTGTATAATTCTTTTTTATTTTTAAAGTGTCCTCTAAATTAGCACACCCCGTCGTTTTTTCTTTTGTACCATCTCTCTCCATCCTAAGGTTGCCTGGAAGAAATCACTTTCAGTGATAAGGCCGCCGGTTGCTTCACATATTGTATCATCTAATTTTTTCTATTTTTTCTGTTTTATGTGTGTGTGAATCAATAAAGAGTTTATCTATCTATCTATCTATCTATACTAAATAAATTTAAATTAAATTATTTTAAATCGAAGATCTTTGTATAAACACGGCGATTTTGCTTTCGTCTGTCCAGATGTTTTCGTCTACTGGTCGCATTATTCAATCAATTTCGACGAAACTTGGTACACAGGTTTTGTGTATTAGATTTTTTTTGTCGTCGGCAATGTTTGATTGGGTTGATTGGATATTTCCCGTAAAAATGGAGGAAATTGCTTTCGCACTATTTAACAGCCGATTTTGATAATATTTGGCAAGATTGTTTACTATCTGAATTCTGACAAGATATTATGCGACTATGAACAAAATCGGTCAAGACCGAGGCTACGAAGTATATAGGCATATAGGAATAATATAGGCTTACGAAGATTTAGTTAAGGAGATTTGTCGCGAAATCTACTGCTCAGAGAACTACTAGTTATAATCCTACTTCCTACTAATATTATAAGGGCGAAAGTTTGTGAGGATGCATAGATATTTGTTACTCTTTCACGCTAAAACGGCTGAACCGATTTGGATAAAATTCGGTACGAAGGTAGCTTATTAGACCTTGTAATAACACATGGGCTACTTTTTGTACTGTGGATATAAGTTCGTAAACATTATATATTATATAACATTAGATAATACCTAAATAGCACCCAGATACCGAGCAAACACCTATGTTCATCACAAAAATGCTTGCCCTGGGTGGGAATCGAACCCACGCCTCTTTGATCCAGGAGTCAGGGTAACTAACCACTGAGTCACCAAGGCAGTCACTGTACACTTGAATTTGCACAAACACAACACACAGATTTTTTTGCTGCTTCAATTTACTTGGACACACATGATACATATTTCTTGCAGAAGATGATTCAGGCTCGTTTGAAGGTGGTGGATTTGGTAAATCACGACCTACACTGCCTACACATGACGTAAAGCATTATTAATTTTCGCAGCATCTTTACACTAGAAACTTTTTGTTCATGCCAAAAGGAACTAATTCACCATTGTTTACTCGTATTAATGCTAACTAATACTAATTTAATTCTGACAATACATAAAATTGCACTATAAAAAATTTTTTGATCGACATATTTTACTAAGGTTGTTACTATGGATACAATTAATTTATTGACATGAGGTATGTAAGACACTATGGAGTTATGGCGATATTACAGACCACACGTATATCAGACCCATCACTTACTACTGACCTGCTGACCTGGTGACACCGAACAGCTCTAACTCTACCTGTGTGCTGCAGCTGCCGTCGCTGCATTGACGGGAGGCGTTTGTCGACTCGGGAAGGTAGAGGGAGAGTTAACGGTGATTTAGCAACAACAAATAGGTATTGAAGAGTATCTCAGACCTCACGTCAGTTGCAGAGGTTTAAGGGGCCTTCCATACGGTACAGGTCCCTTTGTGCGCGAGTCCGACTCGCACTTGGCCGATTATTGGTCTCGCCGTGCTTGGTCGAGAGCTCGGGCTCCCAACACGCGCTTGAGACTACAGTCTTTCTGTAAACCGCGACCACGGGCGGGGGTGCGGGCCCTTGCGGGTCGTCCATCCACACCTGACAAGACAACCAGCGCCGGGCCCGAGCGGTCGCTCGCCCGGCGCACCGGCGCGCCATCGCCTGCCTTGCCTCGACCGAGGGCTGCATGGCTCCATGTCCTGACGGAGTGCACGCCGTCGGGCGGGAAACCCACCGGCCCGCGGACGAGGCGACACCACCGAGACGCGCCGCATCTGAAGCCACCATCGGGGGTCGAGGTTCGCCTCCCCCGATACAATGCCTGAAGACGACCAGAGGGCGGCCTAGCAAACCACCCTCTTCGGCCCAAGCGCACACGGCGCCTGCCGACTTTGAATGACGCATCGGCGAGTGCGCGTAATGCGCCCCGAGCACACCGCGCCGCTCGTATATCGAGCGACGCACACTCCAGCGGCCTGTCGACGTAGTCCAGGCCACAACCCCGCAGACGCGACCAGGGACGTGCTGGCGCCAGGCCCGCCAACGTGCCGCCTCCCGGTTGGTGCCCGGCGACGCCGCGCACGGCGACCTGACGAGGCCGACGACCCGACGCGACTGCGGCGCGACCCGCTCCGCCAACTCGTGTGCCCCTCACCGAGTGGGCGCATGCGGGCCGCTTACCACCATCAAGACCTCGCGCCCCTCGACTTTGATCGGGGCGCACACTACCGGACCTGACAACCACCTGACTTTCCTACGCATCGCGCCCCATCACCTGACCCTCATCTCCCGTCCAGCCTTGGTGCCGCTGCTGTCGCTTATGCGACGCGCGGCCCCCCTCGGGCTCCGCCACTACGCGGGCCTGCCTCGGCGGCCGGGGTCGAGCCTCTCCCCCGGCGCCGCTTCACTGCATACCTGTGCCTAGAGGCACACCACGGGACCTACCGAGTAGGCGTCGCTCCGCCTTACGCGTGAGCTTAACGCCGCTCGACCATCGTCGTCGACACATCGCTCGACGACCGCCTACCAAAGGGGCAGTTAGAGACGTGGTGCCTGGCTCGCGCGGCGGCGCGCTTGAGCCGGGCCAGCGATCCCACTCCCCATCTCCGCATCGCTACAAGACCGGCAGGTTGAGAGAGCATTGCTCCGCGCTTCAGTTGGACTTGGTCGAGTTTACTCCCGAGTTCAACCATATGAAGCTGCGTTCGCCTGACCGGGTACGCCACCGGATCGACGTGCGTCACGTCGACACCAATTCAAAGAGGAGGAGATGCCGCCTGCACCCGGCGGTTGCAGGTGTGAGGACTCCGAATCTGAGAACCACAATGCCAAGACGGCCGACGATAGTCTGCCAGAATGGCGGGGAGAGGGCGCTGAGAGATGCCGCCCGACCTCGCGGTCGGGATTGGGTACTCGCGCCCTCCCTTTACAATGCCCTACATCCAGTGTGGTGTAGCGTCCAGCCCCAGTAAGGAGGTTCGCCTCGAAGCTGGTTTCCTGACTCCTATGTCTTATACAGGAGGAGAAGATCCCGAATGAATGAAATGGCCGATTATTTCAAGTTTGACGACCTTTATCTCAGAAATAATATTTCTTCAAACAAAAAAAGTTTATTGTAACCTTACATTCATTTTACATTTTACATACTAAAACTATCATTCATAATGTACAAGTAGGTAATTGGTTCATTGAATACCTAAATGTGGGAGATATGAGGCTTTGTGACATAGGGACGGACAGACGGATGGATACAACGAAATTATACGCGTTCCTTGTTTTATTACGGAACCCTAAGAATCTAACACGAGGTTTGTTCATGTACTAAGATAAGAATATTATGGCCTCGACCTCGCCGCTATTCCGGGAGATATCAGTCTGACCTGTGTGGGTGTCAAAACACACATCATAAGTTTAGATACGTTTTGATTATATAACTTAACTAGTAGTTTTCCAAACAGTAGACCTCGCTGGTATTAAATAGGTACATGTATAGCATATTCGATAGTTAAGTTTTTATCATCATCATCCTCACCATCTACGGAAGCCTATCATACGCCTGTCTAGACACGCACTTGGCAACTTATTGTCACATGTACCATTTCCGAGATATAGGTCGCCAAAGTTGAAATAAAATAATCGGCCAAGTGCGAGTCGAACTCGCACACGAAGGTCCGTACAGTATGGAAGCCTCCCTTTATATTATGTAAATTTTATTTAATTTTCTTTTTTGAAGGGAATGTAATACTTAACATTCTGTGAATATTTCAAACATCTTCCCGTTGTCGTTATTGATATAAAAAAAATAACTTTTCTTGTATGGGAGCCCCCCTTAATTTTTTTTTTTTTTTTTTTAAATTTAAAGTATTGACCCACAGACTCCAGGGTCTGTGCCCTTTGTTAAGTAGTTACATTTTAAAGAATTCGACTGTACTATAGAGAGAGGTTAGTTTAAATCTTAGTCTAAGTTAGTAGTTTCAGTGCTTTGCGTGAATGCCGCGAGCAAACCGGCGACCCGCATGCAGCACCCGATCACGAGTGTGACGCATGTGCCAGCCATCGCTCTCTTCGACCATATTTGAGGGAAGAGAACGACCTGACACACGACACCGCCGCACGAAGGAGCCTTCGATGGCGAGCATGAATGCTCAGGGCATGCGCACACAATGCTATTTCCTATACATTACACAGTTACGTACACACTTATTATGATTTAATTTGTGAAAGCGATCACCGGCAGAGTCCGAGGCTACAATTCTGTGTGTTACTCAGTGGTATCTACTCTACTTGTGATCGCTTCTTTTCCCTTTATTACAATTGTATTGCCTCCTCCCGGCCTTGAGCCTCCATCTCCTCCGCATTCCGATCTCTGATTGCCATCTGCAGGTTATACTCCTTGATGGCCCTCAATGACGCAGACGATGCACGCCTCACGAATCGACTGATGGCATCATCTTCGAAGTCGTCGGCGTAGTAGATGAAAGTCCCAGTATGCCGCGACAATGCAACGACAGCGTGTGAGACGCTCTCGTGTAGCTTCATTCTAGGCTTTGTTTTGATGGCGATTACCGACTCGTACGTCAGTCCCTGAGCTTCATGGATGGTAAGGGTGCGTGATTCTGGACCTTCTCCATAACCCTGGCTTATGAGGGTCTCCTTTTCTTCCTGCGTATGCACTAAGAAAAGGGTGTTGGAGAGGCTTTTGGATATTTGAGCCCCCTTGAACCTTTTCTGCTCAAGAGACCTAATACGAGGAACTGAGGAATATATACCTGAGTATATTTCCCTCAACGCATACGCGACATCCATTGGATTCCTATGTGTGCAGAGCAACTCCTGGGTGATGTTTGCAACCAGGGTCGGGCGATGGTACCTCATCTCGAAGAGATTTTCTCTGTCGATATAAAGCAGCACCAGACAACTGGGCAGCCATTATTATGGCTCCGAAATGGTTCATTAGAGCTTCGTCCACCAGAAGGCGGCTGAAGCTCTCTTTTCCAAAACCATTTACGAGGGTTGAAGCCATGGTTTGCACCCTGGATTTTACCAGATCTCCTATTCGGTGCGATAGCTTCTCTCTCAGGTCTTTTGCTGCCTCTGTTGTTGTTGTGATGATAGCGTCCCTGTCCACATCAAAGTGTCTAATAACCCATGTTGTCTTGCCACATCCTGGTACCCCGTTGACCAATTGTATCTTTGGTACCGCCCAGTTTCGCCAACTTGCCTCGACGTCCGAGCTCCGTTCGATGGTTTTAGCCATCTCGAGGATTCTATCGTCTAGCATTATTTTTGTGCACTTGGCGGTGACTACAATTGGGTCGTTTGATGGTATCGCGTATTTTGGTATTCCTATTCGCTCCGTCTCTCTCTCGTTCGTTAAAAATTCAGATTTGTTGTATAAGAGCCCCTTTATTTTTTTTCTGTTTTTAGTACTTATTGTTATAGCGGCAACATAATTTTTATTTCTAAATAAAATAATTATTTTTCTAACTTAAAAAACATTGAAATATAATTCTAAACTACCTAATATATAGAAATGCGCCAAAAATATGAAACCTACCTACATGCAGAATAAAATAAATAAATACACAGACGCAAAAAATCGAAACAAATACTGTGTCCGTGTGGTAGGGTGCCAAGAACGCTGGCTGCATTCCCACGCTGAACGGCTAAAGAAATTCTCTGTGCGAGGAATGAGCCAGCTCTCTTGTCACCAGCAGCGTCAACAAGTTTTGGCGAAACTGTCTTAAATATTTTTTTTAGGGATGGACCCCACGGACCAAAAGTTTTACATAAAGTTATCTTTTCTAAATTCGAAAAGATGGAATCTTCTTTCTTTCAGTGTTTATAGACCATACGAAAAACTTTAATTCAAAATTATTTTGAGCACTGTTGAATTATAACTCTTTGAGTTATAAAGAAATAATCGGCCCAGTACGAGTCCGACTCGCGCACGAGGGTTCCGTACTGTATAGGAGCCCCTCTTCAATATTTATTTTCTTTTAATTTTTATTATTTATTACTAAAGTGAATACACAACTTAATATTCTGTGAATATTTCAAGCATCTACCTGTAACTATCTATTATATAAAAGGCTTCCCTGAGTGACTGACTGACAGACAGCCTACAGCCCAAACCGCTAAAGATAGGAACATGAAATTTGGAACAAAGGTACATTGGACCATGTAATGGAGCTCTAAGGACGGAATTTTGAAAAATCGACCTTTAAAGGGGTAAAACGGGCCCTTTTCGTTTGTATGTAACTTTTATTCCCTGTACCGATTGACCTGAAACTTTGTATATACATGCTTTTCAAACAAAATAAAAGTTTATTACGTTTCTTCCTGTTTTTCCGAATTTTTCTTATTTAAGGGGTCAAATTGGGTCCCAAAGTTGGTGAAAAAAGCATCAATTACATGCAACGAGTTGAACGGTTATGCATGAAATCTGGTATGGAGGAAGCACACAACATGTTTCAAAACAGTAACTAATATTATCCCGGAAAATCTATAGCTTTCCTTAGGGATAGCCAAAATTAATCAGTTTCGGCTGCCGCCCAAACCGCTAAAGATATAAACTTGAAATTTGGAATATAGGTACATTGTACGACGTAATGGAGCACTAAAGACGAAAACCTTGAAATTTTGACCTTTGACGGGGTAAAACGGGCTCTTTTCGTTTGTAAGTGTATTTTGTATTCCTGTATCGATTGACTTAAAACTTTGTATACATGCTACTCAGACAAAATGAAAAATAAGTTTGTTCCTGTTTTTCTGAATTTTCTTTATTTAAGGGGTCAAAAAGGGTCCCAAAGTTGGTGAAAAAAAACATAAATTACATCCAACGAGCGGAACGGTTATGAATGAAATCTGGTATGTAGGATAGGAAGCACACAACATGTTTCAATACAGTAACTATTTTTATCCCGGAAAATCTATAGGGTCTCCTAAGGATAGCCAAAATTATCAGTTATAAAGCTAAGATAAAACGGGTAAATGAATTCTAACGAAATTTGGTACGATGCTAGACAATAACACAAATTACCACTTGGGGTACCTACTGCTATCCCGGAAAATTTCAGTGGGTTACGATAACAATTTCTTTAAAAAATGCTAAAAATCTATTCGTAAATCGATGGAATATTGTTTAAAAATAGCCCCCACCCTTTTAACTAATAAATGACTATATTGAGGTTTTGGGAAAAGTCCCGGATTCCTTGGTGAAATGTAGACCAAACGTCCTATAAAAGCATGAAAAATAACTTGAACGCGCTTTTTTAGTAATGTAGCGAAGTATCTAGAATAAAATTTAGATAATGATTCATCCTTCAATGGGGCAAAATGGGCCCCTAATAGTTTACGAAAGATTTTATTTTGTGAGTCAATAGACTTGAACTCAGGGTACATACGGATCAATAAACTTACTTTACTATGGGTTCTACCTGAAAAAGTGAAAATTACCTATTCTTTACGTTTTGCCGCGGGTCGATGATTTTTTTATGTTGAACAACAGATTTTATTTTCGTGATTTCGGGGTTGGTACCATAGTAAAAGTAAGTCAAATGATGAGTATAATAGAATCCTAGAACATGTCTGTCGTCTAGATATAGGTACAATATGTATTTCTCAAATAAAATATACCTACTTGTGTGCTACTTTTTCATCTGTACAGGGTCAGAGAATGCCTGAAAGTCCTACAAGTGTCTCGGTCACTTTTGACTGGGTGAACGGTTTTGGGCAAGATTGTCATTGAGTTCAGGATAATCGAAATTAAATTTCTAACAACTTAATGAAACATGTTGAATATCTGTACTGGGCTTTTTAATAGTCCACTACTGAACGTAGGCCTACCCACGAAGGGTGATTGAGCCATATCCATCACGCTGGCCGAGCGCGGGTTGCTGAATTCATATACATCGATTTTTCTCTACGGACGTGCCTTTGCAGGTTGCTTCAATGTTTTCCATCAATAAAAAGCCAGTAGTGTAAATTCCGTACATAAGTTTCAAAGCTCAGTGGTCTGACCAGGATTGGCACCTTACGATTGTAATGTAGACCATGACATGCGGAATGGAGTTGGATAGAATTTGGTATGCGACTGGGAAACTACATGGGTCATGAGTGAGCAATATACCGAAAAATATTCTTTTTACCACTTAAAGAATGAGTAGGTATTTTAAAAATATACTTTTAATAAGTATTTATCTTCTGAAAAGTTATAAGGCAACGCGGGCCAAACCGTAGGCTATTAAAGTCAAAGAACATTTTTACTGTTGAACCGTGTTACATTGAGATCTTAATACTAAGAACAAGAATATTGAATTAACCGTTAAGTCCAATGCGGCCAGAATATAGTTATTTGAAAATGAAAAAATCATACAATTATTATTATTTAATTAATTTCAAATATTTTGCAAATCAATATCATCTTAAAATTGTCGTACTCCGTAATAAGCTTTAGACAAGCGAATTTAAGCAAATACTGAGACAAAGCAGGCTAATCCGTGGGATATTATTATCCTTGCAAGTAATACGAAAACCCGGGCTAAACCACGAGCTATTATTTTAAGCAAGAAAGTACTACGACAACGCGGGTCAAAATGTGGGGAATTACCATTTAAAGTAAGTACAAAGAAAACGCAGATCAAACCGCGCACAATTATCATTTTGAGAAAATACTAAACAACGCGGGCCAGACCATGGGCTATTATCATTTCAAGTAATACGACAACGCAAGCCAAACGGCAGGCTATTATAATTTTAAGCAAGTACTAAGACAACGCGGGCCAAGCCACGTGCTATAAATTACCATCTTAAGCAAGTACTAAGAAAGTGCAGGCTAAACCGCGACCTATTGTCATTCTAGCCAAATACTGGGATAATTCAGGCCAAACCGTAGACATTATCCTTTCAAGTAATACGTTATACAATAATGCGGGCGAAACCACAAACTATTATATTTTTAAGCAAGTGCCAAGACGACGTGGGCCAAACTGTGGTTTATTATCATTTTAAGCAATTACTAAAACAACGCAGGCCAGCCCGTGGGCTATTATCATTGCAAACATTACGACAACACAGGCCAAACGGTAAGCTATTATAATTTTAAGGAAGTATTAAGACAACGGGGGCTAAGCTGCGTGCTATAAATTATACCATCTTAAGCAAGTACTAAGAATATGCAGGCCAAACCGCGACCTATTACCATCGTCATCCTGTCGTTAGATTTACTTGATGACAATAAATATTATTTTATCTTATCCCACTAGGTGGGGTCGGCACAGCACGTTTCTTTTCTTTCTTTCGTCCTCAAATGGGGTAAAATGGGCCCCCATTAGTTTACGTAAGTTATTATAGAACGTAGAACAACCCAGAATGGGTGGTGGGGCCATATTCACCACGCTAGCCCAGTGCAAGTTGGTGGATTTAAATACGTACTCTTTTGATTTTTCTCTACGCACGTACCTATGCAAACTCAATGTTTTCCATCACTGAAAAGTGAGTAGCCTGAAATCCCGTATATAAGTTTCAAAGAGCTCACTGGCACGTGACCAGAATTTGAACCTAGGACCTCACGATTGTACGAGTAAAACTGGTGTTAATACCACTAGACTAGAACATCACATGCGAATGCAGTTGAATAAAAATTGGTGTTCAAGTGGGAAATGACATGGGTCATGATCATGAATGAGTATACCGAAACCGGACCATCATAATTTTAAACAAGTACTCGTACTAAGACAATGTAAACCCAAGCGCGGGCTATAAAATACCACTTTAGGCAAGTACTAAGACAGAGCATGCCAATCCACGGAGGGAGGGGTTGGGAATAGGGGTCTTCCCTGCCGCCCTGGGCCTGGCCCATGTTGGTCTTTCTACTCATTTCCTTTCCTTCACTTAAAATCGACTCTTTGTTAAAAAAATATGAAAAAATTAACTGAAAAAAAGCCGAATTTTTTTGAGTTAATTTTTTCATATTTTTTTAAGTGGTATTTTATAGCCCGCGCTTGGGTTTACATTGTCTTAGTACGAGTACTTGTTTAAAATTATGATGGTCCGGTTTCGGTATACTCACTCATGATCATGACCCATGTCATTTCCCACTTGAACACCAATTTTTATTCAACTGCATTCGCATGTGATGTTCTAGTCTAGTGGTATTAACACCAGTTTTACTCGTACAATCGTGAGGTCCTAGGTTCAAATTCTGGTCACGTGCCAGTGAGCTCTTTGAAACTTATATACGGGATTTCAGGCTACTCACTTTTCAGTGATGGAAAACATTGAGTTTGCATAGGTACGTGCGTAGAGAAAAATCAAAAGAGTACGTATTTAAATCCACCAACTTGCACTGGGCTAGCGTGGTGAATATAGCCTATAGTCGTTTGATCTCGACTATGCCTGCCTACTAGGTCCCTACGCGAGCCGAGTACGCAGTGATTACAGAAGGTGCCCGAAATGTGATTACGTGAGATTACAGTTGTTCGGGCCCCTAGACGTACGTAGCTCCCTGCCTAATACTTGTTACTCAGGATTGGAACCACTTAACACTAGTTGTAAAATAAAACAGTGATCACGGAAATGCATAACATTTATTTACTATTTAAATACTTAAGTACAGAATAAACATATTGCACCTAGTTCCCACTTTGCGGAGTAGGTTAAAATTCACTCGCGTATCTAACTGCCGCCGATCGCTGTTCATATAAATATACGCGCTCCATACTATCGCGCCAGTTGCCGAGAGACCGCTGCAGTGGAATGCCGTCGCTCGTGCCTCGCCCCGCGCCGACATCCACGCCGCGGCCGCCTGTGCCGCACGTAAATATACACGGTGCCCGCTCGCCGTCCTCAGTACGCGGCGGCTCGTCGGTGGATGCGCTCGCGTGCCACTTGTATGTAGGTCGCTACATCACTCTCCCCCTATCGCGAAAGCGAAGCGTACAGGGGGTTTAGACTGTCTTCCTGAGCGAGTCGTATACGTAGTTTCCTTAGGTGGTGATGTTCCAGAATCTTCATTGACGAAAAACGCTGGTTTCAGTCTGTCGATTGAAATATTGTCGCGTCTATTTGCTAACTGGACGGTGTAAAATTTTTCTCTGCGGTCCAGCACGCGATATGGACCATCGTAGGCAGGTGTTAGTGGTCGTCTATATGCGTCGTTTCGAACAAAAACGTGTGTACTTCTGGGCAGTTCGTCGTGGATAAACGTAGCACGAGACGTATTTGATCTTCTTTGAGCTTGGCCTTTCTTGAGTGCTTCACTTAGCTGATCCATGAAGTGTGATGACGAATAGGTTTGCTTCACAGGCTCGCCATGAAATTCGCCGGGAAGTCGGAGTGTTTGGCCGTAAAGGAGTTCGGCCGCGCTAGCGCCTATGTCTTCTTTTATGGCTGTGCGTAGTCCCAGCATCACAGTTGGCAGCTCATGCACCCAGGTCGATGTGTTCAATCTGGCCGTTAATGCTGCTTTAAGTGATCGATGCCATCGTTCTACCATTCCGTTTGCCTGAGGATGGTAAGCGCAACTGCGGCAGTGTTCAATACCCATCCTCTTCATCAGCTCTTTAAATAAATTAGATTCGAATTGGACTCCTCGATCAGTCGAAATTCTCGATGGTACTCCGAACCTTGATATCCAGCCTGCATAAAGCGTTTCGGCTACCTTCTCGGCAGTTATTTCAGACATCGGAAATGCTTCTGGCCACTTGGTCGCTCGGTCGATCATGGTCAGCAAATATCGGTGGCCTTCTTGTGTTATTGGAAGTGGACCGACCAGATCGACGTGCAGGTGAGACAGACGAACTGTTTCTTCGAACGATCCCACTGGTGACTGCGTATGTCGCTGAATCTTAGAGCGTTGACAACGGATACAAGCTCTGCTCCAATTGTTCACGTCGCTATTCATTGATGGCCAGAAGAAGCGTGAAGTAACCATTTTTCTTGTAGCTCTGATTCCCGGATGACTTAGATCGTGAATGGCTTGATAAGCGGGTCTTCTGAATTCTCCCGTTAAGAAAGGTCGAGCAGTTCCTGTAGACATTTCGCATTTTACATTTGCTGAAGTGCCGGGAACTATAATATCTCTTATATCGTGCTTCTTTTCTTCGATTATGCGTTTTACTACTGGACAATCTCTTTGACTCCTGGCCAATGCGTTGTAGTCGATTGAGGATGGACACTCGATGGTTTCAATTGCAGCTCTTGATAACGCATCGGCAACTCCGTTCAACTTCCCTGAGATATGCTGGATATTGGAGGTAAATTGTCCGATATACTCCAGGTATCTAGTTCTTCTAGGTGTTTCGTTCTTGCTGTCCGTTATCAGTGAATTAAGCAGTGGTTTATGATCGGTGTATATCACCAATTCCCGACCTTCGAACATTCGGCGGAAGTGTCTGACAGCCATGTAGATAGATAACAGTTCCCGATCATACGTGCTGTACTTTTTCTGCGCATCGTTAAACTTCTTTGAAAAGAAACCGAGTGGTTTCCATCTGCCCTGGACGTATTGTTGAAGGACGGCCCCTGCACAGTTTTCGGAGGCATCTGTCATTAATGCATATGGTGCGTTTATAGATGGATACGCCAGACGAGCTGCATTTATCACATCTTGTTTGCACTTCTCGAATGCCTTCTTGCTGTCGTCGTTCCAGGGAATTTTCCTTTTGTCATTCTTTCTTGCGTTGTGGAGATACTCGTTGAGCATCTTTTGATTTTCTGCTGCATGAGGGATTCCTTCTCTATAAAAGTTGATCATGCCCAGAAAACGACGAAGATCATTTATAGTCTCTGGCAACGGGTATGCTTGAATAGCCTGGACTTTATCTTCGGTAGGTACGATTCCGTCTGCCGTAATGGTGTATCCGAGGAAATCCAATTTTGTTTGGCCAAAAACGCATTTAGCCACATTTATCTGCAAGCCGTTTTCATGAAGCCTTTTAAAAACTTCTTCTAACTCCTGACGGTGAGTCGATTCGTCTTGAGAAGCAACGAGGACGTCATCAACGAAGCAAAACACTGGCAAACCCCGCATGATATTATCGATGTGGCGTTGAAAAGTTTGGCCAGCGTTTCGTAGTCCGAAGCACATTCTTGTAAATTCAAAGAGCCCGAACGGAGTAATTACTGCTGTTTTCTTAATATCCTCTTCTCGGTTCCGAACTAAGTAGTAGGCTTTCTTCAAGTCTATTTTTGAGAACACCTTCTTGCCTTGAAGATTGTAGGTGAAGTCGTGTAGCCGTGGTATCGGATATCTGTCTGGAACTGTGATGGCGTTCAAACGACGATAGTCTCCGCATGCTCTGTATGACCCATCTTTCTTCAACACCATGTGTAATGGGCTTGCCCACGGGCTGTTTGATGGTCGACATATGCCCTGGTTGAGCATTTCTTGAAATTCTTCCTTCGCTGCCTTGTATTTGTGCGGCGGAAGTGGTCGCGCCTTCGCGTAAACTGGAACTCCGGTGGTTTCAATATGGTGTTCGACTTCGCTATGGCAATCCTTTGGCAGGGTGGGTCTGGTGATATCTGGGTACTTCGCAAGTAGATTGTGGTATGGTAGATTGTCGTCGATGGTACGAATGCTGCTTTCTTCTAAAGGCGTGAGATAACCGCGGACCTGCATGTTCGTTTCGCGATCAATAATTTTTCTTCCGCGCAGGTCGACCAGTAAGCCGTGATGATGAAGGAAATCAGCGCCTATTATCGGCCGGCTGACTTCCGCTATGACGAACTTCCATTGATAAGTGCGTCTCATTCCGAGATTGAGAGAGAGAGAGCGTTCTCCGAAAGTAGGAATCGGCGTCTTGTTAGCAGCGAAAAGATAATTTTCTGGAGTGCGGTTCCGCTTGTCTGATGGGCGAGCAGGCAGTACCGAAACGTTAGCTCCCGTATCCACGAGAAAGTGAAGTCCCGATGATGCATCCTTTATAAATAGGCGGTATGCGGATAATTCGTCGACATCAGCCCCCACCGCGGCTTCTGTCGTGATTAGTTTTCCGACCTCTGTTGAGCGCCGTTTCTTCGAGCGTTGAAATTGCACGGGCTCCGACATCTGTAGGCAGCGCGACCAAACCGGCGGTGGAAATAGCAGATCCCTGCATCATTACTCCCTTGTTGTCTTGAAGCCGAGCCGGAACGTGACCGGCTTCTTCCACGGTAAGACTGCCGACGATATGAATCAGCCCTTAGTGCTGCAACTTCTTTGGTTAAGGCCTCAATCATACCAATGACGTCGTGGTTCTGCGGTGAAGCTGGCGACTGTTGCGAGGTTGACGCGTGATTTTGGCATGAACATAGGCTATTTACTTCTTTCGCTTGCTCATGCATTTTATCTGCCATTTCTGCTAATGTGTCAAGTTTAAATTCTGTGCTGACTGCCAAAACAGCTCTCGTCGATTGAGGCAGGTGCCCCATCCACAGCATCCGTAGGGTATCATGGGGTAGTTTGTTGCGCGCTAAGTCCCGCATGCGGCGTAATAATTGCGACGGACGTTGGTCACCCAGGTCAGTTTCATTTAACAGTCTCCTCAACTGGACATCCTCGGATTCTTCATACACCGATAGTAAACGTTGCTTGACTGCTTCATACCTTCCAGTATTTGGTGCCGCTAAAATAATATCGCTTATTTGCTCAATGTCGGTTTTTTCCATTTGTGTGACGACTAAGCCAAATTTGTTCTCATCGCCGAGTTTTTGACTCAACACCATCGTTTCAAACTGAGCAAACCATAATCGAGGCCTGTCTCGCCAAAACTGCGGTATTCGGGACTTGATTCCCACCATCTCTAAAGTGGGCTTCTTGCTAGTTGCGTTATCTTCAGCCATTGTAGTTAGTGCTCTTGATCGGGGTCACCAATATAGTCGTTTGATCTCGACTATGCCTGCCTACTAGGTCCCTACGCGAGCCGAGTACGCAGTGATTACAGAAGGTGCCCGAAATGTGATTACGTGAGATTACAGTTGTTCGGGCCCCTAGACGTACGTAGCTCCCTGCCTAATACTTGTTACTCAGGATTGGAACCACTTAACACTAGTTGTAAAATAAAACAGTGATCACGGAAATGCATAACATTTATTTACTATTTAAATACTTAAGTACAGAATAAACATATTGCACCTAGTTCCCACTTTGCGGAGTAGGTTAAAATTCACTCGCGTATCTAACTGCCGCCGATCGCTGTTCATATAAATATACGCGCTCCATACTATCGCGCCAGTTGCCGAGAGACCGCTGCAGTGGAATGCCGTCGCTCGTGCCTCGCCCCGCGCCGACATCCACGCCGCGGCCGCCTGTGCCGCACGTAAATATACACGGTGCCCGCTCGCCGTCCTCAGTACGCGGCGGCTCGTCGGTGGATGCGCTCGCGTGCCACTTGTATGTAGGTCGCTACAGGCCCCACCACCCATTCTGGGTTGTTCTACGTTCTATAATAACTTACGTAAACTAATGGGGGCCCATTTTACCCCATTTGAGGACGAAAGAAAGAAAAGAAACGTGCTGTGCCGACCCCACCTAGTGGGATAAGATAAAATAATATTTATTGTCATCAAGTAAATCTAACGGCAGGATGACGATGGTAATAGGTCGCGGTTTGGCCTGCATATTCTTAGTACTTGCTTAAGATGGTATAATTTATAGCACGCAGCTTAGCCCCCGTTGTCTTAATACTTCCTTAAAATTATAATAGCTTACCATTTGGCCTGTGTTGTCGTAATGTTTGCAATGATAATAGCCCACGGGCTGGCCTGCGTTGTTTTAGTAATTGCTTAAAATGATAATAAACCACAGTTTGGCCCACGTCGTCTTGGCACTTGCTTAAAAATATAATAGTTTGTGGTTTCGCCCGCATTATTGTATAACGTATTACTTGAAAGGATAATGTCTACGGTTTGGCCTGAATTATCCCAGTATTTGGCTAGAATGACAATAGGTCGCGGTTTAGCCTGCACTTTCTTAGTACTTGCTTAAGATGGTAATTTATAGCACGTGGCTTGGCCCGCGTTGTCTTAGTACTTGCTTAAAATTATAATAGCCTGCCGTTTGGCTTGCGTTGTCGTATTACTTGAAATGATAATAGCCCATGGTCTGGCCCGCGTTGTTTAGTATTTTCTCAAAATGATAATTGTGCGCGGTTTGATCTGCGTTTTCTTTGTACTTACTTTAAATGGTAATTCCCCACATTTTGACCCGCGTTGTCGTAGTACTTTCTTGCTTAAAATAATAGCTCGTGGTTTAGCCCGGGTTTTCGTATTACTTGCAAGGATAATAATATCCCACGGATTAGCCTGCTTTGTCTCAGTATTTGCTTAAATTCGCTTGTCTAAAGCTTATTACGGAGTACGACAATTTTAAGATGATATTGATTTGCAAAATATTTGAAATTAATTAAATAATAATAATTGTATGATTTTTTCATTTTCAAATAACTATTTTCTGGCCGCATTGGACTTAACGGTTAATTCAATATTCTTGTTCTTAGTATTAAGATCTCAATGTAACACGGTTCAACAGTAAAAATGTTCTTTGACTTTAATAGCCTACGGTTTGGCCCGCGTTGCCTTATAACTTTTCAGAAGATAAATACTTATTAAAAGTATATTTTTAAAATACCTACTCATTCTTTAAGTGGTAAAAAGAATATTTTTCGGTATATTGCTCACTCATGACCCATGTAGTTTCCCAGTCGCATACCAAATTCTATCCAACTCCATTCCGCATGTCATGGTCTACATTACAATCGTAAGGTGCCAATCCTGGTCAGACCACTGAGCTTTGAAACTTATGTACGGAATTTACACTACTGGCTTTTTATTGATGGAAAACATTGAAGCAACCTGCAAAGGCACGTCCGTAGAGAAAAATCGATGTATATGAATTCAGCAACCCGCGCTCGGCCAGCGTGATGGATATGGCTCAATCACCCTTCGTGGGTAGGCCTACGTTCAGTAGTGGACTATTAAAAAGCCCAGTACAGATATTCAACATGTTTCATTAAGTTGTTAGAAATTTAATTTCGATTATCCTGAACTCAATGACAATCTTGCCCAAAACCGTTCACCCAGTCAAAAGTGACCGAGACACTTGTAGGACTTTCAGGCATTCTCTGACCCTGTACAGATGAAAAAGTAGCACACAAGTAGGTATATTTTATTTGAGAAATACATATTGTACCTATATCTAGACGACAGACATGTTCTAGGATTCTATTATACTCATCATTTGACTTACTTTTACTATGGTACCAACCCCGAAATCACGAAAATAAAATCTGTTGTTCAACATAAAAAAATCATCGACCCGCGGCAAAACGTAAAGAATAGGTAATTTTCACTTTTTCAGGTAGAACCCATAGTAAAGTAAGTTTATTGATCCGTATGTACCCTGAGTTCAAGTCTATTGACTCACAAAATAAAATCTTTCGTAAACTATTAGGGGCCCATTTTGCCCTATTGAAGGATGAATCATTATCTAAATTTTATTCTAGATACTTCGCTACATTACTAAAAAAGCGCGTTCAAGTTATTTTTCATGCTTTTATAGGACGTTTGGTCTACATTTCACTAAGGAATCCGGGACTTTTCCCAAAACCTCAATATAGTCATTTATTAGTTAAAAGGGTGGGGGCTATTTTTAAACAATATTCCATCGATTTACGAATAGATTTTTAGCATTTTTTAAAGAAATTGTTATCGTAACCCACTGAAATTTTCCGGGATAGCAGTAGGTACCCCAAGTGGTAATTTGTGTTATTGTCTAGCATCGTACCAAATTTCGTTAGAATTCATTTACCCGTTTTATCTTAGCTTTATAACTGATAATTTTGGCTATCCTTAGGAGACCCTATAGATTTTCCGGGATAAAAATAGTTACTGTATTGAAACATGTTGTGTGCTTCCTATCCTACATACCAGATTTCATTCATAACCGTTCCGCTCGTTGGATGTAATTTATGTTTTTTTTCACCAACTTTGGGACCCTTTTTGACCCCTTAAATAAAGAAAATTCAGAAAAACAGGAACAAACTTATTTTTCATTTTGTCTGAGTAGCATGTATACAAAGTTTTAAGTCAATCGATACAGGAATACAAAATACACTTACAAACGAAAAGAGCCCGTTTTACCCCGTCAAAGGTCAAAATTTCAAGGTTTTCGTCTTTAGTGCTCCATTACGTCGTACAATGTACCTATATTCCAAATTTCAAGTTTATATCTTTAGCGGTTTGGGCGGCAGCCGAAACTGATTAATTTTGGCTATCCCTAAGGAAAGCTATAGATTTTCCGGGATAATATTAGTTACTGTTTTGAAACATGTTGTGTGCTTCCTCCATACCAGATTTCATGCATAACCGTTCAATTCGCTGCATGTAATTGATGCTTTTTTCACCAACTTTGGGACCCAATTTGACCCCTTAAATAAGAAAAATTCGGAATAACAGGAAGAAACGTAATAAACTTTTATTTTGTTTGAAAAGCATGTATATACAAAGTTTCAGGTCAATCGGTACAGGGAATAAAAGTTACATACAAACGAAAAGGGCCCGTTTTACCCCTTTAGAGGTCGATTTTTCAAAATTCCGTCCTTAGAGCTCCATTACATGGTCCAATGTACCTTTGTTCCAAATTTCATGTTCCTATCTTTAGCGGTTTGGGCTGTAGGCTGTCTGTCAGTCAGTCACTCAGGGAAGCCTTTTATATAATAGATAGTTACAGGTAGATGCTTGAAATATTCACAGAATATTAAGTTGTGTATTCACTTTAGTAATAAATAATAAAAATTAAAAGAAAATAAATATTGAAGAGGGGCTCCTATACAGTACGGAACCCTCGTGCGCGAGTCGGACTCGTACTGGGCCGATTATTTCTTTATAACTCAAAGAGTTATAATTCAACAGTGCTCAAAATAATTTTGAATTAAAGTTTTTCGTATGGTCTATAAACACTGAAAGAAAGAAGATTCCATCTTTTCGAATTTAGAAAAGATAACTTTATGTAAAACTTTTGGTCCGTGGGGTCCATCCCTAAAAAAAATATTTAAGACAGTTTCGCCAAAACTTGTTGACGCTGCTGGTGACAAGAGAGCTGGCTCATTCCTCGCACAGAGAATTTCTTTAGCCGTTCAGCGTGGGAATGCAGCCAGCGTTCTTGGCACCCTACCACACGGACACAGTATTTGTTTCGATTTTTTGCGTCTGTGTATTTATTTATTTTATTCTGCATGTAGGTAGGTTTCATATTTTTGGCGCATTTCTATATATTAGGTAGTTTAGAATTATATTTCAATGTTTTTTAAGTTAGAAAAATAATTATTTTATTTAGAAATAAAAATTATGTTGCCGCTATAACAATAAGTACTAAAAACAGAAAAAAAATAAAGGGGCTCTTATACAACAAATCTGAATTTTTAGCGAACGAGAGAGAGACGGAGCGAATAGGAATACCAAAATACGCGATACCATCAAACGACCCAATTGTAGTCACCGCCAAGTGCACAAAAATAATGCTAGACGATAGAATCCTCGAGATGGCTAAAACCATCGAACGGAGCTCGGACGTCGAGGCAAGTTGGCGAAACTGGGCGGTACCAAAGATACAATTGGTCAACGGGGTACCAGGATGTGGCAAGACAACATGGGTTATTAGACACTTTGATGTGGACAGGGACGCTATCATCACAACAACAACAGAGGCAGCAAAAGACCTGAGAGAGAAGCTATCGCACCGAATAGGAGATCTGGTAAAATCCAGGGTGCAAACCATGGCTTCAACCCTCGTAAATGGTTTTGGAAAAGAGAGCTTCAGCCGCCTTCTGGTGGACGAAGCTCTAATGAACCATTTCGGAGCCATAATAATGGCTGCCCAGTTGTCTGGTGCTGCCTTATATCGACAGAGAAAATCTCTTCGAGATGAGGTACCATCGCCCGACCCTGGTTGCAAACATCACCCAGGAGTTGCTCTGCACACATAGGAATCCAATGGATGTCGCGTATGCGTTGAGGGAAATATACTCAGGTATATATTCCTCAGTTCCTCGTATTAGGTCTCTTGAGCAGAAAAGGTTCAAGGGGGCTCAAATATCCAAAAGCCTCTCCAACACCCTTTTCTTAGTGCATACGCAGGAAGAAAAGGAGACCCTCATAAGCCAGGGTTATGGAGAAGGTCCAGAATCACGCACCCTTACCATCCATGAAGCTCAGGGACTGACGTACGAGTCGGTAATCGCCATCAAAACAAAGCCTAGAATGAAGATTCAAGATTCAAGATTCAAGATTCATTTATTTGCTAAACATGTGTACATTTATAGGTCTTATCTTAGGTATTTTATCTCAACATGTTTCTACCCTACAAGAGGGTGTGCAAAAAGTGAGAGGCGATTTGCTCATTAATTAATTACATTAGTTCATTACAATCATAGACATTTTTGGATAAGACATTTAGATCATAAGTACATTTTTGGTATTAAATCAAATTAAAATTGTGATGAGGAAAAATTATTAAATGTCAGTGGAACAAATAGAACACATTATTACATAATAGCATTTAGCAGTCAATAAATCTTAATATTCATGTCAAAGCTTATCACACAGGAAGTCATTTATTTTATAATAGCATTTAGCAGTCAATAAATCCTTAAGTTTCTTCTTGAATTGGTTTGTACTCAATTCCCTTATACTCTGGGGTATCTTGTTGTATACTAAGGAGCCCATCCCAAAAATACTATTTCTAAAAAGTTGTGTTTTACTAGGACGGTGCAGCAATTTTAATTTGTCACGACGGTTCCGATTTGATTGTACTGAGATGTTAGGAAATGTTTTGGGATTTGCCCTTACAAATATTGCCAACTCATATATATACATTGATGGGAGAGTGAGTATTCTATGTTTTTTGAAATACGGTTTACAACTATCCCTTGGCTTCAGTCTGAACATGGATCGAATGCAGCGCTTCTGATGTTTGAAAGCCTGGATTTTTTCTGTTGAGTTTCCCCAAAAAATAATGCCATATCTCAAAACCGCTGCAACCAAACCATGATATGCTGTCAAGAGAGCTTCAGTACTAGTTGTAGGAGCCAGTTGATATAGTGCATAGGAAGAGCTACTAATTTTTTTATTTAGTTCTGCAACATGTGCTTTCCAATCCAATTTTTGATCAATAGTTAAGCCAAGAAATTTCGTGTTGGAAACACTCTTTAATTGTTGGCCATCATACATGATATCTATGTTGGTTATATTATTTGGTCTTTGTGAAAAGTGCATTATTTGTGTTTTACTAAGATTAATTTTCAAGTTGTTATTCTGAAGCCAAACAATGATTGAAGCCAAAGCTTTGTTTATGTCATCCTTGTACTTTATTTTATTCTTACAAGCCACAGAGATTGTGCTGTCGTCAGCAAAAAGGGTCATTGGCTGTTCAGTAACTAGTGGAAGGTCGTTAATGTAAATTATAAACAGGAGTGGTCCAAGGACACTTCCCTGTGGTACGCCATACATAGGTGTGCGTATCTTAGAACGAAAGATTTCCTCTTTTTTTGCTTTAGTGTTAACTCTTGATATTTCTGTTACTTGTTTACGGTCACAAAGATATGATTTAATAAGATTAAGTAAAATACCCCTTACACCATACGCTTGAAGCTTACGAAGCAGGATGTCATGACTAACATAATCAAATGCCTGCGTCATATCACAGAATATTGCACAGTTCGGGTTCTTTTTGTCAATATTTGATATGACATTGTTCAAAAAATCACATATTGCCAAGTTTATACTTTTATTGCGCCGAAATCCTTTTTGCTCATTACAGAACAACATAAACTTTTCAAAGTATGAGTAAATGTTTTTATATATATATTTTTCAAAAATTTTAGCTATTACTGATAGTATGGCAATGGGTCTATAAGATTCTACTTGTTCTCTACTATCTTTTTTAAACAAGGGCTTTATTATTGAAGTTTTAAGATCATCAGGAAAAGTTCCTTCACTTATACTAAGATTTATAATGTAACTAAGATGTTCACAAATACATTCACCTACATATTTAATTACTTTTGTGTGGAACCCATCATGTCCAACACTATTTGTGCATTTGAGGTCATTAATGATTTTTAAAATTTCCCATGGGGTACTAGGGTTCATAAACATAGATTTAGAACTACTTTTAATCTCAGTTTTAACATCCATGTTTGAATTTGTGGTGCCTGGAACAATTTTGTCGACAAAGTAATCATTAAAAGCATTAGCAATATCAAGGGGATTTGTGATAGTTTTATTATGAAGTTTAATTTTATTAATTGGCTGTTTTGGTAAGTTCAATTTAGATTGATTAATTATTTGCCAAGTTGCCTTACTTTTGTTGTCAGATGTTTTTATTTTGTGATTATTCTGTACACGTTGAGTCAACCTGATAATTTTTTTAAACAGTTTTGAGTAAGATGTATAGGCAATTTTATTATTATCAGTTGGTTTTGATCTATATGTTTTTAAAAGATATCGTTTCTTTTTACTACACAATTTAATACCTCGTGAGATCCAGTGAGGTTTCCTTGTGACTCTTACAGTAACAGTCTTAATCGGAAAACACAGGTCATAGAAGAGTTGAAAATTATCTTTAAAATGTTTATATGCATCATTGGGATTGTCTGTATTATACATTTCTGTGAAAGATAAGGCACTTATACATGACTTAAATTTGATTAAATTTTCAGTACTGTAGTCTCTCTTTTTCCTACGCCATGAATCAATAACACACCTTTTCTTAATAGGACATTTTAGTATTTGAGCTGTATGGTCCGATAGGCCAAACTCTATCACTTCAGATTTACATGATCTAGTAAAATTGTGTGCAATGTTATCAATACATGTTCCAGCTTTTAGCCTTGTAGGTTCATTTATTGCTAATTTAAGATTATAGTTTAATAACAAACATTCTAAGTCTCTGGTAAGAGGATTATTCTGTAAAATATTGACATTGTAATCGCCTGCAATAAGGACATTACTAAATTTTTTCAGAGCAATTTTTGACAAAATTTTATCTAATTTATCCATAAACATACTACAGGTTTCATGTCTTGGAACTCTATAAATACAAATAACGGCAATTTTATGATGAATTAACTCAATACCGCAGCATTCCACTTTACCAGTTGTAGATAACTGCTTTATTTCAGGTAGTTCTCGCCACAATAGTCCTTTTCTAACAAGAATACATGACCCTCCTTTGCTACTATTTTTTCTGCTGAAAAAAGATGCTAAATGGAAATTGGGAACGTTCAAATGTTTTTCATTTCCTTCTTTCATATTATGCTCGGTGATGCAGAGCACATCAGTGTTGATTTTCCTTGCTGATAGCTGATGAAGCTACACGAGAGCGTCTCACACGCTGTCGTTGCATTGTCGCGGCATACTGGGACTTTCATCTACTACGCCGACGACTTCGAAGATGATGCCATCAGTCGATTCGTGAGGCGTGCATCGTCTGCGTCATTGAGGGCCATCAAGGAGTATAACCTGCAGATGGCAATCAGAGATCGGAATGCGGAGGAGATGGAGGCTCAAGGCCGGGAGGAGGCAATACAATTGTAATAAAGGGAAAAGGAGCAATCACAAGTAGAGTAGATACCACTGAGTAACACACAGAATTGTAGCCTCGGACTCTGCCGGTGATCGCTTTCACAAATTAAATCATAATAAGTGTGTACGTAACTGTGTAATGTATAGGAAATAGCATTGTGTGCGCATGCCCTGAGCATTCATGCTCGCCATCGAAGGCTCCTTCGTGCGGCGGTGTCGTGTGTCAGGTCGTTCTCTTCCCTCAAATATGGTCGAAGAGAGCGATGGCTGGCACATGCGTCACACTCGTGATCGGGTGCTGCATGCGGGTCGCCGGTTTGCTCGCGGCATTCACGCAAAGCACTGAAACTACTAACTTAGACTAAGATTTAAACTAACCTCTCTCTATAGTACAGTCGAATTCTTTAAAATGTAACTACTTAACAAAGGGCACAGACCCTGGAGTCTGTGGGTCAATACTTTAAATTTAAAAAAAAAAAAAAATTAAGGGGGGCTCCCATACAAGAAAAGTTATTTTTTTATATCAATAACGACAACGGGAAGATGTTTGAAATATTCACAGAATGTTAAGTATTACATTCCCTTCAAAAAAGAAACATACTGTACGGACCTTCGTGTGCGAGTTCGACTCGCACTTGGCCGATTATTTTATTTCAACTTTGGCGACCTATATCTCGGAAATGGTACATGTGACAATAAGTTGCCAAGTGCGTGTCTAGACAGGCGTATGATAGGCTTCCGTAGATGGTGAGGATGATTATGATGATGATAATAACTATACTATCGAATATGCAATAATTACATGTACCTATTTAATACGAGTGAGGTCTACTGTTCGGAAAACTACTAGTTAAGTTATATAATCAAAACGTATCTTAACTTATTACTTATGTGTATGTTTTGACACCCACACAGGTCAGACTGATATCTCCCGGAATAGCGGCGAGGTCGAGGACATAATATTCTTATCTTAGTACATGAACAAACCTCGTGTTAGATTCTTAGGGTTCCGTAATAAAACAAGGAACGCGTATAATTTCGTTGTATCCATCCGTCTGTCCGTCCCTATGTCACAAAGCCTCATGTCTCCCACATTTAGGTATGAACCAATTACCTACTTGTACATTATGAATGATAGTTTTAGCACGGTAATAGTTCTCATTACCGTGGTTTTAGTATGGATCTCAATTTTATATAGGTACTAACTACTAACTCAAAAAACTCAGTACCTACTGTGTAATTTAGAGATAGCTTTCATACGGATGGAAAGTGGGGTGAGCTTAAATTGAATGTAAGGTTCCAATAAAACTTTTTGTTTGACGTAAATATTATTTCTGAGATAAAGGTCGCCAAACTTGAAATAATCGGTCAAGTGCGAGTCATACTCGCGCACAAAGTGACGCGTACCGTATGGAACGCCCCTTAAATATGTTTTATTTCAATTTAGTAATTCATTTTTGAAAGGAATTTACAACCTAATATCGAGCAAAAAGTTACGTTTGTCGTATGAGAGCCCCCCTTAAATATGGAGTTGAATAATGTCGGTTGGTGATGATATTATGTTTTTGGTTTTAAATTTAAAAAAAAAAATGATAGCAGACAACATTGATCCATGGTTAGTAAACAAATTATTAACGTAGAACACCATGTTAGTACTTATTCTAAAACAGTCACACGAAATAATTACATAATTTTAATTATCTACACTAATGTTGTAACATTCTACTTATGTTTCCAATACTTGACTTATAATGACTACTGTTATAGCGCTGACAACAAAACACTCAATTTAAGCAATTTAACATGATGTTATAATATCCACATCGATATCGTAAAATCTCATTATAACATCGCGCGCTCGCTCCTGATTGGCCCTGCGCGCGCAGCTGCGCTCTCATTGGTTAGATTTTAATGGCGCCGAGTTCACTGTGACAATACACGTACGCGTGAATTTAATGTTTCGCAATTTGTTTTTTTTTTTTTTTTTTTTTTTTTTTTTATTAGTGAAGATCTGCCGTCCGAATGTTTAAAGACCGCTAAGTGACATTTTTGCGATTTTGACTTTTATATACTACTAAAATCAGAATTTTTTCCTCTATTTTCTAGTCTGGATCTTATTTTTTCTTTTTATTAGTTGCTGAGTTACGGACACCACGTGCACAGTTAACTACGTACTTTTTGGTATTTTACAATTCTTAAACACAGTTTTCCCATTTTACAACACTAAAATGCTATTAAGTGCGCATACATGTGGTTTAAAGCTTTACATTTATTCTGGATTGCAATTTTAGAAAACGACTAAGTATATTTGCGTTACTATTTAACCGTTACCCGACTTAGCACGTTTTTTAGTAACTTGTAGTTACCCAGTCCTGTGTAATACCTGCAACGCTTAAAAACGATTTTATTACATCAACTATTTTATAAAACAGCTAACTCTACGTAACCGAATAATCGTTGATACACCATTATGAACATTTATAATTTACAATTCTAAAAGACGGTGACTGCTCTTTAGCTGCGATTGGCTCCTAATGAAGGCCGGTAAAAACAATATTAGAAAACGATTAGGTGACATTTCCACGCTATAAAGCGTTTAAGTGAGAAGGCGCCCGCGCAGCTGTCTGGCGTGATTACGCACCTGTCATTCGTCGCCAGGATGCCGCGAGAAGGAAACGAGCGTGTGTGGAAGTTTCCGTCAAAATGGACGCAGGATCGAAGTAAGGTATTTTTATTCGATAAGGTATATTACCTATATTTTATTAAGGCATAATGATTTCATTATATTGTTAACCACGACACCACATCAATATTAACCATTGCGCCTGTAATTTATTGTGTATGCTTATACGCGTGAATTTCGCAAAAATGTTGCATTGCGCGGACTAATGACGCACCCAACTCTACTCATAGTTGCCACCACTGCGCTTGCCGCTGAATTTTCTGCCATTAGCACAGAATGCCGATAAGTACTAATTAGTCCAGTCCTCTAAAAATTTCATGTATAAATACATTTAAATGTCTCATTATCACCCAAAATGCGAAAGTTTGTGTAATAAGTATGATTGTTTTTTTCCCTCTGGTACAGAATTAGATTTGAATACGAAATAAAGGTTGATTATACCCTATGTTGATACACATGGTTAAGTAGATGGCACTACAGCGTCGATCGAGATATTAGAGGAGATCAAAAGCATCTATGGACAGCTATATGCTTCAGTCGCTAAGCCTGTTAGCAGCGCGGCCAAAAATCCAAGAGCCAAGTTGTCCCGACACTTCACAGGAGACATCCCGGAAATCAGCCTGTGCGAAATTAGAATGACCCTGATTCAGCTTCTGAACAACAAGGCGCTGGGTGAAGACAGTACCACATAAGAGCTTCTGAAAGCGGATGGAACACTGGTACTAAAAGTCCTTCAGACGCTTTCAACGCTAGAAGCATAAAAAGAGGCGTGGTGACTCTGTTCGTCAAAAAAAGTGATAACGTCTCATTTAAGAATTACAAACCCATTTTACTTCTGAGCCATGTTTGTAAGTTGTTTTCAAGGGTCATTACAAACCGTCTCGATCGCAGGCTTGATGACTTTCACGCTTCTGAACAAGCCGGGTTTCGCAGAGGCTATAGCACCGTAGACCACATTCATACCCTGCGGCAAGTTATGCAGAAGGCCGAACAGTATAATCTGCCTCTTTGTTTTGCATTTGTGGATTATGAGAAAGCCATTGATTCGGTTGAGACTTGGGCTGTGCTTGAGTCTCTCAGCGATGCCGCATTAACTATCGGTATATCGATGTCAGTCCAAGTACACGAAGAGAGCTGCAAGGCGATCCTTTTAAAACAAATTGTAAGACAGGGAGACGTAACATCTCCGAAACTGTATAATGCCACTTTGGAAAATGCCTTCTAGAGTGGAAATGATTTGGCATCAATATCATTGCTGAATATATCACTCAACTCCGGTTTGCGGCCGATATCGTAGTCATAGCAAAATCTATGGAAGAATTCAACACGATGCTCGAAGGCCTCAATCAGTTCTCTAAACAGGTGGGTCTTAAAATGGACATAGACAAGATGAAGGTCATATTGTATAATTCATAATTCCTATGTTGCACCCACCCAAAGTTTAAGTCAAAATTAAGAACTCTGTTCTTGAAGTCCTTGACTCGTACGTCTATCTTAAATAAATAAGTAGTCCAGTTAGGAAGGTCCAAATATTAAAGAAAGAGGTCAATAGCCAAATCCAACTCGGCTCGTCCGGAAATTTGCGTAACGTCTTCTCGTCCGACATACTTCAGTGCTTCCTGTCGAAAGTTTTCAACTAGTGCGTGTTGCCAAAGATGACTTATGGTACAGAACATGGATGCAACCCGCTTCCGATTGGTCTTATTGGAGATCCATAGGGGAGGCATATGTCCAGTAGTGGACGTCATATGGCTGATTGATAGATGGATGACACACATGCCAAGATTCATTATCATCATGATCACTATTTTGCCCAAATGCAAGATGCTACTAGTAAGAAGCAAAAAAAAAGTGCGCATTGCCGCTAATGTGAAATTATAATAACATGATCAGGACTAATATTTACTACACTAGAAAACAGTTTTCGTAAATCCTATCTCCAAAACTGTGTTTAAGTTTAGGCATAATTACAAATCTTAATTTAATGTGTATTTAAATAAGCCGTTAAAAACACTTAACATTTATTGATAGAGCAATGCATTTTAAATAGCATAGTATTTACAACATAAAAAGGAGGCTAAGTGACGTAACTGTTATTTAGGTTGGCAATGTTTTATAACTTTAGCTTCCATTCAAATCATCACACAGTTACAGCGTGTTACAACTCTATAAAACGGTTGCACTTCAGCCAACCGTTTTTTAGTGGAGCAAATGTACACAGATTCGATTGGGATAACCCGACTAAAATACAAAAAATGACATTTCTAAGCAACACCAATACCTGAAAGCCTTCTGTACTCATACAAAAAAAGCAAATAATAAAATAAAAACAATGGTCTAGAAATAATAACGATACGTCTTGTCAATTTCTAGAAATATCATTTCCCACCTTTTTGTCCATATCTCAAAATTTGGTAAAATCACTTAGCCGTTTTTTAGAAATCGGACGGCAGAGATAAAGTAGTGTATGCAACTGCATATAACACGGGTATTAAAACACGAGTGTGAGTTTATGAAACGAGCGCAGCGAGTTTCATAATAGTAACGAGTGTTTTAATACCCGTGTTATAACCAGTCGAAACTTCATTATATGACAGTTGCATAAACTACTATTATCGTTGCTAATACCGCGCGGGACGGATTAAGGCCGTCGGTTCGACCGTCATGATGCATCATGTCATACAAAAATGTCGCAGCATGATGGGAGCATCACGATCCTCCGATATGATGTTTAGGATGGTGTTGCGGCTCCCTCGCACCCTGCTCATCAATGAAGCGACTTTCTTCCGAAGGACTGCATGAAAACCGTCGGTTTGGGATTGAGCAAACATTTCTGAGGCGCTACAAAAACGCGGGATTCCCAATATCATCCTAAAAACATTATTATATTGGACACGCAACAGCGACTTCTTGGTACAGACTAAGAAGTCGCTGAACGAAAATGTTTTAAGGGTGATGTTAGGACTCTGTCAGTAAGCTTAGAAAAGCGTCATTTGAACTTGCTCTGTACAGTGGGCAAATCTACGGGCCATATTTCTGCGAATCGCCAATGCCTTGCGCTCCCTCTCTATATCGACATCGTCTTGAAGGTCGTCAGTAATACACCGTATGGGGTGACGGGTGAGATAGATTCAGGGCATTTACCGGCCTTTGGGCTATTATCATTGCAAACATTACGACAACACAGGCCAAACGGTAAGCTATTATAATTTTAAGGAAGTATTAAGACAACGGGGGCTAAGCTGCGTGCTATAAATTATACCATCTTAAGCAAGTACTAAGAATATGCAGGCCAAACCGCGACCTATTACCATCGTCATCCTGCCGTTAGATTTACTTGATGACAATAAATATTATTTTATCTTATCCCACTAGGTGGGGTCGGCACAGCACGTTTCTTTTCTTTCTTTCGTCCTCAAATGGGGTAAAATGGGCCCCCATTAGTTTACGTAAGTTATTATAGAACGTAGAACAACCCAGAATGGGTGGTGGGGCCATATTCACCACGCTAGCCCAGTGCAAGTTGGTGGATTTAAATACGTACTCTTTTGATTTTTCTCTACGCACGTACCTACGCAAACTCAATGTTTTCCATCACTGAAAAGTGAGTAGCCTGAAATCCCGTATATAAGTTTCAAAGAGCTCACTGGCACGTGACCAGAATTTGAACCTAGGACCTCACGATTGTACGAGTAAAACTGGTGTTAATACCACTAGACTAGAACATCACATGCGAATGCAGTTGAATAAAAATTGGTGTTCAAGTGGGAAATGACATGGGTCATGATCATGAGTGAGTATACCGAAACCGGACCATCATAATTTTAAACAAGTACTCGTACTAAGACAATGTAAACCCAAGCGCGGGCTATAAAATACCACTTTAGGCAAGTACTAAGACAGAGCATGCCAATCCACGGAGGGAGGGGTTGGGAATAGGGGTCTTCCCTGCCGCCCTGGGCCTGGCCCATGTTGGTCTTTCTACTCATTTCCTTTCCTTCACTTAAAATCGACTCTTTGTTAAAAAAATATGAAAAAATTAACTGAAAAAAAGCCGAATTTTTTTCAGTTAATTTTTTCATATTTTTTTAAGTGGTATTTTATAGCCCGCGCTTGGGTTTACATTGTCTTAGTACGAGTACTTGTTTAAAATTATGATGGTCCGGTTTCGGTATACTCACTCATGATAACGCACAATATTATACACTGCATTGCTCAACTATGTTTTAAAATTACTAAAAGAAAGATACATTTTTGCGCTCGCTATGCTCGCGCATAATAGCAGTGCGGCGGTCTTTTTTACTCATGGCACTTTTAACATTTCTACAAAAAACTAACACATTTTTGCGCTCGCTCCGCTCGCGATTTCTCGTTGTTTTTTCGACAACGCGGGTTAAACCGCGGACTATTATTATTTCTAGCGGGTCCTAATCCTAAGACAACGTGGATCAAACTGCAGACTATTTTAATTTTAAGCAAGTTCTGAGACAACGCAGGCCAAACCGTCTAATTATTTATCATTAGAGTATAACGACAACGCAGGTTAAACCGCGGGCTATTATTATTTCTAGCAAGTCCTAAGACAACGTGAATCAAGTGAAAGGCTATTATCATTTTAAGCAAGTACTGAGACAACGCAGGCCAAACCGTCTTTTATCATAACAAGTAATATGACAACGCGGGCTAAACCGTGGACTATTTTTTTTAAGCGAGTACTAAGACATAACGTGGGCCAAACTGCAGGCTATTGTCATTTTAAGCAAGAACAAAGACAACGGAAGACAAACCATCTATTATCATTGCAAGTAATACGACAAGGAGGCTAAATCGCGGGATATCATTTTCTTAAGCAAATACTAGAAGACAACGCGGGCCAAATTGTGGGTTATTGTCATTTTAAGCAAGAACAAAGACAACGCAGGATAAACCATCTATTATCATTGCAAGTAATACGACTAGGAGGCTAAATCGCGGGGTATCTTTTTTTTAAACAAGTTCTAAGATAACGCGGGCCAAATTAATCATTTTAAGCAAGTACTAAAACAACGCGGGCGAAGCTGCGGGTTTTAAGCTAGTTATTAATATAGAGCGAAAAACGACTAAAAAAATCAGGTTTGTTGTATGGGAGCTCCCCTTAATTATTAATTTTATTATGTTTTTAGTATTTGTTGTTATAGCGGCAACATACATACATCATCTGTAAAAATTTCAGCTTTCTAGCTATGACGGTTCACGTGATACAGCCTGAAGACGGACAGACAGACAGACATACAGACGGACAGCGGAGTCTTAGTAATAGGGTCCCGTTTTTACCCTTTGGGTACGGAACCCTAAAAATTATAAACTTGTACACAGCTCAGAGGTCATTGACCTTAGAAACATATTTCATACTCAATTATTCAAAAGTCATTATCATCGTCACCATCTGCGGAAATCCAACATGCGCGTGTCTCGACACGCACTTGACCACTTATTTTTAACTAATTTGTTATGTTTCACTTGGGTAAGAAAAACAAAGGCCTATGCTCAGCAGTCGGCGATTACGGGCTTCAAAATGATGATGATGATTGTTCCGAGTTGTGTAACGAGCTGGAGTTCACTCCGGCTCCGGGGCGCGCGCGAGATAAGATAAGCTCCAGCGTCAGCTATTGTGGTTATTAAACTGATGGCTAAGGTCCAATTTAATTTTATCGAAAATGGTTGAGCCGTTTTTGATAAATCAATATTCATGTACATGGGCCACATCGATTCGTGCAAACAATTGGAATTCTGTACACGGTGGAAGTCGGTGGTGCCACTTTTGCGACTCTAAACGTAAGACATAGGTATTCCAGAACATCATTATACTCGTATGGGCCAACCCGGGGTTGCGGAAAAATACTGTTTTATACAAAAAGTCTATCGAAAAAGTAACTACAAAATGTATATCGGTCTTATAAAGAACCCCGTAGACACGTCTGATCAGGGCCAGATTTAGAGAAGTGGAAGCCCCTTGGTGACAAATAGAGGGGTAAGTACCCCTCCAAGATGGGAAGTACATTCCAAGTGTCTGACGTGTCGACTTGTTTGGGTGCACGGCAGTGCACCTGCACATAAGGGCTCAGCCGTAGCATACTTGTCCGGAAGCCAATCAGCGTTCCAAACGCTCTTCCTCGAGGGCTTCCTCCACCAGGAGCATACGTAATGCCATTTCACTCTATATTTCACCACCAAACACTTAAAAAAATAGTCTTATTATTTTGTCTTATAGGAATCCGACACTCCCGATAGTTAAAAGGTAACAATTTTGCTATCGTGCATTTTGACATAAAACTGCCGATGAAACTGCTGTCAAATTCAAATTATCGGTCGGCCTTTTTGCGCTCGGAGTAGGGTTTACGATACAACAGACGTCAAAAGTATGTTCGGTCAATCCGAACCGACCGACCGAAAATTAACAATGTTCGGAGTAGGAAACGTACCGAACATTCGGCCGATAATTCGGATTTACCACTTCGGAGTAGACCTCGCTATTTTAAACCCTCTGTAACTTCGTTGTGGATAAAGCTACGAGTATAATCGCTAAAAGCACCGGACGGATATTCTCGGGTACAATTTAATATTCACAGAATATTTAACTAAATATTTACCTACTTCAAATACAAATAATTAAATTAAAATAAAATAGATATTAAAAGGGCTCCCATACAAGAAACATAATATTTAGCTAGATATTAATAACGGCAACAGGAAGATGCGTGAAATTTTCACAGAATATTAAGTTGTATAATGTCTTCAAAAATAAATAATTAAAATAAAACATACTAATGGGAGCTTCCATACGGTACGGAACCCTTCGTGCGCGAGTCCGACTCGCACTTGACCGATTGTTCAATTACTTTTTAACCGCCGTGGGTTAAATTACAATTTTTAATTTCGATTTTTAAACAAGCTTTTATTTAACTTGCAATGTATTTAAGTAAGTTTGTTTTTTCGGGTGGAATCTTGCAACGCAATTTTGAAGCAGATAGCATCAACCCATTGAGCTGAAATTTTGTATACTTGTCTTGTTTGCCAATACATTGTCAGCTATGTGAGGTCATTCTAAATCAAACATGGCAGGAAACCACAATACGGTAGATGACTAAAAATGTAATTAGTCCGTCAGTTTTTTAGACTTTCAAAAATATTCTATTCATATTTTTTTTATTTTGCAAACTAAACAAAAAATGGTGTAGATATCCTGTTCATATCAGAGTAACGTCAATGACCCCAACTCCTGAACTTTGATGGGCTTTATCTTTATCGTTTCTCTTTAAACTGACAAAACAAATGATATTGAGTATTTTATTTTTTGTTTCCATCTTTCAATAATCTATCGGACCAATTATTTATAATGATATTTATTTTTCTCAGCTATCATGCCTATTTATGCTAAAGTTAATTTTTTCATCGATATGGGTACTACCTATAATACTCGTATTACTATTTATTCGATAAGATTATTCTGTTAGGTATGAAGTTCGACTGTAATATAAATAATGAATATGTGTAACCATACCTACCTACCGATATCTGTCTACCACCTACGTACCTGTTAATTAATATCCTTATAAAAGAAAGGGTTAGGGGACATCTGGCCCTAAGAAAACCTGGGCCGTGGTCGTCACAGGACGTCTACCCACCAGGTGAACGGGTGACTTCATTAGATTGCAGGATCGCGCTGGATACATACCGCTTGCAAGCCATTTTATTTCAAATATTTATAGGGTAGGCCTGTATCCAGCAGTCAATACCCTAGTGTCGATGGATGGATGAATTGTACTCATCATTATCACCTAGTTGTACTATGGGATCAACTCCGAAAGCGATAAGACAGCGAGTTAGAAACCTATTTATTATCGAGTCCAGTTCACTGCTATGAGTGGCTAAGGGACCGTAAGTTCTCGAATAGAGACCACTTACTGGCAAGCGTAACCGTCTACCCACCCACGAGGTGAACAGGTAACTTATTAAAACTGGCAGGATTACGCTGGATGCAAGCCGCTTTCAACCGGTCTTGTTTGAAATCAATATCTATCTAATCGATGGGATCGTAAGTTCTCTAATAGAGACCAATTACCGGCAAGCGTAGCATAGGACGTTGTAGCGTTGCAAGCGGGTAAGCCGGTTGCAGCACCACAAGTTAAGAGAAATCTAAGAACCTACATAAAGAGTCCTGCCTAGAGCGTAGAAGTTAGGATTCCTAGCGGTTCGGAGAAAGGAGAGTAATATAAAAACTAACCTTTATTGTACACCACAGAAAACACAACGCACTTAAAGTCTATAAAATCTTGTTAAAAATTTTGAAAAGAGTGGAGTCTGTAGAATTTTAGCCAAAAACAAGGTGAAGGTAGCACTCGAAGAACCACGCTGGAGGGTGGCCGAGGTTTGTGCGTGGGATGAGCTGGACCCGCCGATAGCGGGGCGCCAGCAGGATGCGTGGATGGAGGCGCCTGTGCGCCAGCTCGGCGTTAGCGTGAAAACGCCTGCGGTGGTGTACTGGCGCCTGAGGTATAGGCGCCTGTAGCGATAGCTCGGGGCTCCAGGTTAGGGGACAGCGGCCCCACAAGATGAGGTCCTCCTGAAACAAGGTCAAAGAGACCGGAGCCTCTCACCCTAGCCCGTTATCAGACGCTAATACCGTCTTCACGGCGGGACCTGTCCACATACCAAGAATAAACTAACACCACATACTTTCATAAAAAAATAACCAAAACATGCACCATCTTTCGTGTCTTCCAGATGACTGACAAAACAAATCAATAAGATAGCTGATCCTGTCAAAGGACAATTTTCATTTGAGTTGGCAGGTTGGCAGTGTTATCGTCTAGTAAAAAAGTTTGAATGTAGAGAAGCTAACAAAGAGGTTAGTTTCTCTACAACGTCTACACACAAGGTGAATGGACAACTTATTTAGACTTCATAATCGAGCTGGATACAAGCCGCTTCCAACTGATCTTATTAGAAATCTTGGTCTGTCTGGTTGATAGGATCGTAAGTTCTCTAATGGAGACCACTTACTGGCAAGAGTACCATAGCATAGGACGACTGTCCACGAGGTGAACGGGTGACCTCATTAAGACTGTAAGATCGCGCTGTATGCAAGCCGCCTCCAACCGATCTTATTAGAAGCTAGCTTTTACCCGCGGCTTTGTCTGCGTCACTTTTGAATTTTAAGCTTTTCTTACAGGAAATTTATCTTAATTAGGTATAATAATCGATTCCTTTGCAATTTGCAATGTATGGAGTTGATATTAAAACCGTATACGAAAATTTATAGTTTCTTGCAGTTGTTTGAAAATTATAAAAGTACTCGGTTTTGTAAAAAGAAAAGTTAAAGCCGTTTATGTCGCAAAAAACAGCATATTTCGACACTCGCAAGAGAATTACAACCTTCAGGGTACTTCTTGTTGACCAGAGCTATGAAATTTGGAGAAATGCATTGTCGTAGAGTACAAATACAGGATAAATCTGGAAATTGCTTATTTCTAGGGTTTCGTACCTCAAAAGTAAAAAACGGAACCCTTATAGAATCACTTCGTTGTTCGTCTGTCTGTATGTCAATAATGCGTGAAGATATTGAGTTGTAATTAAAACCAAATACCTACGTTGTTAATATAATGGTTTCTTGCAGTTGAAATTAAACTTCTCGGTTAGCGTAAAACAAGTAAGAGCCGTTTATCTCGCAAAAAAAACAAACAAGTGCGAGTCAGGCTTGCTCACCGAGAGTTCCGTACAAATCCTGAAAAGTAGTAAAACAAACGGGAAATAAGTATACTAAGTAATCGTAAGGCGAAGCTGGTCAAAGATTGTTTACATCATGGATTTAGTTTTCATTAAAAAAGCTCAAAAAGGGTTTTTTTACTTTTCCCGTCATAAATAGAAAGTCATATGTCGAAGAAATAATTAAAAACCTGTTTTAGCTTGTGTCAACAAAGTTTTTTATGAAAGAGCTTAGCTGGCATCATGACATGATACCCCACATGATTTGATGAACTCTCTACCCGGCGTGAGTGAGGTCGGGTGTCTCATACCCGACCATTTGTGAAACTATTAATATTTCCTGATTATGCAATTTGTGGAACTTGGCTGGCTCGGCAGCTGAAGGAAGAGGTAAGGGGAGTGATTTTAAGTGACAATAAGAGTCTTGCACCGACGCGCGACGGTGGAGTAAACTACACGTACTCAAACACAGAGCGGGTATGTCATACCCGACCTCATAGTCGGTGTAACTATTTTATGTTTTGGTTATCTTTTAATTGTATGAGTATAATAATTAAATTCCTTTGTTTTTAAGTGTATGAACTATAAAATGTCTTATGTAGAGAAAAATAGATTGATTGTGATTGCTCTACTTTTACAAGCATATTCCAATGATGAAAGTGGTGAATCGGGGAATTGGTGAAAGAATTGATTACTGTTCACATTCCATAGTCGATAAATGATGAAGAGCCTACCATTGATATATTTGGATCCTATTTTGCTACTAAAGATAGAGCTGATGGCAAAAAACCTGTCCTCGAACATGTACCCGTAAAAATATGGAAAATATTACCAGGGCCCAACCACGTGTAGCAGGATCAGCTAGCAGCGATTAATGTAGTTGTCATTTATAGTGAAAAATCACAAAGCTAAAATAAAACGACGTGATTTGATTCCCAAATTAGACTTACCTTTGATAGCAGATAGCCTTTGCCATAGACAGAGTAATGATCGCCTTCCTAAGGCAATGTAAAAGAGAACAGCTCTGAATTTGGAACAACCATCACCAGTGGGTTCCAATAAAGTGGAAAAGTATGTCAGATGTAGAGACTGCCCTACTGCCAAATACAGAAAGACAAAACATCCTCGCGTCATACGCAAAAAGCCAAACCAAGCCAAGCCAACTGATTTGAAAAAACGCGGTTTTTTGGGGAAGAGGTAGAAGAAGATATTAGAATGTTTTATGTTGATTTTCGTTATGAGGAAGTTAATTCATTTAACCCTTTCAAGACCATAAGACTATGGGAGCTATTATATTCAGTTAAGCTATTTAATACGACACTTTAGACATTAAAAAACATATTTCTGAAACAAAATAAAAAAATTCTATTTTGGTTTATTTGGAAATTATTGGGACAAATGTGTCCCTACGGTCGCTAAGAGATACTTTTCTCCTGAAACTAAGACTTTAGAATTACTAAGTTTACATAAGATTTAGGGAGTTATTTCAGCAAAATTCCTTTGTTATTACTGTAGTTATGTTTATTTGCTAAAAAAGAAATAAGTAGGTACATTATCATATTCATACTCTACCAGTGAAACATAGCGAAACAATTTCATTCATTGGTGTAGCAGAAGTAAACTTTACATATCACGCAAGTATTATTTGTGCGGTTTTCGAACTTGGTTTTGGCACAAATTACACATATTTTTCTGATACGTAATTTATCTTTCCATAGGGTGAGCGGCCAATGGCCGTTTCACGGATTTGCGTACTGTACTGGTTTTTCGTAGTGGGGACCCCTCATTGTCTGACCGTAAAACAATTTATCAAACTCCGAGCTAAGACTTGTCTGAACTGCAAGCTGGATAACAGGCTTCTTTTCATTTGTTTTTGATCGTGCAGCTTAGTGTAGACGGTATGTGCCTTATTTACTGATATGTCAAAACAGATCGAAAAATAGTCGAAGATAATACTTTAGTTTTGATCTTCGATCTACTTCATAGCACATCTTGCGTTGTTCTATGAGATCAACAACGCCCATATTTTTATTGTAGTGTTACAATCCTAGTAAAAAGGAGTCAATGTATTGGCTTCAGCTTCTTGACATTGTCACCTTTCCAAACTAATAATCAACCTACGGAAAACATTTGGGTGGTATGTTCTTTGGCTCCCCTTGAAATCCGGTTGATTATTGCAATGAGATTCGGAGACGGGCTCTATTATCGACGGTGAAGATTCAGGCGACTGTCTTTTAGATTCCTGAAGTGAAAACGGTGTATCCTCAATCTCAACATCTAAAACTCCTTGGTCATCAGCCTTTGGTCTTCTTCGTCAAGCAGAAATTCATCTTCATCATCACTTTTATCACCCATCAAAATTTGAATAATTTCATCTTCCCTGAGTTCACATACTGCACGTCCCTTAGGAGACACATCCTTTTTCAAAATGAATAAAAAAATGAGGGTATCTGACAAAAAACATCACTACAGTAAGTAAACTTTTCCATTCAAAAAGTGCCTCCTTACGACCATAGGGACACCGCTGTCCCTTCGTATTTACAATCACTTACCAAGGTACAAAACATAAAATATTGGTTAGGTTATTACAAAAAACGACAATTCACTTATCAGGCAAGGTTTATTTCACACTCTAAAATAATAATGAAAACTTTTTCACTAAAAATTACTTAGACAAAATATGAGATTAGCGTACCAAATAAAATGTCAGTTTCCAATGACCATAAACTAAAAATGGTGTCTCTCATGGTATGTTACTACCTATAATAATACAAAAGATACATTCAAAACTGAATTTATAGTAAAATCGTATGCAATGGCATAGTTATAATACAGTTTTTTTTATTTTTTGACTTGGGACGCATTTGTCCCCGTGGTCGTCAAAGGGTTAAGGTTCGTGGATTTAGTGTCTACAATTAATCTTAATTTCCGTCAATTTTAGATATTAAGGTCATAGTTTCTTGTTAATGTTGATTTGTGCGTAAAAAATACAACTTTGTTATTTTACGGAATTATGAATACTTCTATAACTAGAACTCGTAAATTTTATCATTTTACCGTATTTGTCTAAAAGTTAATAACAAATCTCAGTAATGAGTATTCTGAAGTCATTTCAGTTATCGAAATCAACAAATCTATATTCGGGTATGGCATACCCACCTCACAGCTGATGTAACAATTTTTCACCTCATTCACGCCGGATTAAAACTTCGAGCCTTATAAATGGGCCTAAATGCCAGAGCATTTAGGCCCTATTTTTTCGTGATCTAGCGAAAAATATACAGTTTCCAGATTTATTCCTATAGAGTACACACTCTATGACAATGCTTCATGCCAAATTTTATAGCTCTAGGTCAACGGGAAGTACCCTTTAGGTTTGGATTCCCTTGCGAGTGTCGAAATATGCGGTTTTTTGTGACATGAACGGCTCTAACTATTTTATATGATAACCGCGAAGTTTGTTATTTTTATAATTGTAAGAAGCTATATATATGCGTATAAAGTTTAAATTTCAATTCGATATCTTTACACGTTCTTATATATAGAAGGTCTTGACACAAGGACGAACAGACAGACGGACAGGCAGACACAAAAACAGATGAACAGACGGATACACGGACCGACGGACAGACGACCAACAAAGTGATTCTTCAAGGGTTCCGTTTTTTCCTTTTGAGGTACGAAACCCAAAAAAATTGCATATTTTAAAACTCCCAAGAGAATTAAACCTTCAGTGTACTTCCTGTTGACATAGAATTATAAAAATTTGGCGAGAAGCAATGGGCCATACATGCCTGAAAGAAATGAATTTTATTTTTTATTAGGGTTCCGTACCCAAAGGGTAAAAACGGGACCCTATTACTAAGACTTCGATATCCGTCTGTCCGTCTGGCCGTCTGTCTGTCTGCCACCGGGCTGCATTTCATGAACTATGATAGCCAGGCAGCTGAAATTTTCACAAATGATGTATTTCTGATGCCGCCATAATAACAAATACTAAAAACAGAATAAAATAAATATTTAAGGGGGGCTCCCATATAACAAACGTGAATTTTAGGAGAATGGGGCTCCCATACGGTACGGAACCCTTCGTGCGCGAGTCCGACTCGCACTTGGCTGATTTTTTGTTATGTTATGGAGTACACATATAGGAATTAATCTGAAAACTGCATATTTTTAACTAAATCATAAATCATATGGCCTAAACTAAATGCACGAAATGTAGATCCAAATTTTAAAGTGTGTATCGTATTCGTGTCAAGTGGGATATCATATGAATGAACTTTATTTCCGCAAACTCAAACAAGTTGTTGATTATTTGTACTAAGTATGTGTAGATATTTTTCGGTATATGATATTTCGATAAAAAATAACGTTTGTCGATGACTGGATTCTGTAAGAATTTTCCTTCTTCCCCAAGGTTTTAACATCTTTGCTCCCGATTTCTAACAATTATTGGGATTTGTACGAAACCCTCGGTGCACTAGTCCATCTCGCACTTGACCGATTATTATTTGAACTCTCTCAACTAAGTAATAATACATTTGTTGAGGTTAGATATAAACAGTATTTTTTTACGAAATTCCAGGTTGGCCTCATAGCATAAGTTGGTCATAAAGATGGGTATTGAGTACTTACCTACAATAATATTCTAGAACATGTACACCGTATAGAGACATTCAGTGTAAGATTATAAAACTTCTTAGGATACAATGTTTGCATTGAAAGACATTGAACTTGACCTTAGCAATCAGTTTAATTATTAATAAACAAGCCTCGTGTCCGACGCCGGTGCTTATCGCTCATTCGTGTAGGCACCTACTTGTGTACAATCCCGCTCATATCATCCGCCCGCTCCATGCTTTAGCTCTCTGTTTTAGCAGCTCGAAAAAAAGCTTACTAATTTCCAAACTACAGCAAGGGCAGGCTGACTATATCACACACAATTATATTAAAATAACACCGTTTAAAAAGACCGCTACAACCGACTTCACACAATCACACGTTTTCCTCCAATTTTGGGACTACATATTTTGACAATCCTTCTAACTCGGGAACGCGAGGAGCTATCGATTTGGAATTACATTTTTGTCGATTCCGAGCATCAAGCTTTAATTCCGAGATGCAATTTTGCATGCGACAGCAGAATTTTCCTCGAATTTTGGGTTGACCTCATAGTAAAAGTTGTTCGTAGTAGTGGTCTGAATCACCCCCTTTAGGCTTAAAACAGGGAAGCAAATAACCCTGTATAAGTACGCAGATCTATATTTCCAACTTTTTAATAATCAATCTTCCTAGTGATCGTGAAAAACGTCACAACCGTTTATGTCGTAAAAACCGCATACTTCGACAGACGTAAGAGAATCAAACTACCATCCATTGTTGCTAGGGTACGTCCCGTTACTAATATGAAGCCAAGACAAGTTCAGAACTAAATCTATCTTTTATATCGAAATGGACAAACAGACGGACAAAGTTTGTTTGTATTAACGTAAAAACCTAAAAATAATATTTTTAAATCTGTATCTAGCTTGAAAACATTCTCAGCATTCGATGAGGAAAAAACAGAATTGATATCAAAATTTGACTGTATAAAAATGTTCCACCAGATTTACCCGTGACCTGTGGGCTATCACTGGGTTCCCAGTATAGTACTTACTATCACCTAGTGATATTCTGCGAGCCAGCGCTGGACTTACAATTCGAATGAAGTAATGTACCTACGTGAAGTAACGTCATTGACAGAAACGAAGCGAAGGTCTTTGCTTCAACATGGCGACTTCGTTTTCTTCTGTCTGGATGTTAATATTAGTCCACAGATCACATTTTCAATAGATCAAGGTCAACGTTCAGCACGGCCAGTCTTCGGATGGGTGGCACTTACAACTGAGCGCTACCGTAGCTCAGATGACACGTTAAACTGCAGGTATCGGTTGTTTAAAGCGTTTAGCCATTTCAAAAGCCCTTAGGCGGCTTAAAAACTCTGACACCAAGGCCAGCTACCCGCCTATACGGACTTACTTATTATCTAGGTGGCATTCTGCGAGTCAGCGCCGCATTCACACTACGTACGAATAAAGTAACGTACCGTGTAACGTGACGTCATTGACTGAAGCGAAGCGAAGGTCTTTGCTTCAACATGACGATTTTGCTTTCGTCTGTCAGGATGTTAAGTTTTGTCTACAGGTCGCATTTTTAGGGTTCCGTACCCAAAGGGTAAAAACGGGACCCTATTACTAAGACTTCGATGTCCGTCTGTCCGTCTGTCTGTCTATCACCGGGCTGTATCTCATGAACCGTGATAGATAGGCAGCTGAAATTTTCACAGAAGATGTATTTATGTTGTCGCTATAGCAACAAATACTAAAAATAGAATAAAATAAATATTTAAGGGCTCCCATACAACAGACGTGATTTTTAAGAGTTTTTTTTGGCAAGAGGAATGGGGCTCCTATACGGTACGGAACCCTTCGTGCGCGAGTCCGACTCGCACTTGGCCGATTTTTTCAACAAACCTCGACTAAACTTGGTACTCAGTTTTTAGGGTTCCGTACCCAAAGGGTAAAAACGGGACCGTATTATTAAAACTCCGCTCTACGTCTGTCGGTCACCAGGCTGTATCTCAGTAAACATGATAGCTAGAAAGTAATTTTTTTTTATATGATGTATTTCTGTTACCTCTATAAGAAAAAATACAGGGAGTTCAACAAACCTGATTTTTTTGCCGTTTATCGCTTGAAATTAATAAAGGCAACAGGAAGATGTTTGAAATATTCAAGATAAATAATTAAATTAACATAAAATAAGGGGCTTACATATTGTACGGAATCCTATGTGCGCGAGTCCGACTCGCACTTTACCGATTATTATTTGATTAGCGAATTTCAGTGAGTATAACGACCGAAACCTTTCCAGCTCAACTGGGGTACGGCCATAAACTCTGATCAAGGCTAGATTTGTTGATACCTACCGCTCGCTGCTTCCTTATCATCGGACTTATCTAAGCTCGTCGAACGGAACCAGTGCTCAATGTCTTGGAACTAAAATACTACCTAATAATAATATATTATACAAATAGTTTTATGAGTACTCCGGACCAAAATGTCACGGGTTCAGATCGGGCATGTTGCGAAACACTCTTATTGCCCACGTCATGCTCTCGACACTTTCGCCAAACATCCCCATTACACCGGGCGACATGACGGGCCATGCAGCCTACGCATGTATTACACCGGGCGACATAACGGGCCATGCAACCTACGCATGTATTACACGGGCGACATGACGGGCCATGCAACCTACGCATGTATTACACCGGGCGACATGACGGGCCATGCAACCTACGCATGTATTACACCGGGCGACATGACGGGCCATGCAACCTACGCATGTATTACACGGGCGACATGACGGGCCATGCAACCTACGCATATATTACACGGGCGACATGACGGGCCATGCAACCTACGCATGTATTACACCGGGCGACATGACGGGCCATGCAACCTACGCATGTATTACACCGGGCGACATGACGGGCCATGCAACCTACGCATGTATTACACCGGGCGACATGACGGGCCATGCAACCTACGCATGTATTACACCGGGCGACATGACGGGCCATGCAACCTACGCATGTATTACACCGGGCGACATGACGGGCCATGCAACCTACGCATGTATTTTTAATGAACTTGAAAACCTATCAGAGATAAGTTTTGTTTACTTAACACCAAAAAACCACGTCGATAAGCAATAAAAATAAAATTCAAGTGAAAACATAGTAATAAAGATAAGTAATTAAGATAAGAATTATGCTCCATTATCTGAACCGTATAAATATATAAACCTAAATTTGAGATGCATCTCAGTCAATCAGTGCCGCGGGCGGGAGACAACTATTAATTTTGTCGTTTTAAATTCATTGGGCAAAATGGAAGTAAAAACCCAACTGTATTCTCTGTCCTTGCTAATATTATATCTTAGCAGCACCGTTGAAGGCGGAGACAACTCAGTGATAAATGGTACGTGTTTCATACATATTTCGATCAGGCTTCTTATACCTAGATCTTTCATAAGGAGCCTTATGTTTATATCCTGTGGATTTCAAATAAGGCTAGTAAGATCCGGTTTATATCCAGCGTGTTTCTACGGTCCTGACCGGATCTTCAGTCCACTTTGACTGGACGTTTTTGCTGCGATTTCTGGTCCGCAGTTTCTATTCGAGAACTTTACGACCCCTTCGACTATCCGTTCTACGAACCATGTGCATTGTCATTTCAAGTTACGAATCCACTGTGTTTATATTTTAAGATTTAACTAGCCTTTGCCTGCGGCTTCGCCCGCGCGTATTCTAAGTATGTCTATCTCCGATTTTTGAACTACATACAGGGTTATCTGCTTGCCCTGTATTAAGCTAAAAAGGCGTGATTCAGACCATTATAACGAAAAACTTCTACTATGGGATGAACTCGAAATTCGAGAAAAATTTCAGCATCAGCAGCTATTCCATACAAAATTGCAACTCTCAATCGTATGAAACTGCTCTATCTGTTTCTTTTTCTCGAATTTCGAGTGAACCCCATTGTGAAAGTCTTTCATAATGATGGTATAAATAACCTGTTTTCATCGTAGTTTATCATTTCTGGATAACCCTGTATATACATGCCAAAAATCAAGTCGATCCGTTGTTTTGTTGCTGCGTGAAAGAGTAACAATCCAACAAATATGTATACTTTCGAATTTACAATATTACAAATTACAATAGAATTTTATTTGTTTTTTTTTTTTTTTAAATGGAATGATTAGGATATTTTATAATAACAAATCTAGTTCATACCATTTTCTGTACTGGCCACTTTGGCCTGTACTAAGCCGAAAGGGCAGGCCGTACCGGCAAGCGCAGCGTAGGACGTCCTCCCACAAGGTGGACGGACGACCTCATCAAGACCGCACGATCGCGCTGGATGCAAGCCGCTACCAACCGGTCTTATTGGAGGTCTTTAGGGGAGGCCTATGTCCAGCAGTGGACGTCCTATGGCTGAAAAGAAAAGAAAGAAGAAGAAGATGAAACAGTTTAATTTTTTTTCTCGAAATCCGGGTTGGCCTCATAGTAAAAGCAGAGCAGGACGTTGTCTCCATTCGAGAACTTTACAACCCCATCGGCTTTCCGCTCTACATACTACATAACTTTAAACTTACTACTAAACTTAATTCGCTATATTTATATTTTGAGATATAATTGTGTAGATACTTTTACAACTAGTAGTTGTCCGATCAGACCTAGATTTGTTTCACTGAATGTTCATAGCACTCTTTTAATTAGCACATCAGCAATAGTAAATTATTTTCTGTATTTTTTTACAACGCAGATGATATCGGAGGAGTACTCTATAAAACTGATGATTTGGTGACAGAAAACTATGAAAACAAGCATCAGAACTACAATGCGTGTACATACAACAACGGAAAAGATCCCAACATACGTAAAAATATAGAAGACATCATAAAAGTGCTTGTAAAGGACTATCTACCGCCTGCGATGGAGACCCTGGACGAGCAGGAACATGACATTACCAGAGATATTCAAGTCGCCGCTAATGAAATGATTATTGATCTTGCGTTACATGCTTCAAGAATAACTCAAAAAATATTACAATCAATGAAAAAAACAAGCGGCACACAGGTTGCAAAAGATACTGAGATGCACAATGAATTGATTGTATATCAAAATCAAAATAAAAAAATAGAAGAATTAGAAGACAAAATATCTTTACTTTCGAATAAAACTAAAGAGCTTACCGACACAATAAACGTTAACAACAAACAACAAAGTGAATCGATGGCAAGCCTGAACAACAAAATTGTTATATTGAACAATTTAACTGACACAATAAACGTTAACAACAAACAACAAAGTGAATCAATGGCAAGCATGAACAATAAAATAGCTACATTGGAAAACTTATCGAGCACAGACAGTCATGAACATAGAGATATGTTCAAAAAAATTCAAAACTCTATAATGAATTTATCCGAAACCTTCCAAAAACTAGAAGAAAAATTAAATGCTACAAAGGTTACCTCCTTCTGTGACGTAATAGTGCCGGCTTCAATAGTCCCTAACCCCAACATATGGAAGTACGATCAGATCCCTGAAAAGGATGACTTGGACACCTACATGATTAACAAAACAGGTGAGCGATATTTTTTCGATATCAATAACTTTATTTTGTGCTAATATGAACTCTATTTTATTGTTGACTAGCAGCGCTTCGCGGTTTTACCCGCGTTGTGCCCGTTCCCGTGGGAATTTCAGGATTTTTTATACATATATAAACCTTCCCCTTGAATCACTCTATCCATTAAAAAAACCGCATCAAAATCCGTTGCGTAGTTTTAAAGATTTAAGCATACAGACAAACAAATGAAAATAGCGACATTATTTTATACTATGTAAGGATATGAATTCTAATTTTCTATTTTTAAATTAATTTACAGCTGAATACTTATCTTAAAGTCGTTAACGGAAACTAGTTTCGCGACCATATACAGGGTTATCCAGAACTGGTGTACTCAGCCGAAAAGGAGTGATTATGACCATTATTACCAACAACTTTTACTACGGGGCCAACTCAAAACACGAGAAAGAAATTGCTGTATACATTTTGTCGATTCCGAGTTGCAATTTTGTATGCAATTGGTATGATTTTTTTTCTAGAATTTTGAGTTGGTCCCTTAATAAAAAATATTCGTAATGATGGTCTTAATCATCCCCTTTTGGCTTAGTACAAGGTAAGCAGACAACCCTATATAGGCAGTGTTAACGAGGTACATAAACCAAAAACCTTAGTGGTGGTCACTGGTCAGTCTATGTACAAGGTGCATCAACTGATTTTCACCATAATTTTTGTTTGATGCACTTCTGTACCTAGCAAGTGTGAGATTAGTAAGAGCACAACATATACTATGGAACCAACTGTGAAATACCGAAAAGAAATCGGCTGTTCCATACGAAGTGTTTATTAAATATATTTTTTTTCTGACACATGACAATATGTATGGAGCGGCTGATGAACAACACCTCGTAGTTCCGACCGCAAGTTCGAGTATAGCGCACGCCGCGTGCTGTAACTGTTGCCGCACCGAACTACCGACACAATAATTGTGTTATTTTGCGAAAAATGGCACAACTGACTTTTATCGTGTACAAAATTCGAATAGTTCGGGCGAATCGATTTATGCCATTTTTGACGATTGTAGATTTTTCAAAAATGGCTTAGCCAATTGCGATGTAATTTAAATGGGACCATTTCTGAAGTACTTATGATCTACCAACAAAAAAGAATTGTAGAAGTACATAATCGCGAAAAATACGTTCAAAAACATTCAGTCGAATTAATAATCTCCTTATTTGAAGTCGGGTAAATATGACGGCAGTGACTTCCCGTTACCATGGAGACGAGAGGGCGGCGGGCTCGAGCGCTATGAGGGAGGACAAGGATGCTATATAGAAATAAGTTTTAACTATTACTATCATAGATAGTTAGGTAAATTACTGTTTTTTTTAATTTATTTTATTTTTATTTCGTATATGTTTGCGTTTGACTACACACTGCCTGATGTTAAGCAGATATGCGGTCTAGGATGTAACACGCTTACCTAGAAGACACCTATTTACTCGGGATTTGAAGACACCTACATTGTACTTTGGCGGTTTACATTGTACTTCCAAAACAGAGGAGGTGCTATGTTCGTCTGTATGTTTTTAGGTATATTCATCGATATTTTTAACCGACTTTCAAAAAGGAGGAGGTTCTATGTTCGTCTGTTTGTATTTTTATTGTGTATGTTCATCGATAATTTCGCCAATTGTGAACCGAATTGAAAAATTATTTTTCGAAATAGTTCGAAAGGATATACTCCAGAAGTCCCGACCCGAGGTGGTCCTATTTAATTTTTACAGAAATCGGCTGAGCCGTTACTGATAAATCAACAACAATGTAAAAAAATTGAGCGAAATTAAAAATTGAAAACAGATTTCAAAAAATCTTTTATATTTCGAAAAAATATATTCTCGTGGTAGACTACCACGAGAATATACTTTTAAAATTTAATCGAAATCGGCTGAACCGTTTCTGATAAATCATTAATAATGTACATGGATGTCACAACGATTCGCGCAGACTATTCGAATTCTGTACACGGTGCAAGTCGTTGGCGCCATTTTTGCGAAAAATAATAATTAATAATATGTTCTCTTATTTTTGCATCAATAAAATAAAAATTATTACTAATTTACTCATTATCAAATAGGTAGTTCATTTCAATTTCAGGATAAATTGTGTTTTAGATTATTGATCACTATATGTTAAACAGGACTCTAGGTAAATTTCTCGTTCTTATATCACTGTACTGTACGGCACCGGCCTTTTTGATGTTTTAATCCACCACGCTGGCCCAGTGCGGGTTGGTGGATTCACACACGCCATCCAAATTTCTTCTACGGACGTATGCAGGTTGCCTCACGATGTTTTCCGTCACCGAAAAGCCAGTGGTGTGAAATTCCGTACATAAGGTCCAAAGAACACATTGGTACGGGACCGAGATTTGAACCTACGACCTTACGATTGATATCAGCTTTGAACAAAAATACAGTTAAGATTAATTTAAAACAAAGATTTGAAGATGATTCAGTAAAGTATCCCGTTCACATATTAAAACTAGTACTTCTCGGAACAGTAGACCTCGCGGCGCATCTCTAGCTGAATCTATATAACCAATTTGGTTAATCATTATTGACACATTTGGTTCGCGAATGTTGTTTATTTAGTTACTTATCGACCTTGCCAAAATATTTTCGAAATCGGTTGGTATATAGCGCGACAGCAAATTTCCCGCCATTTTGAGACAAACTCCCCCTATCAAAAATCACCGACGACAAAAACCTATAATTAGGTAAATGTAAAGATCCTGTGTACCAAGCTTATTTAATTCGTTGAAAAATGTAGACGAAAACCAACATCCGGACAGACGAAAGCAAAATCGCCGTGTCCGTAATCGGAAGATCGTCGCTCCGCTTCGGTCAATAAAGGAAAATGTGCAGAAACCACGTTAGTTTGTATAATATAATGTTTGCAGGCTGCTCGTACCTGGCTCTCGAGCACAACAAGGATCACGTGCTCGCGGCCGGCCCCCTCCCCGGACAGCTGGAGTGGCGCGGGGCGGTGCGCACGCGGGGGGGGGCGCACATGTACCTCCAATGGGATTCGGTTAACAAATATTCCTTCTGTGAGTTACACTTTTCTTCTAACGGCCAATGTTATGCCAAATAAGGTTACGCATTTTACATTTCGTAAAACAAATATAAATATTAGGGGATATCTTACACACGGTCTCTGACCCCAAATTAATAAAGCTTATGATATGGCTGCCAGAGACTGATATACTACATAGGTATACATGTTTTTAAATATTTCATACTTACATGTATACAGGGTTATTTGCTTTCCCTGTACAAAGCCGAAAAGAAATTATTAAAGCCATCATTGTAAACAACTTTTACTATGGGAAACTCTGAAATTGCGAAAATAATATCAGCTGTTCCATACAACATTGGAACTCGGAATCGAACAAAAGTATGAAACAGCAGATTTTTTCTCCAATTTCGGGTTGGCTCCATAGTAAATACATAATAATGATCTGAAACACCTCCTTTCAGCTTAGTACATCAGTTCTGGATAACCCTGTATACAGGGTTATTTCTAATCAATTAACATCCTTTTAGGGGCTTATTCTGTACATAAAAACTAACAACTTATTTTGTGCGACTTTTGTCAAAACTCAAAAAAAAATTTGTTGTTCCATAGAAAAATATCTTTCACTCGCGACAAAATGTATGGAACAGCTGTTTTTTTTTTGAGTTCTGATAAAAGTCGCAGAACAAAAGTTGTTAGTTTTGATGTACAGAATAAGCCCCTATAAGGATGCTAATTGATTATAAATAACCCTGTATGGATAATAACTAATAACATCCAGACACAGAGCAAGCACCTATGCTCATCACACAAATGTCCGCCCTGGGTGGGAAACGAACCCACGCCACTTTGGCCCAGGAGTCGGGGTCACTAACCACTGAGTCCCCGAGGCAGACTCTAACAATTATTATTTTTCGCCAAAAATGGCGCCACCGACTTCCATCATATTATTTTACAGAATTCGAATAGTTCGCACGACTCAATGTGTCATCCATGTAGTAATTTTTACATCAATGTTAAGTTTTCAAAAACGGCTTAGCCGATTTCGATAAAATTTAATTGGGACAACATCGGGAGTAGGTACACCTTTTTGAAATAAAGATCAAATCGGTTCACAGTTGGCGAAACGATAAACATACATTAAAAAAAAGTACAGACGGACATATGATAGCACCTCTTAATTTTTTACCGACTTCCAAAAAGGAGGATCCTTCTTTTTGGAAGTCGGTAAAAATAATACAATAAATTTATGATGTTTTGGATCTACTGTGCAAATTGAGAGATTTAAAATCAAAAACAAAACTACAAACACTACAAAACGTGCATAATTTTAACCGACTTCAAAAGAGGAGAAGGTTCTCAATTCGACTGTATTTTATGTTTGTTACCTCAGAACATCGAACTGGGTGAACCGATTATGATGTTTCTTTTTTGTTTGAAACATGTTGCTTCGTGTGTAGTCCCGTTTAAATTTTTCCGAAATCGGCTGAGCCATTTTTGATAAATCAACAATAATGTGAATATTACTACATCGATCCGTGTGAACTATTCGAATCCTGTCCACGGTTGAAGTCGGTTATACCATTTTTTGCAAAAATAATAATATTATAAACAAATTCTTTATTCAGGGTTATTCGAAACTGGTGTAATAAGTCGTAAGGAGAAGATTCAGACCATCATATGAACAAATTTTATTTTTAGTTTTACAATTTACTAGCGCTCATGCCGCAGTTAAACTAGGTGTTCTTTAGCGATCATCGAAGTTAAGCAACGTTCAGCACGGTCAGTCTTCGGATGGGTAACCGAGGCTGGCATTTACAACTGAGCGCTAGCGTGGCTCGGATGACACTTTAAATTGTAGGGCGCGGTTGATTTAACTGTTAAGCCACGTCAGAGGCCTTTAGGCAGCTTAAAAACTTTGACACTAGGGCTGGCCACCCGGTTTTTATGGATCAGCTGATGTTTTTTTCAAAATTCCGAGTTGGCCCCATACCAAAAGTTGTTCGTGGTGATGGTCTGAATCATCCCCTTTTGTCTTAGCATAGAGCAAGCAGATAACCCTGTAGAGTGATATTGTGAATCGGCTCAGTACACCAGTCCTGGATAACCCTGTATTATTTGACAGTATTTTAGTATCACTGGACGTTATCTTAACGAAATGCAATAACTTGGTGTTTATAGTGGTAGGAGGCGACAGTAACACGAAGTCGGGGTTGTATGATCATGTACACCAGCAGTACCCGGAGCGGGCCACGCCGGGGGTGCTGGCTGAGGACCGCTACGTGCCCCTCTACCTGAAAATAGCAAACGGTAAGCGAAATCATTATTCTTCGACAAGTACCTACATGTAGGCCAAATCATACAACTTGGCGGCTGTAATGTTACCTGTTAAGTGAGCTTCAGTCCGAATTTGGCTATCCGCAGCTTGTAGCTAACGTCACAGCCGCCAACTTGTATGATTTGGCCTTTAACAAATAATTATTATACGACGATGTGTGTGGTGTTGCTCGTAGTATGTTTTGTCTAGTGTCGAATGCAATTTCCTTACCGAAAATAAATAATATATATATTTTTGTAATTTATTAAGGTAACATTTTTATTAGACAAGTACCTACGTAACAGCCGACTACATACAATCGGCGCTTAAACCTCAATTTTGGTAAATACTGGAGCTTCATTTTTTTTTGGAATTGCTTGAAAATCCCTGATCAATGGTACATCAAATTTATTACAGGATGTCGCGATGTTACTCTACAGATAATTAACTAAATTCGAGAATCAGCGCACAAACAACGAAGTATGAGCTATCATATTATATTATCTCCGTTGTTTAGTGGCCTCCTCTTATTTAACCGACTTCAAAAAGGAGGTTATCAATTCGTCTGTATGTTTTTTAGGGTTTTGTTCCTACCCTAAGTGTAAAAACGGGACCCTATTACTAAGAATCCGAAGTCCGTCTGTCTGTCTGTCACCGGGCAGTATCTCATGAACTGTGATTGCTAGACAGGCTGAAGTTTTCACAGATGATATATTATTTATGTTGCCGCTATACCAACAAATACTAAAAGCAGCATATAATAAATATTCAAGGGGGGCTCCCATACAACAGACGTGATTTATCAGGAGTTTATTGCTTGCAATTAATAACGGCAAGAGGAATGGGGCGAAGGGGGTTCCAACACGGTACAGAACCCTTCGTGCGCGAGTCCGACTCGCACTTGGCCGATTTTTTTGTATGTATGTTACGCGAGTACTCCGCCAATTATTTACCGATTTTTTTCGTTTGCTATATCATACTACTTCAGAGGTGGCCTCATTTAAATTTTATTGAAATTGGCTGAACCGTTTTTGATAAATCAACAATAATCAAAAATTGTACACATCGATTCTAGCGTACTATGCGAAAATTCCCGAGTAAATAGATATCTTCTAGGTAACCCTAGAGCGCATATCTGCTTAACATCAGGCAGTATGTAGTCAAACGCATACCTATACGGACTTAAAATTTTTTTTGTACACTATTGAAGTCGGTTGTAAATGTGTCCATGAATGTTTCCAGGAAAGCTGACAGCAGGCGCCGAGTGCGAGCCCGAGCCGTGGTTCACGGCGGACGTCACCAGGGAGGAGGGAGAACTAATAAAGATGCGCGTGTACTCGTGGTCGCACAACGGAGCTAAATTTCTATACGACTGTCCCGCCAGCTTCACAGGTATCTCCATACTCGATCACTTGTTGTAACCTGGGACGGTTTATCTCATTAGCTCAATCCTCTAAGGTTGCAACTTATAATATTAAGGTACATGCGGACCGTGATGCGGATCATAAGTATAATTTATATTATAGTTATTCATATATGACCCGGTTAGGGTATGGCAATTTTATTTGTTTTGGAAAGGATTATTATCAATTGTAAATAATTTATAAATATAATTATTATTCGCAATAATTATTTTTCGCAAAAAAAGTGCAAAAATGACTTCAATCGTATACAAAATTACCTAGTTCGCTAAGGTAAGTTCGTACAGGCCGGTGGCTAGTCCTGGTGTCAGAGTTTTTAAGCCGCCTGAAGGCCTCTGACATGGCTTAACGGTTAAAACAACCAAGACCTACAATTTACCGTGTAATCCGAGCCACGGTAACGCTCAGTTGTAAATGCCACCCGCGGTCACCCATCCTAAGACTAACTGTGCTGAACGTTGCTTAAGTTCAATGATCGCTAACGATCACCTAGTCAAACAAATTGTTTCATGTATTGTACTCGTAGATCCTCCAAGGTGTGAGCCGCGTAGAACGGTAGAAATCGCATCAAACTTTATCGCGGCTCTAAAGTGCGCTACTCGCTGCAGAACCCCACCCCCACCCTCACCCCCGCTGACACATACATTGCTACTGCGCAGCGACCGGCCTCGTGTTCCAAGCTGCCAATTAGTTTGAATCGTACTGTACGTGTGCAGCAGCAGGCAGGGTGCTGGATGATTACATAACTATAAAATACGCGCGTTACGTGCCCCAACTTCAGATTTGTTTTAGAATTTTCGCGCGAAATATGATATTAACTCAGTTTTACTTACTTTAAATAGTCATAGGTAAAAAAACGTGGGTAAAGATTTTTGACCCCAAACTAAGCAAAGCTTGTACACAACATGGCTGCCAGAGACTGATATAAAGATGTCACCGGATTGTTGTACTTTGAGTTTTAACATTTGTAATTCTTCTGAGGTTTTAACCGCCGAAACGGAGGAGGTTATTCATGTCGACGCGTATTTTTTTTTGTATGACTACGCATAACTTTTTACCAGGTAGTCCGATTTCAATAATTCTTCTTATATTTGGTAAAGTCATACTTCACAAGTGGTCACGTTTAAATTTTTATTGAAATAGGCTCAACCATTTTTGATAAATCAACAATAATGTGAAAATTACTGCATCGATCCGTGCGAACTATTCGAATTCTGTACACGGTTGAAGTCGGTTATCCTATTTTTAGCGAAAAATATTTATATTTTGTTACGCACAAGTTCACGATTTGACGTTTTACATTGTTAGTTTATAAACATACGAAAATATAAGCGTTAAGGTATGATTCCGAACTCCGCCGCAGGCACCAGGCAGCAGTGCTGCCGCAGCACTACAGGTCCCCATACAGTTACTATGAACTGTACGTCGTTATATCCGTTCACAATCTATCGAAAGCTTATAATTTGACGCGATAGATTGTAAACAGACGAGTCTTACAATAACCTGGTGACCTATTATATACCTACTCTTGATCACTCATCTATTGTTTCAGGCAAGTAAAGAGAAGAAAAGCCGACACGCAGTCTCCGGCGATACCAACATAGCAACCGCAGGGCACATTTCGCAGTAGTGTTTTTCATATTTTACTTAAGTAAATATTATAAAACAATACCCATTTATTTGATCAAACTTTGATAATATTTATTTATAAATGATATATTTTGTATAACTTAGATAAAGTAAGAACATATATGGTTTGGAAAATTAGTTATTGAGTGAAAAAAAAACATTTTAATAAATATTTCAATATAGCAAGTGTTGTAGTGAATTTAAGTGTAAAATTAGCAATAGACCTCATCCTTCTGGTGAGTTATCGTGAGGTTTGCCTCGACCCTCTCCCTCCATCTGCATCTCACGTGAGATTTATCAAAGAAGTTCTTGCAAAGGCCCAGACTTTGTACAGTAGCCGCAAAGAGGTTTAAAATATAGTAAACAAAACAGAAAAACAACGGTAGGTATTTAATGGTTAATTACAATGGAACTTCACACCTATTTTCTAATTTGATTTTAGTGTGAGGCCGCCATCACGCCGCCATACCTTTTTGTCAAGCAATGTCAAAAGATAATAAGATCCGAAAATGTGAAATTCCTTTAAATGGTGAATTTTAATAAAAATAATAACAATTGACGTGCCCCACGGTTTTATTTTAGTCTAGTCTATGCATATGTTTATAATTATCACGACTGTATCTATTTTATTAATTTTTGGTTTTTAGTTCATTTATCTTAAACATTGCAATGTATGTTTAACATAAAACCGTTTAACTTAAAAAACTTTTTTACCTATTTTTTTATTTATTTAGTCCACAACGAAGCCGTGGTGGTCTAGTGGTTGTAACGCTGGCCTGTCATTCTCAAGGTCGTGGGTTCAATCCCGGTCCCGTATACCAATGAGTTTCTTTGGAACTTATGTACGGAATTTCACACCACTGGCTTTTCGGTGAAGGAAAACATCGTGGGACAACCTGCATACGTCCGTAGAAGAAATTCGATGGCGTATGTGAATACACCAACCCGCACTGGGCCAGCGTGGTGGATATGGCCCAATCACCCTTCGTGGGTAGGCCTACGTCCTGAAGTGGACTATTAAAAGGTTGGTACAGTACAGTACAGTCCACAACACAATGTACATAGGTACATAAACACATTGAAAATAGTTTATTGAATCAGGCGTTACTTTGCGGAAGTTCATCTTCAAATTCTTGTTTTGAATAAATATTCAGTGTATTTCCGCTCTGTCGTAGTCATATAAGTTAAGGGTACGATTCAAAATCCAAATTAAATCACAAACAAAATTAGTAATTAATCATCAACTGTAACTGTAAAAAAATAAAACTATTGTTTCATTTTTTTAATTCGAATAGTTCGCACGGATCGATGCAGTAATTTTCACATTATTGTTGATTTATCAAAAATGGTTGAGCCTATTTCAATAAAAATTTAAACGTGACCACTTGTGAAGTATGACTTTACCAAATATAAGAAGAATTATTGAAATCGGACTACCTGGTAAAAAGTTATGCGTAGTCATACAAAAAACAATACGCGTCGACATGAATAACCTCCTCCGTTTCGGCGGTTAAAACCTCAGAAGAATTACAAATGTTAAAACTCAAAGTACAACAATCCGGTGACATCTTTATATCAGTCTCTGGCAGCCATGTTGTGTACAAGCTTTGCTTAGTTTGGGGTCAAAAATCTTTACCCACGTTTTTTTACCTATGACTATTTAAAGTAAGTAAAACTGAGTTAATATCATATTTCGCGCGAAAATTCTAAAACAAATCTGAAGTTGGGGCACGTAACGCGCGTATTTTATAGTTATGTAATCATCCAGCACCCTGCCTGCTGCTGCACACGTACAGTACGATTCAAACTAATTGGCAGCTTGGAACACGAGGCCGGTCGCTGCGCAGTAGCAATGTATGTGTCAGCGGGGGTGAGGGTGGGGGTGGGGTTCTGCAGCGAGTAGCGCACTTTAGAGCCGCGATAAAGTTTGATGCGATTTCTACCGTTCTACGCGGCTCACACCTTGGAGGATCTACGAGTACAATACATGAAACAATTTGTTTGACTAGGTGATCGTTAGCGATCATTGAACTTAAGCAACGTTCAGCACAGTTAGTCTTAGGATGGGTGACCGCGGGTGGCATTTACAACTGAGCGTTACCGTGGCTCGGATTACACGGTAAATTGTAGGTCTTGGTTGTTTTAACCGTTAAGCCATGTCAGAGGCCTTCAGGCGGCTTAAAAACTCTGACACCAGGACTAGCCACCGGCCTGTACGAACTTACCTTAGCGAACTAGGTAATTTTGTATACGATTGAAGTCATTTTTGCACTTTTTTTGCGAAAAATAATTATTGCGAATAATAATTATATTTATAAATTATTTACAATTGATAATAATCCTTTCCAAAACAAATAAAATTGCCATACCCTAACCACAAATAAATCACAAACAAAATTAGTAATTAATCATCAACTGTAACTGTAAAAAAATAAAACTATTGTTTCATGTATTGTACTCGTAGATCCTCCAAGGTGTGAACCGCGTAGAACGGTAGAAATCGCATCAAACTTTATCGCGGCTCTAAAGTGCGCTACTCGCTGCAGAACCCCACCCGCCACCCTCACCCCCGCTGACGCATACATTGCTACTGCGCAGCGACCGGCCTCGTGTTCCAAGCTGCCAATTAGTTTGAATCGTACTGTACGTGTGCAGCAGCAGGCAGGGTGCTGGATGATTACATAACTATAAAATACGCGCGATACGTGCCCCAACTTCAGATTTGTTTTAGAATTTTCGCGCGAAATATGATATTAGCTTACTTTTAACGTCATAGTAAATAGTCATAGGTCAAAAAACGTGGGTAAAGATTTTTGACCCGAAACTAAGCAAAGCTTGTACTCAACATGGCTGCCAGAGACTGATCTATAGATGTCACCGGATTGTTGTAAGTACTTTGAGTTTTAACATTTGTAATTCTTCTGAGGTTTTAACCGCCGAAACGGAGGAGGTTATTCATGTCGACGCGTGATTTTTTTTGTATGACTACGCATAACTTTTTACAAGGTAGTCCGATTTCAATAATTCTTCTTATATTTGGTAAGGTCATACTTCACAAGTGGTCACGTTTAAATTTTATTGAAATAGGGCTCAACCATTTTTGATAAATCAACAATAATGTGAAAATTACTGCATCGATCCGTGCGAACTATTCGAATTCTGTACACGGTTGAAGTCGGTTTTGCCATTTTTGGCGAAAAATAATTATATTTTGTTACGCACAAGTTCACAATTTGACGTTTAACATTGTTAGTTTATAAACATACGAAAATATAAGCGTTAAGGTATGATTCCGAACTCCGCTGCAGGCAGCAGGCAGCAGTGCTGCCGCAGCACTACTGGTCCCCATACAGTTACTATGTATTGTACATCGTTATATTCGTTCACAATCTATCGATAGCTTATAATTTGACGCGATAGATTGTAAACAGACGAGTCGTACAATAACCTGGTGACCTATTATATACCTACTCTTGATAACTCATCTATTGTTTCAGGCCAGTAAAGAGAAGAAAAGCTGACACGCAGTCTCCGGCGATACCAACATAGCAACCGCAGGGCACATTTCGCAGTGGTGATTTTCATATTTTACTTAAGTAAATATTATAAAACAATACCCATTATTTTATTTGATCAAACTTTGACAATATTTATTTATAAAAGATATATTTTGTATAACTTAGATAAAGTACAGATATAGTTTGGAAAATTAGTTATTGAGTGAAAAAAAAAAACATTTTAATAAATATTTCAATATAGCAAGTGTTGTAGTGAGTTTAAGTGTAAAATTAGCAATAGACCTCATCCTTCTGGTGAGATATTGTGAGGTTTGCCTCGACCCTCTCCCTCCATCTGCATCCCACGTGAGATTTATCGAAGAAGTTCTTGCAAAGGCCCAGACTTTGTACAGTAGCCGCAAAGAGGTTTAAAATATAGTAAACAAAACAGAAAAACAACGGTAGGTATTTAATGGTTAATACAATGGAACTTCGCACCTATTTTCTAATTTGATGATTTGACAAGCAATGTCAAAAGATAATAAGATCCGAAAATGTGAAATTCCTTTAATTGGTGAATTTTAATAAAAAGAATAACAAGGAATTAATTTTCTAAAACAAATAAAGCAAATCATTAACGTACAGTATATAAATTTAATAGATATAAATTAAACATAAATAAATAAATTAATTAAATAAATTTAATAAATTTATACTTGAGCTCGATATATATCTGCATTATATCGGCCCTTGTTAACGAGACGGTTTCTACCCGATCCGGCGCCAGCCGGTGCCGGCTCAGCGTTCACGAGCACGATTTGTGCCTGTAATTTGACGTCGTTAACAGGGTATTATTTTTGAAATTCGAACGCCTAGGAACGTATACGGAACTTTGACAGTGACAGTTCGAAAACCATTCGCCATATTTGTTTTATTAGGGTCTAGTAATAAAGCTCTATTAAATAAGGTCAGCCATATAATTACTATAATTATTGTAGTTCTATTTTATAATATAATGAGGAGTATTCAATGTAATGTACCTACATTAAGTACTACTATGCTAATGTACATAACTATTTTTGAAAATTATAATTTTTATTGTTAAATTTAATACACTGTCTGGCATTAATTCTGTTAATACTCGTAATTATGCTACGCCCTGTTAAACAGGGTGAATATTTACAACATTTAGCAATAAGTATATTTGTACATAATATATCTTGCATAAATAAATAAAGTATGAAAGTATGAAAAGTATGAGTCACGTTTTACCCGAGCAAAGCCGGGTAATCATAATCATCTAGTATTTTTATAAATTATAGGTATCCTATGTGCTATTCTGATGTATACATATGCATTACTATTGCAAAGTTTAATCTCAATCCGTTCAGTAGTTTTTGCGAGAAAGAGGAGCAAACATCTGTTTAAACAAACTTTCGCGTTTATAATTATCAGTAGGAAGCTACAAGTGGCACCATCTCGTGCAGTAGCTGATACTACAACAACGTAACTAAAGGGGTTCATGAAGATGTTCAAAGGTTGTAGAGTTTGTATTTTCCTGTAAAATATTAAAACTTTGTACTATACCAAATGTAATGTGTTGTACCATGACTTCACAGGATAGTTTTAATTTTACGGGATAGTAGCCTATGACATTCTCTGATCTTTGAACAATAATATTTAAGTAATGCATATCTATGAAGTAAATCCTTGGTACAGTTGCTGCGTGAAAGAGTAACAAACACTATGGGATGAGGTGGATGGTTTATTGATACAAGTATCATCGTAAGGCTAAATAAGCAACCTTCATATTTTCCGAGGGATTTTATTATAAATTCACGGAAATAAACCATACCATGTTTTTGTTTTGCCTCGGATATCAAAAGTGGTACAAGAATCCTAAAACTTGATCCTAGTTGTACACCGAAACCAGTCTGGTGACGCCCTCAGTATCAAAGGTATTGTACGTAGGTAACCTACAACTCTCTTATCAGGTAATTAATATCAAAGAAAACCGCGATTTAAGCGTTAAGTAAAGAATAAAGGTAACGCCTTTCAAATAACAAGAGCAATACACACGAACGTGACAAACACTCCCAATAACTTTTAGTTAGGATCTGTAGGATATCTGAAATTGTACGTAGGCCTCCCCAATTTTCCATTAGGATCAATTTTAAACAGCTGGCTTGTGCCCAACAAGTAAGATCAGGTCAAAATGCTTCTGTATTTGAACTTCGGAGCTACAACGCTAGACATGATTGGAACTCTTTGGTGTAGGCTGAATCAAACTTGACGGCGTCTGTGGACACCAGGCCAGTCATTGCACAGCAGCAATATACTCATGCCAGCGGCGCCAGGAGAGGGATCATGCGCAGCTGCACACACGCCATAAAGTTTGATTCGGCTTATAAAGATGTGTAAAAAATAGATGATAAGATCGTGGTTCTGTGTAGAGCTGCGCACCTCGGGCGCGGGAACCCTCACACAGCATGCCTCACATCGATGCAGAGACGTCATACAGGAACACAGCAGTACAGCAACCTTCATACAGGAACACAGCAGTACAGCATCCTTCATACAGGAACAACTAGTACACCAACCTTCACACAGCACGAGCCCCAAAGCTAGAAACAATGATAACATGTAGTAGACGACGATAACTTTAGGTTTAGATCATACCTACTTAAATATCCTACTAATATTATAAACGAGAAAGTTTGTATTTGTATGGATGTTTGGTTTGTTCCTCTTTCACGCAAAAACTACTGAATTTATACTTACACATCAGAATAACACATAGGCTATAATTTAAAGATATTGCGGGAAACGAAGTTCGCCGGGTCAGCTAAATAAGTTATAAAGTTTAGTGTACAGTAAATACTCCACTCGCACCTAGATCTTTGGAAGTTATGAATGGGATTCCACCATGAACTGGTAAACGCCGAGGACAGTAACAGACGTCTACCGTCATAGTGGTATGATTATCTTGCCAAGACAGCAGATTCCAACCAATCTTATTCAAACGTAAAAACGGGACCCTATTACTAAGAATCCGAAGTCCGTCTGTCTGTCTGTCACCGAGCAGTATCTCATGAACTGTGATAGCTAGACAGGCTGAAGTTTTCACAGATGATATATTATTTATGTTGCCGCTATAACAACAAATACTAAAAGCAGCATAAAATAAATATTCAAGGGGGGCTCCCATACAACAGACGTGATTTATCAGGAGTTTATTGCTTGCAATTAATAACGGCAAGAGGAATGGAGCGAAGGGGGTTCCAACACGGTACAGAACTCTTCGTGCGCGAGTCCGACTCGCACTTGGCCGATTTTTTTGTTTGTATGTTACGCGAGTACAGAGCCAATTATTTACCGATTTGATGATTCTTTTTTCTTTTGCTAGATCATACTTCAGAGGCGGCCTCATTTAAATTTTATTGAAATTGGCTGAACCGTTTTTGATAAATCAACAATAATCAAAAATTGTACACATCGATTCCTGCGTACGATGCGAAAATTCCCGAGTAAATAGGTATCTTTTAGGTAACCCTAGAGCGCATATCTGCTCAACATCAGGCAGTAGTAGTAACGCATACGGAATTTAAAAAAACTTTGTACACGATTGAAGTTTTGTCAGTTGTGCCTAATAATCAATAATATTATTGAAATTCGGTTAAAAAAAATTGCTCATGATGGTTTCAGGCAAGCTGACAGCAGGCGCCGAGTGTGAACCCGAGCCGTGGTTCACGGCGGACTTCCCCAGGGAGGAGGGAGAACTAATACAGAGGGGCGTGTGGTCGTGGTCGTTCTATGGAGCTAAATTTCTATACGACTGTCCCGCCAGCTTCACAGGTATCTCCATACTCGATCATATATGTAACCTGGGACGGTTTATCTCTATAAGTAGCTCAATCCTCCAAGATTGCAACTTACTCGTTTAATAAATTATTTAGGTACATGCGGATCTTAAGTATAATTTATAGTATAGTTATACATAGGTATATGACCCTGTTAGAGTATGGCAATTTTATTTGTTTTGGAAAAGATTAATATTACGAATTGTAAATTATTTAAATATTATAATTATGATTCGCAACAGTTATTTTTCGCAAAAAAGTGCACAACCGACTTCAATCGTATACAAAATTCGAATAATTCGCTAAGGTAAGTTCGTACAGGCCGGTGGCTAGTCCTGGTGTCAGTTTTTAAGCCGCCTGAAGACCTCTGACATGGCTAAACGATTAAAACAACCAAGACCTACAATTTACCGTGTTATCCGAGCCACGGTAACGCTCAGTTGTAAATACCATCCGCGGTCACCCATCTGAAGACTGACCGTGCTGAACGTTGCTTAACTTCGATGATCGCTAACGATCACCTAGTCAAACAACGCTATAGTTCGCTCGAATCGATGTATAGAGTTTTTACATTATTGTTGATTTTTAAAAAACGGCTAAGCCCATTTCGATAAAATTTAAATAGAACCACCTCAGACTAAAAATATTTTTTTTCAAATCGGATTACAATTGGCGAAAATATCGATGAACAAACACAAAGAAAAAAATACAAACAGACGAAAATGGAATCTCTTTTTTTGAAGTCGGTTAAAAAGCATTTCATTCTCTTAGTATACGTTCTAAATATATTGCGAGATATTCCATACATTCATTTTCAGATTTATTGTCCGATCTGACAAATTTTATTTATTTAGTCCACAACGAAGCCGTGGTAGTCTAGTGGTTGTAACGCTGGCCTGTCATTCTCAAGGTCGTGGGTTCAATCCCGGTCCCGTACCAATGAGTTTCTTTGGAACTTATGTACGGAATTTCACACCACTGGCTTTTCGGTGAAGGAAAACATCGTGAGGCAACCTGCATACGTCCGTAGAAGAAATTCTTTGGCGTATGTGGACCCGCACTGGGCCAGCGTGGTGGATATAGCACAATCAACCTTCGTGGGTAGGCCTTCGTCCTGGAGTGGACTATTAAAAAGGTTGGTATAGTACAGTACAGTACAGTCCACAACACAATGTACATAGGTACATAAACACATTGAAAATAAAAAAATAAAACTATTGTTTCATGTATTGTACTCGTAGATCCTCCAAGGTGTGAGCCGCGTAGAACGGTAGAAATTACATCAAACTTCATCGCGGCTCTAAAGTGCGCTACTCGCTGCAGAACCCCACCCGCCACCCTCACCCCCGCTGACACATACATTGCTAATTGCTACTGCGCAGCGACTGGCCTCGTGTTCCAAGCTGATCGTACTGTACGTGTGCAGCAGCAGGCAGGGTGCTGGATGATTACATAACTATAAAATACGCGCGTTACGTGCCCCAACTTCAGATTTATTTTAGAATTTTCACGCGAAATATGATATTAGCTCAGTTTTTACTTACTTTTAACGTCATAGTAAATAGTCATAGGTCAAAAAACGTGGGTAAAGTTTTTTGACCCGAAACTAAGCAAAGCTTGTACTCAACATGGCTGCCAGAGACTGATATAAAGATGCCACCGGATTGTTGTACTTTGAGTTTTAACATATGTAATTCTTCTGAGGTTTTAACCGCCGAAACGGAGGAGGTTATTCATGTCGACATTGTCGCCGCGTAATTTTTTTTTTTTTTGTATGACTACGCATAACTTTTTACAAGGTAGTCCGATTTCAATAATTCTTCTTATATTTGGTTAGGGCATACTTCACAAGTGGTCACGTTTAAATTTTATTGAAATAGACTCAACCATTTTTGATAAATCAACAATAATGTGAAATTTACTGCATCGATCCGCGCGAACTATTCGAATTCTGTACACGGTTGAAGTCAGTTTTGCCATTTTTGGCGAAAAATAATTATATTTTGTTACGCACAAGTTCACGATTTGACGTTTTACATTGTTAGTTTATAAACATACGAAAATATAAGCGTTAAGGTATGATTCCGAACTCCGCTGCAGGCAGCAGGCAGCAGTGCTGCCGCAGCACTACTGGTCCCCATACAGTTACTATGAATTGTACATCGTTATATCCGTTCACAATCTATCGATAGCTTATAATTTGTTGCGATAGATTGTAAACAGACGAGTCGTACAATAATCTGGCGACCTATTATATACCTTCTCTTGATCACTCATCTATTGTTTCAGGCAAGTAAAGAGAAGAAAAGCTGACACGCAGTCTCCGGCGATACCAACATAGCAACCGCAGGGCACATTTCGCTGTGGTGTTTTTCATATTTTACTTAAGTAAATATTATAAAACAATACCCATTTCTTTGATCAAACTTTGAAAATATTTATTTATAAATGATATATTTTGTAGATATAACTTAGATAAAGTAAGTACATTTATGGTTTGGAAAATTAGTTATTGAGTGAAAAAAAAAACATTTAAATAAATATTTCAATATAGCAAGTGTTGTAGTGAATTTAAGTGTAAAATTAGCAATAGACCTCATCCTTCTGGTGAGATATCGTGAGGTTTGCCTCGACCCTCTCCCTCCATCTGCATCTCACGTGAGATTTATCAAAGAAGTTCTTGCAAAGGCCCAGACTTTGTACAGTAGCCGCAAAGAGGTTTAAAATATAGTAAACAAAACAACGGTAGGTATTTAATGGTTAATTACAATGGAACTTCGCACCTGTTTTCTAATTTGATTTTAGTGTAAGGCCGCCATCACGCCGCCATACCTATTTGACAAGCAATGTCAAAAGATAATAAGATCCGAAAATGTGAAATTCCTTTAAATGGTGAATTTTAATAAAAAGAATAACAAGGAATCAATTTTCTAAAACAAATAAATCAAATAATTAAATACTGTACTAGGTAATGGCTTGAGCTCGATATACTCGTATATTAATATCTGCATTATATCCTTTGTAGTTTAAGGGCCCTTGTTAACGAGACGGTTTCTACCCGATCCGGCGCCAGCCGGTGCCGGCTCAGCGTTCACGAGCACGATTTGTGCCTGTAAATTTGACGTCGTATTATTAACAGGGTATTTTTGAAATTCGAACGCCTAGGAACGTATACGGAACTTTGACAGTGACAGTTCGAAAACCATTCGCCATAATTATTTGTTTTATTAGTTTTCTTTTTAAATTAAGTTCCATTTCACGATTTCCTCCTTTACAGTTAATGGTTTCTTGTTATGAATGGATAAATGGATTATTTAAAATATAATTATCACTAAATTAAATTTAGCAACGTTCCGCACGGTTAGTATTTGGATGGGAGACCGCGGGTGGCATTTTCCAACTGAGCGCTACCGTGGCTCGGATGACACGTTAAATTGTAGGCCCCGGTTGTTTTAACCGTTGAGCCATGTCAGAGGACTTCAGGTGGCTTAAATACTCTGACACCAGGGCTAGCCACGAAATTACTTAATTACCTATTTGATCTTAATTTCCACTAGACCGTGGTGGTCTAGTGGAAATGAAACGTAAGTACAGGTAGCGGCACGTAAGTCTAGCGCTGAGGGTAGTGTGGTGGGGATGACTGCGCATGGTGACCGCCACACTAACCCCATGCGCAGCCATCCCCTCCACACTTCGCTTAGCGCTAGACGTAAATGCTGTACGAAGCGTTTTGACTCAACATTTCTGATTCGTCCCGCCAGGGAATGCTTGTCTTCCTGCTTTCGTGTTTCCTAAAAGATATAATCTAAAGCTTTTCAAGGTCAGAGTGAATAGGTATCTCCTAAGTCTGCGTGCTTCATCTTGGACCATAACGTCGCTTACCATCAGGCGAGTTGGCGGTCAAGCGCGGACTTATTCGCGCTATTCATACGATCTTAGGAGTGATTCGATGCCGTATGTGAATCCAGCAACCCGCACTGGGCCAGCGTGGTGGATATGGCTCAATTTCTTTGTGGGTAGGCCTACGTCTTGCAGAACGAATAGGTAAAGATCTCGAATGGAGACCACGTACCGATAAGCGCAGCTTAGAACGTCCACCATTAGCGTGACCAAGACCGCAGAATCACGCTGGATGCAATCCGCTTCCAACCAGTCTTATTGGAAATCCGTAGGGGAGGCTTATGTCCAGCAGTGGACTTCTCAATGGATGATAAAATATGTACACACATATTTCATCATCATTATCCTGAGAGCTCTTAAGGCATTTCTCGAGAGGCTCCAACTTGACCGTATAAAAACAATTTATTAGCTGTTATCTACCTCTAAATATTATCCAATTTAAATGTTTTTTTTTTCAAATAATCAGCTCTTCAATCGCTAGGGTTAAACGTCGTAGTTTTTAAAGTTATTTATTGACCAAAGTTATAAGAGTCCTCTAAAGAGTCAAATTTTTCCGCAAAAACTTGGCTGAAAGTATTTATAAACTAAAAACGTCCCTGAAAACAATAAGACGTACGAGCGTGCAATATTTCTATAGTGCGATTGACACCAAACACATAACATTTCGTTACAATTTAAGGGTGAAAAGAGTTTTCTTCCGGAACGTAAATTTTATCAAAATGTACCGATAATTCTCTCGATGTTCTACAGAAAACGCGAAAACAGTGGTCGACTCACGATCCTCTTAATGTTATCGGAGATATTTGAAAATGAGTTGTTCTATACATTGTCTCGAAATGAGTTGTGTACGAAACAGCTGATTTCGTGTGGTTGATATTGTTTGATATTATTATTCTTCGTCGAGTCAATGGTTCAAAAAATATTATTTATATAATTATAGAAATATTAGGTTATTAAAAACTATGGATAAGTATATATCCTTATCCTTACATAGTATAAAATAAAGTCGCTATTTTTGTTTGTTTGTTTGTTTGTCTGTATGCTTAAATCTTTAAAACTACGCAACGGATTTTGATGCGGTTTTTTTTATTGGATAGAGTGATTCAAGAGGAAGGTTTATATGTATAAAAATTCCCAAAATTCCCACGGGAACGGGCACAACGCGGGTAAAACCGCGGGGCGCTGCTAGTGTACATTATAATAAAAAAAGTATGCGTCAGCAATTTGCTCAAAATATTTTTATTTGACAAAACTTAAACTAGAAATTAACTAAAATTAATTCATTATGATACGAATATGGCTCATTCGAGATTCTCAAGTTCGAGAAATAATAGTTGTAACGTTTACGACAGCGAACTCTTTTTACCGACTTCCAAAAAGGAGAAGGTCTATGTTCGTCTCTATGTAGGTATTTTTTGTGTATGTTCATCGATATTTTCGCTAATTGTGAACCAATTTAAAAAATCTTTTATTTCGAATGGTTATACTACTGAGGTTGTCCCATTGAAATTTCATCGAAATCGGATCAGCTGTTTTTGATAAATCAACAATAATGTACATGGATATCACATCTATTTGTGCAAATTATTCGAATTCTGTACACGGCGGAAGTCGGTGGTGCCAGTTTTTGCGAAAAATAATTATTTAATTATGAATTGTGAAAATAAAATGATATCCAATAAATGTACCTAATCATTAGTTTCATCAATTATTTAATGAACTAGTTTACCCAATTATTCAATTAATTCAATCCAAACAATAATGGCCAAATAATTGACAAAATATGCCCCAAACGAAATACAAAGTAGTTTGGCACAACACCGGTTTTTAGACGTTTATAGTGGAGGCCTATGTCCAGCATTGGACATCAAATGAAGATGCAAAAAAATAGAAAAATTGTAATTTCACGCGCTGACCTAAACGTTACACCTAACTAAAATTAATACATTTAAAAATAAATATACATAAAAATTACAGACGTAGCTCGATTATTCACCGACTTTACAAAAATGAGAACCTCCTTCCTTGAAAGTGGGTTAAATTGTTTAGCAGCATCATTCAGTTTCAGAGAAACAAGTTAAAGGCGCGGTTCCACTGAGAAACAAATTCGCCATTTTTGTTAACAAATTATTTACAGAATTAAATAAAATACAAAGATCTTGCAAAGTCGGCCCAAAATGGCTACTACTGGACGCCATAGACATAGCTTGTAAATAATTGTAATAAATCTGCTTACGTAATACTTGACGGCCCCTGTGGCGTCCAGTAGTCGCCATTTTGAATTTTCACAAACGTCATGTCTTTAGTGACACTCGCCGGACTAAGAGGAATGGATTGACGTGTGAATCATAAAAATCGGCTCAGGCGTTTGGTCTGTATAGTGCTTCAAAGGAACATACAAACATAAGTACATATATAGGCTGATAAACACATTACCACTCGTTTGTGTCGCGCAGTCGGGTAAACATGGCGGCATGATGGCAGCCTTGAACAAAAATCAAATTAGAAAATATGAAATTCCACAGCAAGGCGTTGTTTTTTAACCGACTTCCAAAAAGGAGGAGGTTCTATGCTCGCCTGTGTGTATCTTTTTTTTGTGTATGTTCATCGATAGTTTCGCCAATTGTGAAGCGAAATGAAAAAATCTATTTTTGTTCGAAAGGGTATACACCCGAAATGGTTTCAATTAAATTTTACAGAAATCGGCTGAGTAGTTTTCGAAAAATCAACAATAATGTAAACAATTGTAGCAAAATATTCGTATTTTGTACACGATGGAAGGCGGTTTGGCCATTTTTTGCGATAATAATTATCATGTGATTTGTTCACCATATTTTAACGCATTTTTTTGGCTACTGTACAAAGTCTCGGCCAACTTTCCAAGATGTTTAAACTTAATCTGAACAGTTTCTACGTCGGTGCGACCGCGCTCTGAGTTCCGATAGCTACCAAAGTGAGGTATTACTTTTTACTATTTTGTTGTTTCAAGACAATCAACATAATTTAGGAAATCATTTATCATTAGATTCATAAGGCCCAATCTTAAAGACTTTTTGACAGCTCTAAATATAACCTTAAAGTGTTGCTCTCCTGCTCTAATAGACCGGAATCAAAAAAACAGTTTTGTTTACTTAGATTAAAACTATCGACTGCCTTCAAAATAGAGCCTTTTATTATGAACAACTTCCACCATGGGGCCAACATCGCGAAAACAGCAGAATATTAATGATTTTGACCTTATAACAATATTCAATTCAATTGTTTTTAGGGTTCCGTATCCAAAGGGTAAAAACGGGACTCTATTACTAAGACTCCGCTGTCCGTCTGTATGTTTGTCCGTCTCCAGGCTGTATCTCATGAACCGTTATAGCTAGAAAGCTAAAATTGATGATGTATTTCTGTTGCCACTATAACAATAAATACTAAAAAATAGAATAAAAATTATATTTAATCCCATACAAAAAATCTAAATTTTTAACCGTTTTTCGCTCGATATCTAAAATGGTACAGGTAGATGCTTGAAATATTCACAAAATATTTAGCTGCATGCGTACTATAATAATTTGTTTATATTAAAATAAAATAAATGTTTAAGGGGGGCTCCCATACAGTACGGATTACGGAACCCTTAACGCGCGAGTCCGACTTGTACTTGGCAGATTACTATAGCACCATAAATACATATTCTCAAACAACAATACATATACTAAAAAAAAAAAAAATATTTTTATTCTTATAATAATATTTTACACTGTTCAAGTATTTTACATTTAAAAGAATAACTAATTAATGGAAATAACAATTTTAAAAGCAATTCCTTCAATTTACAGTAAAACATTGATTTATTTTTTGAGAATGGGCCCATAGTAAAAGTCGATCATAATTATAAAATCAGCACATGTCCGTTGTACAGAGTTTCACCTAGTAACTAAATATTAACATTTACATTTAAAAAATGAAATACATAATAATACAAAATAATTATTAATTCACCAGTCATTATAATACAAAAGTTGCCAAAAAATGGCGTTAATAATATCAATAAGCTTCAGAATACCTTAGTCATATTTTCAATAGCTACCTGTGCAAGGATGGAAACTATACAACAATATAAATTACACAAAAAATATTAATACGATACAACACAGTCAAGTAAAAAAGCTGAACAGTACATATTATAAAGTAGTCGCATTTTGTGTTTGTCTGTGTGTCCACTTAGATCTTCTAAACTATGCATCAGGTCGCAACGCGGCTTTCTCTTTGTTTCGGAAGGTTAATAAAAAATAAGCTTTGTTATACAGGGTTATTCCTAGTCAATTAGCATCTATTTAAGGGCTTATTCTGTACATCAAAACTAACTTCTTTTGTCAGAACTAAAAATAAATCAGCTGTTCCATACATTTTGTCGCGGGTGAACGATATATTTCTGTGGAACAGCAGTTTTTAGGGTTCCGTACCCAAAGGGAAAAACGGGACCCTATTACCAAGACTTCGATGTCCGTCCGTCTGTCTGTCTGTCACCGGGCTGTATCTCATGAACCGTGATAGCTAGGCAGCTGAAATTTTCACAGATGATGTATTTCTGTTGCCACTATAACAAATACTAAAATCAAAATAAAATAAATATTTAAGGGGGGCTCCCATACAACAAACCTGAATTTTTAGACGTTTTTCGCTCTTTACTGATAATGGTAACAGGTAGATGCTTGAAATTTTAACAGAATATTTAGTTTTATTTTCACTTCAATAACAAATAATAAAATTAAAATAAAATAAATATTTAAGGGGGGCTCCCATACAGTACGGAACCCTCCGTGCGCGAGTCTGACTCGTACTTGGCCGATTATATTTTTTTTTGAGTTTGGCAAAAGTCGCAGAACAAAAGTAGTTAGTTTTAATAAGCTTCTAAAAGGATGCTAATAGATTAGGTATAACCCTGTATAACAGCTTTAGCTATAAATAGTAATAGTTGAGAGGAAGACGGGCTACAAATATGCCGAATCAAAGTTGTTGTCGGCTGTGAGGTTAGCTAGAAGCCGCGTACAGACCATTAACCGCGTGATGCTTTAACCTGACTGCCAAGGAAGGGTACTGTTCTTTAACAACGTGTTTACCCTCCTTTCCCCGCTCCCCCTCTGGTAGTACGTGGGGATGTTCTATAGGTAGACTAACCTACTTCAAATAAAAAAATGGTTGCCCGAAAAGTCAGACCATCATTTTACGTAATAACGTCATAAAAAATATTGTTGAACAATTGAAACAAGCAGAATGCTTAGGTCGATCGTGCCTCTTTATCGCTCGTACCACGCTCTCGCTTGCACGCTCAGCTTAAGCGGAACGTGACACTTTTTCGCGCGTGCAGCCGGCGTTCATCGATTTACAATACGTTATCGCGTCAAAAGAAAATAAACTACAAGTGTTCAACCAATCAGTGTCTAAAGCGTATTTTTAACAAAAAAATTACGTCATCTGAACACATGTTAATCTATACATCTTTAACGTACCCTTTATTAATAAGCTTCCCCTCCTTATTGAGCACCACATCGAGTCCCCCCCCTTTCCAAAATTGCTCCAATTCCCCCCCACAACCCCCACCCTTAACTTCCTCCCTTCTCGGGAGCGCAAATCTCAATTTATCCCAGAACATAATTTCATTAAATTTAAGCAAAGTAGAAAGGGATAACATCGTTTTTGTATCCTTGTCTAGCTCTTTCTTTTTGACGTCTAGCAAGACGATGACAGCCCTTAACCTTTTGTCATTAGTAGCTTGAATGTGAATTGTACGAAATTCTTCCGAAGCCCAAATCGATTTTAGAAAATGACTCGATAAAATGATCAAAGTACGTTTCGATTGTTCGATCGATCGATGTATTTCTGCCGGGATAGTGTTGCCCACCACCCAGTCTCGATCTTGCACGTGTAATATATATTCCCCCTCCAACTTGGGTAAAATAACCTCTCTAACAAATTTTTCATCCTCAACCGCGAATGAAACGAAAACATCGAACTTTTTGTCGACATCGATATATTCCTTCGGCAAAATAGAGAGGCACCAACCGCGACTGTACAAGAATACTTGTATCGTGACCCAGTATCGATATAATAGAGCTAGAATCACAGCTAACAATATAAGTAAGATAGCGATAAGTCCGCCAGTGAAAGCTGATTTAAACACGTCACACATAGCGTTGGCATCTTTAGATTTGAGCAAGGTGCCGTCGGAGCAGCTCGTGTTCACGTAACTATATAAATATCGATAGTTTTCCTGCAGCAACAACACTCCGTCAGTCGTGTAACAATCGCAAACTAAAGGATTATTCATTAAAGAGAAAGTCGTCGTATTATAGAGATTCCATTCAGATTCTGATACAGTTTCGATTTGGTTTCTGGATAGGTCCAGTAGTTGGACTGTGGGGGGGAAGGAGGGGATGGTTGTGAGGTTCAAATTGGTCAAGTTAAGGGTGGTCACGTAAGGGGGAAGGTGGGTTAAATCGGTAGAAGGGGGGGAGGTTAAACGAAGGTCCATGTGACGTACTCCACTCTCAGCTATCGATGGCACCTGTAACAAAAAACTAATAATCTTATATCTATACATACATATGAATACAATTGTAGTGTCTGTTTGTAATATTGAAAAACCGTTTTTTCCTACATGTATCTGAATATATACGTCATTAACGAGCGGCTCAAAGCTTATTTGTAGTGGCAAATTCCCGTCAAACAAGCTGGGTTTGTGAAAGGGCGTGGCACCAGGGAACAGATTACGAATGTTAGACAAATCATAAAAAAATGCCGCGAATTCAACATACCAATGCTAATGTGTTTTGTGGATTGCTCTAAAGCATTCGATTGTGTACAGTGGGTTTCTCTATGGAAGATTTTGACCGAGATGGGAGTACCGGAACATATTACTATCCTCATTAGAAACCTCTATGTAGAGGGTAATACCGTCGTTAAGGTGAACGACATAATTTCCAGACCCTTCAAGCCACAAAAAGGTGTACGGAAAGGATGCATTGCATCTCCAGTTCTCTTTAATATATACGGGGAGCACATTATGAGGAAAGCCCTAGATGGATGGAAAGGTGAAATTTCTGTTGGTGGAAAGCGAATCAGTAACCTAAGATACGCAGACGATACAACCCTATTCGCATCGTCCGAAAAAGAGATGGCAGAACTGCTTTCTAGAGTGGAGAAAGAAAGTGCAGTGGTGGGCCTCAGCATAAATAAGACAAAAACCAAGGTCTTAGTGGTAGATAGGCAAGGCACACAAACTCGCACTAACGAACTCAAGGACCTAGAATTTGTGGACCAGTTCATATATCTTGGTTCCCTTCTTTAACGAGGGTGGCAGTGATAAGGAAATCACAAAGAGAATACAGATGTCCAAATCAGCGATGACTAAACTCACGCGGATTTGGAAAGATCGGAACATATCCCGCAACACTAAAGTGAGACTGGTACGGACATTGGTTTTCTCAATTTTCCTTTACGGCGTAGAATCCTGGACGTTACGGAAGGAAGAAAGATCTAAAATAGACGCATTTGAAATGTGGTGTTGGAGGCGTATGCTTCGTATTCCTTGGACTGCGCGCCGTACCAACGTGTCCATTCTTGGGGAGCTCCGTATAAAAACACGACTGTCGACGACTTGCTTCCAGCGCATTCTTAACTACTTTGGTCACATCGCTCGCAGAGACCCAGATAACCTGGAGAAGTTAATGGTAGTAGGAAAGGTGGGAAATGGGATGCGATGGGAAAAGATCACACGGTCGATCGCCTACGAGATGGACGTATCAAATAAAATGTTTGACCGGCATGCCCATCCCTGACGCCATGAGATCCGCGGCAGACAGGTCCAAGTGAAAGAACATTGTCCAAAAAGTGATCCAGGATCAAACCGCTCCAAATTAGACGCGACCTTCAGTAATGAAGAATACGACGGGTTAGGAGCTTTACGACTACATCTCTATTTTAACTTATGCTACGTTTATTTCAGAAAAAATCTTTTTATCGCGGGCTAACGCGGGTAACACCGCGGGGCGTAGTAATATATAAAAATGGATCGTGGTTTTAGTCTGGGTTAGGAGCTTCGTTGAGAAAATTTATAAAAGTTGCGAGAAAAATAATAAAAACATGAATTTAAATTAAATACAAAATGTTCCTGCATATAAAGTTGTCACTGACAGTTGACAGATGGTGAGATGAAGTTCACCGGGACAGCTAATAAATAAATAAATATTAGGGGGCATCTTACACACGGTCTCTGACCTCAAACTAAGCAAAGCTTGTGATATGGCTGCCAGAGACTGATATACTACATAACATATTTAAAATACATACTTATATAGATATTACCTAAATAACACCCAGACACAGAGCAGACACCTATGTTCATCACATAAATACTTTCCTTGGGTAGGGATCGAACCCACGCCTCTTTGACCTAGTAGTTAGGGTCACTAACCACTGAGCCACCGAGGCAGTCTCAGTTATATTTTTCGCTAGCTTTTTCTCGCGGCTACGCCCGCGTGATATTTAACTTTTTGTGTTTGAACATTATATTATCCCGGGATATAAAGTAGCCCATGTGCCTCTCCGTGTTACAAACTATGTCCAGACAAACATCAAGTCAATCCGTTGCCGCGTGAAAGAGTAACAAACCAACAAACACTTTCTGATTTATAATATTAGTAAGGGAGTAAGGATAATAATAATAAAAAATCGTTTATTTCAGGAAATTATACACCCATAATAAACCAACAAATAGTAGTGTATGCAACTGTCATATAATGAAGGGTATTAAAACACGAGTGTGAGTTTATGAAACGAGCGCAGCGAGTTTCATAATAGTAACGAGTGTTTTAATACCCGTGTTATATGTAGTTGCATACACTACTTTATCTTCACTAATTAAAATAAAAATCATATTGCGAAACATTAAATTCACGCGTACGTGTATTGTCACAGTGAACTTGGCGCCATTAAAATCTAACCAATGAGAGCGCAGCTGCGCGCGCAGGGCCAATTAGGAGCGAGCGCGCGATGTTATAATGAGATTTTACGATATCGATGTGGATATTATAACATCATGTGAAATTGCTTAAATTGAGTGTTTTGTTGTCTGCGCTATAACAGTAGTCATTATAAGTCAAGTATTGGAAACATAAGTAGAATGTTACAACATTAGTGTAGATAAATAAATTAAATTAACACAACGATAATAATTGAATCATATAAAATTAAATAAATAATCGTCTAATTTCTATAACTAATCAAACCAAATCTAAACAGTCAAATAAAAATATACATTAAATCAAAATAAAATGTCATAATTTGTCACCCAAAGCTACGCGCATCCATAGCTCCGCGGATGCCATTGCTACTGATACATAATAAATAAAATAAAATAATAAGTATGGTTTATGGTTTACGTTTGACCATATATGTTTGATCGTTTTTAGCCGTGGTCGTGGTGGTCTAGTGGTTGTAACATCCGCCTTACAATCACGAGGTCGTGGGTTCAAATCCCGTTCCCGAATTCCGTGGGTTTTTTATCCGTCCTCCTCCACCTACTGTCCCCTTTGGTTTCAGGGAGCTTTTTTAGGTATAATGACATTATTACTTTTTTAGGGTTCCGTACCCAAAGGGTAAAAACGGGACCCTATTACTAAGACTCCGCTGTCCGTCTGTCTGTCTCCAGGCTGTATCTCATAAACCGTTATAACTAGAAAGCTGAAATTTTCACAGATGATGTATTTCTGTTGCCGCTATAACAACAAATACTAAAAACTGACACTAAATTAATATTTAAGGGGGGCTCCCATACAACAAACGTGATTTTTTTAGCCGGTTTTCTCTCTATTTTAACAATGGTAACAGGTAGATGCTTGAAATTTTCACAGAATATTTAGTTGAATATTCACTTCAATAAAGTAAATATTTTAAATAATATAAATTTTAAAGGGGGGCTCCCATACAGTACGGAACCCTCTGTGCGCGAGTCGGACTCGTACTGGGCCGATTATTTTATTTTTATTATTATTTATTTATGTATGTGTAGGTTTTATTCCGTAGGTTCGAATACTTGCTTTGGAACATAGATACGAATTACTGGTTTTTACAAACACGGTCTGACGTCAGTCACACGTGACGTCAAGTAGACTTATGGACTGACGGTATAGAGACATACCTGCGTGTGGTTACAGCTGCACTCGGCCGCGTCAAGCAGCCGCCTGACGTCAGTCACACGTGACGTCAAGTAGACTGATGGACTGACGGTATAGAGACATACCTGCGTGTGGTTACAGCTGCACTCGGCCGCGTCAAGCAGCGGCCTGACGTCAGTCACACGTGACGTCAAGTAGACTGATGGACTGACGGTATAGAGACATACCTGCGTGTGGTTACAGCTGCACTCGGCCGCGTCAAGCAGCCGCCTGACGTCAGTCACACGTGACGTCAAGTAGACTGATGGACTGACGGTATAGAGACATACCTGCGTGTGGTTACTGCTGCACTCGGCCGCGTCAAGCAGCCGCCTGACGTCAGTCACACGTGACGTCAAGTAGACTGATGGACTGACGGTATAGAGACATACCTGCGTGTGGTTACAGCTGCACTCGGCCGCGTCAAGCAGCCGCCTGACGTCAGTCACACGTGACGTCAAGTAGACTGATGGACTGACGGTATAGAGACATACCTGCGTGTGGTTACAGCTGCACTCGGCCGCGTCAAGCAGCCGCCTGACGTCAGTCACACGTGACGTCAAGTAGACTGATGGACTGACGGTATAGAGACATACCTGCGTGTGGTTACAGCTGCACTCGGCCGCGTCAAGCAGCCGCCTGACGTCAGTCACACGTGACGTCAAGTAGACTGATGGACTGACGGTATAGAGACATACCTGCGTGTGGTTACAGCTGCACTCGGCCGCGTCAAGCAGCGGCCTGATCAAGCAGTCACACCCAGTGGGCGTGTCATCCAGCGGACACGTGACGTCAAGCAGCCTGACGCGGCGGAGTGACTGACCGCGCAGCGCTCGCGGGGACACACAGGCTGCCTGATCTACTGAGAACTCGGCCGAGGATGGTAGCTGGAATACAATACAATACTTGTTACAAGCAAATAACAAATCAATATAATACGAAAAGTCGCCCTTCTTCTTTTATGTTTTGGCGTCGCATTGTTGTGCATTTGCCAATGTCAAGTATTCAGTTTTAATAATTTTTGATAATATTTTATCAAAATAGTCACTGTCGTAGTCACATCATAGTCCAATAAAGTCGCGGTCAAGTCCAAACATAGTCCAAGTCATACCTCAGTAAAGCAGTGGAGACTTTACTAGAGGCGTCTATGGAGTTTTGGTAACAACACGGAACAACATGATACGTCACGTTATATCACTTGCCTACACTCATGCACGTAAATCAGCTCACAATCAACGAAATACCACAATGTTTTACAAATTATCACTGACAAAAACACAAGTATAACAAAATAATACAATGCAACGACATGATTTTTCCGCGTTCCCGCCAAAACTCTAAAATACTGTTCATAATGATGGTCTTAATCTCCACCTTCCGGCTTAGTACAGGGCAAGCAGATAACCCTGTATAGCTCGAATCTTTGAAAGCATCTTCTGATACAATAGACAATACATGATGATTAGGTATAAAAAATCATTATTATAATTAGTCCGCGAGTTAGATTATCAGGAAATATTGGACACGTATTTTTTCTTTGGTCAATTAAACAAAAATTGATGAAGATATAGACCGTCAAAGTTCCGCGTGACGTCACAAGTCACGTATAGATGACGTCACAAGCCCCCACTCTCAAACTTGGACAAGGTTTATCTTTGTCATTTGTTGTTTGATTGACAAAAGAATAAATGTGTCCAATATTTTTTGATGATCGAACTCACGGACTAATTAAAATAATGTTTTTAGGGTTCCGTAGGTACACAATGGGTAAAAACAAGACCCCATTACAAAGACTCCGCTATCCGTACGTCTGTCTCCAGGCTGTATCTCATGCACCGTTATAGCTAGACAGCTGAATTTTTCACAAATTATGTACTTCTATTGCCGCTATAACAATAAATACTAAAAACAGAATGTAATTAATATTTAAAGGGGGCTCCCATACAACAAACCTGACTTTTTAGCTGTTTTTCGCTCGATATTAATAATGGTAACAGGTGGATACATAAAAATGGT